>CM067369.1:251508061-251866358 GCA_034401795.1 Chaetoderma sp. LZ-2023a
CACATTTACTCACGCACGCACATTCATTCATGCATGCACACACATTCACTCATGCATGCACATTCACTCACACATGCACATTCACTCATGCACGCACATTCACTCGCACACACGAACATTCACTCATGCACGCACATTCACTCACTCACACACGCACATTCATCACTCACACACGCACATTCACTCACACACGCACATTCACTCACACACGCACATTCACTCACACACACACACACACATTCACTCACGCATGCACATTCATTCATGCATGCACGCACATTCACTCACTCACACACACACATTCACTCATGCACGCACATTCACTCACTCACACACGAACATTCACTCATGCACGCACATTCACTCACTCACACACGCACATTCACTCATGCACGCACATTCACTCACTCACACACGCACATTCACTCATGCACGCACATTCACTCACTCACACACGCACATTCACTCATGCATGCACATTTCATGTGTCCATCACAAGCACTACCACACACATACATACACCAATGGAGTATTCCAGTTTCACAGTCAATCATATGATGTCATAATCAACTACGTGATGCGTAGGCTGCCGTCATAATTTAATTACGTCATGAATGACTCAATTTAGTCTATCTTAAATGCTTAATACTCTGTCAGGTTGTATGAATTGTACGTCTTTACTATTTAATAATCATGCTAGCGAATATTTTGAAACTAATTTAACTGGGCGCTGTGCAGCAACAGCACACAGTCAATTTAGTTTCAAAATATTCAACAGCTTACTGGTGTAGTTTTCTGGAAATTGATAGTCACAGAGTGCAGGGATAGATTGATCCCAACGCGGTCAAAGCATTGGTGTTGGTTGGCTATAGATGGGCAGGGCGTAGCTAAAACTGGATTCCTCTATTCTCTCCTACTACTCAGTCTTACAGCATCCAGACAGGAAAGTTGTTGAATATTTTGAAACTTTCATTCGATTTTTCAGCGTCTAATCAAATGAATTTCAATATGTAAAGCAGAAGATTGTTTATGTCTTGTGGCATTTGTCATCAACGGTCTGTGGTGTTGATTAGGTAAACTATCCATGATTTTATAATTGAATTGATGAAACCTATTCACTGACAGGATGGATGGTAGTATAGGGAATATTTTTATATGGTGTGTTTAGTATGAAAGATATATTTGAAACTATTCTGAAAATCATTCAAGTGAAAATTAGTTGGGACACCATCAGAATTAGTTTTCAGTCAAGAATATTTACCACTTGGAGTATATTTGTTTTGTAAATGATTTTAGGTTTTAACAATGAATGCAATTTGTAGTATTACTGCTTACTTAACTGTCTGACTGTTGCAAACCATCAACATAATTTCAATGGGCAATAACTCTGGACCAGCTGATTATTTTGAAAACAATTTGACTGAAAGTTGTTGGTGGCGAAGCCACCAACAACTTTCAATCAAATTGTTTTAAAAATAGTCAGCCGAACCAGAGTTAAACCCCATGGAAAAAGTAGTCTGCAGAAATTCAGCGAGTACCGTAGACATTTAAACAAGATATTTCTACATTGACAATAATGCTCGTATTGATCTACTTTCTGCTGATGTGTGTCGTATTCCGAATCCAATGTTATTGCCTTAATGGTGTGCCATTTATTGTATATTTCATTTCCAAAAGGGGTTAATGTATGTGCATAATTTTAAAGCATGTAGGTCACGATAATCCTGTGTTCAGTTTCTTACTCTGCAACCGTCGGATAAAGCAGAAAGCCGCGTAATGTATAAACAGCAGAGGCGTTTTCAAATTATTTGATTTACTACATATGTTTTGGAACAAACAAATTGTTAGTAATGAAAAAAATTTGATATTCAGTTGAGTTGGCGTATACTTTTGTGCAAAGGATTTAAAAAAAATGTTAACACATTTTCCCTTGTATTCCTGAAATCCAGTTTGTCAGTTCGAAGCCACTGCAAGCATGTAACCTGTGTATTATCTTCAAGTTAATTTGACTGGAAAATCGCAATAGCTTGTAGTAAAAGTTATTTCTATGTATTTGAAATTGCATTTGAAATTTAAGGTAAGTAACGGTACACGTAGATTTTTGTTCTGTGTTTAAATGCCCGTCATTATTATTGTATAAGATGTTTATTTTTTATTATTATTATTTATATTAAAATAATTATACACATTTATCGGGATAATATACAGATTAAGAAATTTGTATTAAAATATATATTATTAGCCCATGTGGCCTGAAAGATCAAATGGGCTTATGCCATGGCGACATCCGTCAGTTGTTAGGAAGCGTCATGGAAGGGCCTAGGGGTGCAAGATTGTTCAAAGAACATGACACTGCTAGGGAGATTAATGACAGTCAAGAAACATCATATGGCAATAGGTGAACCAACGTTGTTTAACGTAATCTGAGTGGTTGATTGGTCCGGCAGACATCTTGGATGATCTAGTATTCACAAAAAACTACTCTTGAACTGCAGAGGGGATAGAACTGATAGTTGAGGAATATACAATGTAATTATGAACAAATTGCCATTTAAATTTCTTCAAGAGAATTTGAGCGGTATAAAAACATGGCTGTCATCGGCCAATCAAAATTGACATTTTGTGTAGATGGATTTTGCAAGGTATGTAAATTAACTGAACCAAAAAATTATTTCTGTAAATCTATAAGGATATAATAAGCAGATTTAAAGCAAACTTGACAGGAAACATCGTTGTGTCAGAGACATAAGATTGTTGAAGGGAGTGAATTTGTCAGAGATATAAGATTGTTGAAGGGAGTGAATTTGTCAGAGACATAAGATTGTTGAAGGGAGTGAATTTGTCAGAGACATAAGATTGTTGAAGGGAGTGAATTTGTCAGAGACATAAGATTGTTGAAGGGAGTGAATTTGTCAGAGACATAAGATTGTTGAAGGGAGTGAATTTGTCAGAGACATAAGATTGTTGAAGGGAGTGAATTTGTCAGAGACATAAGATTGTTGAAGGGAGTGAATTTGTAGAAATGCTGTGGACCATTTTTAACCCTCAAATTAGATACACGTGTGTGCGTGCGTGCATGCGTGCGTGTGTGTGTGTTTTTCAGTGTTTCAAACTCTTCAATTGCCACTCATCTCTGTTTAATTAGGTCAAGAAAATTTCAATTTTGTCATACAAATATCAATTTGCAGACCCAGAGACTATTTTTTTTAATTTACCACTGGAATGATGTAGTTCCAGCCAGTTTATTCCAGTCGTGATCGAGCCAGTCATTCCAGTGGTACACTAAAAAAAATAGTCTTCTTGGTCTGCAAATGGCATTTCTTAAGCCTACTATCAGAGGCCCTTTTTGGCTGACAAGTGTTAAAGGGTTAAACATCACTGATTCACTTGATGTATTGACGTGAAACTTAATCTAGTCGCTTCTTCAGAATCACTGAATTGATCTGGCTGAAATTCAGGAAATATATTTACGGACTAAGCCATAAAGGCAATTTCAGTTTGTTCAAGGGATGGGAATACAAGGAATAATCCTAGTTAGTCAGTCGCAACTGACAACTCAAAATTGAGATTTTGATTAGTTTATTGATTTTACATTAAAAAATGGGAACCTGCTGAATAGGAATTTGCCTCCTTTCAAAAAAAATATGATTGCTCAATTCTGTTACTACTGGCCATCATCATACATTTTTTTCAGACAAAGATCTTTGACAATTTTGACAAGAAAATGAAGATAGCCAAGCCAGTCGTTCTACTGGTAAATTTTCAAAAATAGTCTTCTTGGCCTGCAAATGTACATTGCTCAGTAAAAAAATATTTTGATATTCTTGACAAAATTGTGCGATTAAAGGGTTAAATACTGATGTTAGTGGTGAGCGTCGCAGGCCTTAGGGCCTATAGTTTATAATACTTTAGTATAGAGGACACAGTACAGATCCCATATTTGTTGATCTTGTAAGAATTGCCAACCAAAAAACAATATTTATTTATCTTTATGAATTATCAGTACTAAGACACACTGTGCTTAGCTTTTAATATTATACTAATTAGCATAATTGGCCAGACATGCGCGTATGCCCACTTGCCCTTCCTCCCTCACTCTCACTTATTCATGCACACCTCAGCCATGCACACACTGTCTGTGTGGATCAGGTTATAGAACGGCAGATCTTCAATAACAACCTCTGTCTCTCAGAAATTTTAATAGCTAGAAATGGGCAGGGCCTAATTAGAAAAATGTCCCTCCATTCTTTTTTTTCTCCTTTTGAAAAGGTATTCTCAAATCTGATTGGCTGGATTATGAGAAGGCTATATAAGTGGATTACTAGCTTGAAGCATTCAAAATACTAATTAAAGTGTTTCAAACGTTAACTGTTTGTTTTGCTATAAAACCACCAGACAATATTTTCAATGGACTATAACTGGATGCCGTATATTTTGAAAAGAATTTGACTGAAAATTGTTAATGATTTAATCACCAACAGCTTTCAGCCAACTTGTTCTCAATATATGCAGCATATCCATAGTTAACTCCATGGACAATTTAGTCTGCAGAATTCAGCAGAGAGACAGTTAATCATGTCCTAAAGTATACGAGACAAATTCACTTCTGCTAACTAATTAATACACAGCATATTGCATTTGATTGGCTGGCACTAGGAGTGGAATTGTAGAAGTACTTTGGAGACAGCCATGTTATAGGCAATTTCAATGAATTGGATTGTGTGCACTGGTAGGAAATGCAATATTTCCCTAATTAATTATAAAACGGTTGTATCAGTCTTTAATGTGGTATAATATCAGGGTAATTCTGAGAATATGCAAGTATGCGTGCTCACAGGTGCAATGACTCTTTATCCATTTGATTATCAAGCCGATCAAAACCAACCTTACAGTGGTCATGCGGAATGGCCGTTTACAGGTCAAGAAAAAAAGTATTTGGACATTTACCACTGCAATGACTGGTTCGATAAATGAGCCAGTAATTCTTGTGATAAATTTGGGAAAATTGTCCTTCACATATAAATGAAGAGTCAATAGACAAAAATCTGAATTTCCGTGACAAAAGTTCATCATTAACCCTGACCACTCTGATGTCAATATTCTTTCTGTCTTTTACTGTGTCAATAGCATAGAACCTGATGTACATTTTAAAACAATTTCGGTGATGATTTTGCGGTCTACAAAAAATTAACACCAGTTTATCTTTTATTTTAATTTGAAAATTAAAAATTTTTGGCATCAATTTAGTAAGGATTAAAGGGTTAATTTGCGGTGATGTGTGGAGATGTAATTTCATTTATTGATGTTATGAGATTTAATATTGACCAATCAAAATAAGCATTTTGAATTTTCGGCCTTTTGATTGGTCCATCTTTGACAGCCTAGAGAAAGAGATAGAGAGCATATAACATGATCTGATTAAAACAGCTATAGTCTGGGAGATGGTGGCTTGATGGAGTGGCTAACACTCGGGAGTCCTTAACCGGAGAACCTGAGTCGCGCCTCAGCTGTGCACTATCTCGCCGTCGTTGGAAACATGGGCAATCGCCTCCGCTCCTTGTCTCTCCACCAAGGAGTATGAATCGGTACCAGTGTAAAAACTGGGGAAGTTACCAATATTAGACTCTTCAATTGAAACCGTCCTAGATATGGCATTAATGGAACCTGGAATCAGAGACTCGATAGACGCCACTAAAACCAATAACTATAGCTAGAATCTATCAAATTATATGTCCGGCTCAGAAAGAACTTAAAATGTTTCCAAAATGAAATAAGATGTATCGTTGAATATTTTGAACACATTTCTAGGCTATGCCTCGCCAATTTCTAGCTATTCCCCACCCAATTCTGCGTATGCCCAACCCATTTCTAGCTAAAATTGTTGGGATCGATTTATATACTTATTATTAGTGAATAATCAGAATCCCAATTTCAATGTAACTATACAGGTAAGCGGTTGAATATATTGAAAATAATTTCACTAGGCACACAGTCAAATTAGTTGCAAAATATTCAACAGAATGTTTATTAAATAGTAAAGACCTACAATTCGTAAATTTGATGGACTATTCAGTGTTCGTGACAAACCAAGATACGTCATTCATTGCGCATTATGATTGTGACGTCAACCTACATGTGACATAATTGATTATGATGTCATATACTTGAGTGACAGATCGGATCTCTCCGTTACAATCTCAGCCACTTGTCAACAAATTGACTTCCTGTGCTAAAGCTTTATATGTTTACCGTGATATCATTGACTACGGCTCAAGTATCATTACAATGCATGCACCATGGTTTGCGACGAGGTGTAAATACGCTGGAAGAAGAATATGAAGAAGAATCTGAACAATACCAATAGGCATCCAGCTTGCAGCTTCAAAAACTAAAACTACTACTACTAATAATAATAATAATAATAATAATAGCATAATATTGAACATGTAGACCATAATACTACTGTGCCCAGGAGTAAAATTATATAGAGCTATAGTACAGCTCAGAAATAAGTTAAATATAGAAACATTTTAGTTCACTAGTGAACACGATGTGAAAACTGTTCTGTTGGATATCTTTAGCATAACTTGATTGGAAGCCATTATTGCCTTAAACCTTATAATCCTTGAATTTGTTCAAGAAAATTTCAGTCTTTTTCAACGAAAATATCAGTTGGCAGAGAAAGAGAAGACTATTTTTGAAAGTTTAGCGCTGAAATGACTGGCTCGGTTATCGAGCCAGTCATTGCAGTAGTAAATTTTCAAAAAGTCTTCTGTTGGTCTTCAAATTGACATTTCTCAAGACTACTGTAGGAGTGGTTTTTGGCTGATATGCGTGTTAAAGGGTTAAACACCAATAGCTTTCAAGCAAATTAAGTCCAAAATATTTGTACAAAAATTAGTTTTGTTTTGGAAACATGTTAACTTATTTCTGCACTGTACTGTAGGGAAATAATATCAATGAAAACTATTGTAGGGGCTTGGATCAGGGCGTAGTTTATGAGTATGTCTCGCTAATTAATGTACACAAGGTAACATGCTATGTGAAACTGTAAAACGTACTGTTCACTATGATTTCTCTGAAGGTTTATAACTTAGAAAATAGTCAGCGGTAGATAATCTTCTATAAAAGATATTTCAATTTGTGTCATGAAGATTCTTGTTTATTATTATTATCTGTGCTGGTCATAGCGAAATACAATTAAAATTTAAAAAGACAGTATTTGCCAGCAATGGTTTGACAACCTACAACTGTGTAATGCACCTGTCCAATATTGTTAATGCCACTTCTATCTCCAGCTTAGCTCCACCCACACCTCGATCCATCTCTGATCTCCCCGACTATCGATTTGCAGAAACCTATACAGGTAAGTTGTTGAATATTTTTAAAGCAATTTGACTGGGTGCTGTTGCTGCAAATTAATTTCAAAATATTCAACAGCATGTTTATTAATAGGCAGTAACAGCGCCCAGTCAAAGTACTTGCAAAATATTCAACACCACGCTTATTAAATAGCAAAGACATACAATTCGTATGTGTCGGACTCTTAAGCGTTTAAGTCGGACGAAATCAAGTCATTCATGCTGTAATTGATTATGATATCATCTTACATGTCAAGTAGTTGATTATGATGTCATATGATGGATTGATAAACTGGAAAGGTTCATCGCGTTCTAATCGTGTTTTCCTCATTACCTATAATCATGTAGCCCCATTAATTAATATATTCAAATCATTATTCATTCACTGTATGGAATTAGTCCCTTTATTCTCAAATTTGTTCAAATAGACATTTTCTATGAGAAAATTGAAATTTTAAGGAGAGTATTTTTGAAAATTTACCAGTGGAGTGACTGGCACTCGGTTATCGAACCAGTTAAAGACATATTTGTGGTCAGTTTGGAATGCGTTTCTTCATGTTGTTGTTGGCTAAGACAGCAACAGCCTGCGGAAACTACATTTTCAAGATATGGACTATTTATTCTACTAATGGGGAGAGAATTTTGAATGTTGACAATAGATAGATCTGATCTGTCAGTCGAGTATATGATGTAATCAATGGACCTTTCTAGTTTATCCATCCATCATCTTAATTGCTTATGAGACATGTAGGATGTCGTAATCAATGATGTCATGAATGACATAGATAAGTACGTCACGAACGCATAATTCGAAGATGGACTAAGCGTTGTTGTACGAATTGTATGTTTTTACTATTTAATAAACATTCTGTTGAATATTTTGAAACTAATTCAACAACTTACCAGTACAGGTAGCTTGAAATTTGAATTCTGGGAATTTAGCAAAATATGTATTAGATAAATCAATCCCAACACGTGGGGTGGGCTTAGCTAGAAATGGATCCCTCTATTCATTCAAGAATTAATTGATTGATTGATTGATTGATTGATGGATAGTGAAATATTCAATTTCGGTTAAATGTTCAGTTCCAATGAGAAACTGCAATAACGATAAATTATATGATCTAATTACTTATATCATAGTAGTAAGCAATAAATTTTTAAAAATAAATTTTGATATTTTAATATAAAAAATTTCCTAAATTTTAAGAGAAATAATATATTGTGTACCAATCCTGTATAATATATTTTATTAAATTTTGTCTTTAGGAGATAATAATAATAAATGGGATTTTCAAACTGTCAATGAAAAGAAAAGTCAATCGTACAATTATAAATGATTGCTTCATTCGATGTTGTTTTTATCAGTCATAATCGTTTATATAGTTTATAATGCTAGAAAACTAATTTGATTGTTCCATCTAATTGTTGTATTACACTCTAGTATGACTTAGCATTATTTGCCCGTTCCTCAATGTCAAAGCAACCATGTAGATAGCTTGTTGAATATTCCTGCCCTATTCCAAACTTCTAATGGTCAAGCCAAACAAAACCAGCCTCTGCATTTGTCTCGAAGAATGTCCATTTACAGGCAAACGGAGTATTTTTGAAAATCTACTATGGGAATGACTGCCCCGATGACCGAGCCAGACTTCCAGTGGTAAATTTTCTTGGCTTGTAAATGGGCATTCAATAATCACAAATCTTAGAAAAGTTATCAATCTTGACGATCCATTAAAGGGTTACTATATTCAACACGCTATGAAAAATCAGTCATACCTGCTCGGTATAGTTAAACACATTCTAAGCCATTCATTCTGAAAACAATGTTGCTGAAAGCTACTATTATTGAAGTTTTAACTGTTTGACCATTGAAAGCAACTGGACAATAATTTAAATGGGCAATAACTCTGAACATGCTGAATATTTTGAAAACAGTTTTGACTGAAAGTTGTTGATGGCTTAGGCAAAAAGGGAAAATATTCAGCAGGTTCAGAGTTAAACACCATAGGAAATGTAATCTGCAGAAATTCAGCATGAAACAACAACAGCAGCAGCAGCACACGGCGACTTTGTTTCTAAAAGGAACAATAAGTATCATATAATGGGGAGGGGAGGAGTGCTAATGGACCTTTCCAGTTTTAGCTATGCCCCACCCACCTATAGCTCAGCTCCACCCACACTTCGCCGTGTTGGGATCGATCGATGCCCGAACTAAATCCCTGAAAACAATACATGTAATATGTTGAATATTTTGTAACTAATTAGTTTTCAGTCAAATTAGTTTCAAAATATTCAACAGAATATTGATTAAATAGTAAATACATACAATTCGTACAACAACGAATAGTCCGTCTTCAAATGCGCATTCGTGACATACTTATGATTTTCATTATGGCATCTACAGGTCATGTATTTGATTATGAAGTCATATGATGCATGGGTAAAGTGGAAAGGCCTATTAGGACGGTGAAATTCCAGTTGTATATGAATTAATCTATGTTTCTAACTTCCAGTCAGGATTTTATTCAAAATTCTTTATAGGGTGGAGAGGGAGTTGAACTTGTCCTCGCTTCCAAGATGAGCAGCTTCTGTACCAGACTATCATTGGATACTGGAACTTCCTGGTACAACTATTCGTTAATATGTATTCTGTACAGAGATGGGATTGAATGCTTAGAGCTGTATGTCCCACTGTTGTTATTCAACTATAATATTCAGATCTATAATAATAATAATAATAATAATAATAATAATAATAATAATAATATATTTTATACGGCACTCGAGCATCTATTTTATTGTGACTTGTTTTATAGAAATGTAATATAAATGAGAGGAAAACATCTTGTAGTCATTCGCGTTTCGTTGTTTTGCCTCCCTCTCATCAACCCTTAGCCGACCACGCAAACTAGCAATCTTTAGATCATCTGACAAATTCATAAAATTTGACATAGAGACTGTCTAGTTTGCCCCTTTCTGACTGCTGAATTACTACAGACTATATTTGCCATGTAGGTTTAACTCTAGACCTGCTGAATGTTTTTAGAACAATTTGACTGAAAGTTGTTGGTGGGTCAGTCACCAACAACTTTCAATCAAATTCTTTTCAAAACATTCAGCAGGTCCAGAGTTGTTATTACACCACCAACATCTAACCGTTCAATCACTACTTGCTAAATCCGCCCACCCACATTTAACTCCAGAAGAAATTTAAACTTATATTTTAAGCCTCAGTACTCAAGAACCTCAACTCCTTTATCTTATTCTAGGCTTCTAATATGGGTTAACTCCCTTAATGTCATACAGACATAGACTGGCACCAGTCTAATGAACTCTATGACAAACCTGTGTCATTGCGCATGCGCAATAGCATGCTCCTGCTTCCAACAAGAAGAGTCAAGATTCAAGATTCAATATTATTCATTCAGGAGTAAAATATATATAAGTCATGGATTCAACTAGGTTGTCCGCCGAAGGCAATGCCTATTGTATTGGCGAACACCTTACACATATATACATACATCTATATAAATAAATTAGACAGGACAGTTATATAACAAACTACAGTTCAGTCATTACATTTACACGTTCTAAGTTAAGCACATATTTTATTATTTTAATTAATTCATTTTATGTATGTTATATATTAACTATAAACGTACAGGACACCTAAGTACATGTAGTATACAATCATAAGACGTAGACAAGTTAAATAAAAAAGTAATACGTGTTTACGTAGTAGTAGTTGTAGTGGTGATGTTACAATACAACACAAACATTGATATTTTTGGTTGACAGTGATCTTCCCAATCAATTTCTCTACTTGTCGGAAAAAGAGTTCTTAAAATCATTTCCACGTGGGGTGGCTGAAGGTGGGTCGTAGTCATTGAACGCTAAGTATGTTTAGGTGGTTAATAAAACTACAGAACAACCCTAACGGAGGCCTGTGATCGTTGTTGTTACACCACCGACATCTAACCGTTCAATCACTACTTGCCAAACCCATAGAATTAGTCAGAACCTCACTTCAAAACCAATCGATGGGTGGAGATGTGAGAACACAAAAGAGGGTTAAATAAAACACAGTAAGCAATGATAAATATCAATAAACAAAAATTGCAATTAATCTAACATCAATCCCGTGACTACAAAATAAACAAAAATTGCAATTAATCTAACATCAATCCCGTGACTACAAAATAAACAAAAGGAACTGGAAATCAACTAAACCTGATAATACGGCATCTCTAGCAACAAGAGTAACAGTGGGTAGCGCATGTCGAGCAGTAGAAGACAGACGGCACAAAAATAACCGATCTGAAAGAGAGGAAATGGAAATACTCGCTGCAGAAAATAAATTAGAAAGTGTACAGGTATCTGAAGTCCAGATGAGTGAGCATAAGCTAAGAAAATCTTTACAGAGATATGCAAACCGGTGAGTAGAAGGTAAAACTTAACACCTATTGTGGTGACAAGTAGCAAAGGAAATTACCCGAAGCCATATGCATCTTTACCATCTGCCTCCCATCCAGAAAAGGATATTATCTGGGTTACGAAAAAGAGGTGCCTCAGCAAAGGAAAGGTCAGATTTTATGTGTAATAACCTTGGAGAGAGAGAGAGTGGGGGGGGGGGGGGGTTGGGTGGGGGGAGAGAGAGGTTTCTGCAGATAGCATACTATTCTATCGTAGTGTGGAACCTGTCAAGGGGACACCCTGACCCAAAGTCATTTGCGAGACAAGACAAAGGCCTAGAAGAGGAAATTAATAGCGCAAATGCAGAAATATAGATTAAATGAGGAAGTGAACTCATTCTCGCCATCGTGTAATTCTGACGTTCTTCGTGGCAGAAGCCAGAACAAAAAGCCTAGAAAATGTGTAAACTTCAACCTGTATAAAGATGATGTCCATCCAGACCCATTACTAGCTCAAGTCTGAGTTAATAAACTAGGAGATAGAATTATCGAAGTCTTGAGTGCTTTTGAAAAACATTTGTACCTGGTCAACTACTGGAGCACAAGCATAAGTAAGTACTACAAAGATAGACTTGTATAAATGTGAACCGGAAAGAACTACCAACGGGTACTGTACCAATTTAATAGAACAATTTGGTAGATTGTACCTCCCTGCACACAGATATTATATTGATTTGGTCGGGACTACCCAGCCAAGTTAGGATTGTTGATTTGAATTACTGTCAATATTAATTGTCGATTTGGTCGGGACCACCCTGCGAATCTGACATATTGTGCATATATTTTAATATTGTGATCTCACCAGGATTACACAGACAGCGAATTTATATTGTCTGATTTGGTCGGGACCACCCTGTTAGTCAAACACCTGATAACTACCCTGCCAGTATTAATTGTCAATTTGGTCGGGACCACTCTGCTAATCTGACATATTGGGCATATACTGTAATATTGTGACTTCACCAGGATTACACAACCATCAAATTTATATTGTCTGATTTGGCCTGAACCACCCTGTTAATCTGACATATTGTGCACATGTTTTAATAGAGTGAAATCACCGGGGCTACAAATATATAGTTCGCAGACCACCCTGGGAAAGGAAGGTGGTGAAAGTAAGAAAATGGGTCAAAAGAGATCACTAATAGCGACATGCGGTGTAAATAAACCTGTAAATACATTCAAAAGCACTAATGTAAATAAACCTGTAAATACGTTCAAAAGCACTAATGTAAATAAACCTGTAAATACGTTCAAAAGCACTAATGTAAATATGTATAGTGGTAAAGAGGCAAAAAAGTTGTACACAGACAATAACATGGGGGGGGGGGGCAGTATACAGTGCATGTGTATAAATGCAGACAGCTTGCCAAACAAAATTGAGGAATTAAAAAGAAGGGTAATGGATGAGGAGAATCTAGTTAGCATTATAGGAATAACAAAAGTATTTCCAAAAAACTTCAGGCTTTCACCAACGCGAGCTGAACTGCAGATTAAGGGCTTTGAGCAGTTTGAAATTGAGTCAGAAACAAGCAATAGAAGAATAGAAGAACAGAAGAACAGAAGAACAGAAGAATAGAAGAACAGAAGAATAGAAGAATAGAAGAATAGAAGAACAGAAGAATAGAAGAACAGAAGAGAGAGGTGTAGCACTACATAAAAGAAGAACTAAAAGGAACCGAACGTAAACTGAAAAGTAATTTCCAAGAGAGTGTGTGGGTGAAGGTAAAGATTAGTGGACACGAAACCCTAATGATTGGATATATCTACAAAAGTCCAAGTAGCAAAGAAAATCTTAGGGAGCTGCGAGGTCTCATCAGAGAGGTATGTAGTCTGAGAAATGAGTTTACGCACCTATTGATCATGGGAGACTTCAATTTCCCTAAAATAAACTGGAATACATGGATATTTGAAAATGATGCGGACGCAGAGGCATTGGTAGAATGTATAAGACTGCTACTTGCACCAGACTGTAACAGAACCTACGCGCACAAGGATAAATAGCACTCCTAGTACAATTGACCTACTTCTCAACCAACGAAGAATTAATAAATGACGTAACTCATGAAAGCTCTATAGGATTAAGTGATCACTATGTATTGAAATTAAATATCCATACTCATATAGACAGCAACCACAACAGGGAAACGAGATGGAACTAGTTCAAAGGAAATTATTAAGCAATGAAAGTCGAAATGGATATAAACTGTGAGGAAGAACTAGAAGAACTGAATACATGTACTGCCGTATACCATTTTATGAATATTTATAACATGGCCCAAGATAAATGTATCCCAAAAACAAGAACAAAAGACAATGAAAAAACAAGGAAATGCCATGCTGTTCAGCTAGACGAGAAAATTACAACAAAAATAAGAAAGAAGCATAGGAGTTGGCAGACGTTTATTGAAACAAGAGAGGAAAGTAAGTACAAGGAGTTTGCCAAAATCCGAAATCAAGTAAGGGTCTTAGTAAGAAAAGCGAAAAGAGATAAGGAAAAGGAGATAGCGGAGTCTGCGAAATCGGACCCTAAGCAATTCTGGAGGTATGTTAACTCCAAAAGATTAGTGAAAACAGGAAAAGCAGAATTAAAGACAATCGGAGAGGAAGGGGGGAAGGTAGCTAGTGAAGACAAAGATAAAGCTGATGTCCTTGCAGACTTTTTCACCAGCGTCTTCACAAAGGAACCGCCTGGAGACAAAGAAGTAGTTTTAAAACTGCTAAAAGCGATAGTTAAGAACAAACATTCAGGACCTGATGGGATCCATCCAAATGTTTTAAAAGAACTTCGCGATGTGCTGTATAAACCACTGACAATGATATTCAATAAGTCTCGGAAAGAGGGTGTGGTGCCTGAAGCCTGGAGAACTGCAAATGTCACAGCAATTTTTAAGAAAGGAAGCAAATCAGACTCAGGGAACTATAGACCTGTTAGCCTAACAAATGTCATATGTAAATTAATGGAGAAATTGGTCAGGGCTGAGATTCTAACCCATATGGAAAGAAATGAACTATTCAGTAGCGCACAATTCGAATTCCTGTCCGGAAGGTCAACACGCCTTCAAGTGCTGAAAGTGAATGAACACAAATACTGGACAAAGGGGTACGGTAGACACTGTGTACATGGATTTTATGAAAGCTTTTGATACCGTTCCCCATCAACGCCTACTCGGCAAACTATACAGCTATGGGATAAGCAGTCGGGTAGTAAAATGGATTAAAAATTTTCAACTGACAGTACACAAAGGTTGGTTGTTAATGGAATAAGCTCACGTGACAGAAGTGGGATCCCACAAGGCAAGCTTCCTAGGACCGATACTATTTGCCATTTACATAATTGACTTGCCCGAGTGTGTCAATGCAACAGCGTTTCTCTTTGCAGATGACACAAAGAGACAAAGACATTTGAAGAGAAGGAAAAGCTACACGAAGATCTGGATTCCCTAAAAGGTGGACTGACACATGGTTACTGCGGTTTCACCCACATAAATGCAAAGTTATGAAGGTACAGAGTGGAACAAAGAAAGAGAAAAACACGAGTATTGTTTACAAAATCAGGATGGTGACTTGGTGACCCTGGAAAATATGGCACAAGAAAAAGATAGAGGCGCAACAGTGGACAATAACTTGTCATTTAAGCAATACATACAGTCACAGGTAAATAAGGCAAACTCAATAATGGGACTGATAAGGAGATCCTTCAGCTTCCTAGATGAAAGCATGTTCATCAGCCTTTTCAAAGCGCTGGTTAGACCTCACCTGGAATATGCTGTATGTGTGTGTGTGGGGGGGGGGGGGGCACACACCAAAAATGACATAACGACGATGGAAAATGTGCAGAGAAGAGCAACAAAACTAATTCACTTAATTCACACACTGAAGGATCTAGGGTACCCTGATAGATTAAGAAAGCTAGGACTTCCATCACTCAAATATAGAAGACTAAGAGGAGATATGATGGAGGTATTTAAAATACTAAATGGAATATACGATCCAAAAATTACCAAAAATATGCTGGAAATATCTAAAAACAAGACAACAAGAGGACACAAATTAAGGCTGGAAAAAGAGGTGTCGGTTGGATCTACGGAAATACTCATTCACAAATAGAGTAGAGGATATCTGGAACAGCCTATCAAGCGCTAGTAAATACTACATCAGTGCTTAAGTTCGAGGTATGTCTGGATAAATTTTGGAAGGACTAGGAGATGAAATTTAACTTTATCGCTGACTATTGGAAGTCACGTGCGAGAGAGTTATGTTTCATCGACAAATGAAGAGGTCGACACAGAGGCTGAATACGCCTGAGTCCACACTGCTGTCCTATGAAATCCTATGAAATAAATAATAATGCGTGCAGTGAATTTCAGCAGTTAAATGACTTCAAGGACTTTTGTCCTGGTTTCAAACAAATTTGGCAAAAGGCATCCGTGAGGCATAGCATTACTTTACTCATCAAGCGAAGCTTATTGTTCGATTTGGTCTGTGATCAACTTGAATTGTGCGCTATTTTTATGAAATAATCAGAAGTGGCTGTCATTGTGAGCCAAATAAGTAAAAGAATGATGCAAAATATTAATTTGGATTCATATACATTGTCCAACGTGACATCTGGCTTGCTCTTGAAGGGCCAAGTGTTCTTATGCCAATGATAATGGCTGCCCTATACGTCAACGTTTTCTTTACGCTGCTACTCCTGTGCCGTTGTGATAATTTAAGACCAGGATGACGCATGGTATGGCATGATGTAGTGAAATGTATGCCTGCATGGTTACATGATTTCTAAAAACGTTACACCTTCCAAATTTGTTACAGCACTTTGACATGACCAGGTCGTTGAACACTGATCTGGATCTGTACCAAATTGTAAACATCTGTTTCCGTGATAGTCGCAGGCCCCGGACCTTTCCATGTTTATCCATCGATCATATGACGTCATATCAACTAATTGACGTGTATGCTGATGTCATAATCATTACGTCATAAATGGTTCTATGTGGCCCGCCTTGAACTCTTAATAGTTAGACACATACGAATTGTATGTCTACTACTTAATAAACATGCTGTTGAATATGTTGAAACTAATTTGACTCAAATTATTTCCAAAATATTCAATAGCTTACCTCTATAGTTTTCCGGAAATTGATAGTCAGGGAGTTAGAGATCAATCGATACCAACACGGGCGTGGTGTGGGTGGAGCTTAGATTGAGATGGGTGGGGCATAGCTCAAAGTGGAAAGGTCGTCCATTTTGCGTTTAGCTCAACTTTATATTTATGTCTCATTTTTGTTTTATTTTAATGGATCGAAACTTGGACACACGCTTCCTTATAATGACACAGCATCAGACAATGACCGTTGGCTCAAAACGCCAAAGGTCGAGGTCACTGTGATCTTGGTCAAAACCGTATTTTTTCAACATTAACATTTTCCTTTTAACTCAACTTATCTCTATATCTCATGTTTGATTATTCGTACTGGACCCACACTTGAATACATACTTCCTTATAATGACACAGCATGACCTCAATGAGATTGGGGTCAAAATGTCAAAGGACAAGGTCACTATGACCCTAATAAAAATCCAGTTTTTTCAACATTTATATTTTCTGTTTAGCTTAACTTATCAGTTTATGCCTCATCTTTCGCTAAGCACACTGGACCAAAACTTGGACACATGCTACCTTATAAAACAGGGCATCACACAATAATGGTGTGGTCAAAGTCGGTGTGACCTTGGTAGAAACCTTTTGAGTGAACATTACATAATTCCCATGGCGTCAAAAATTCCAAGGTCACGGTCACTTGGACATTGGTAAAAACTGCTTTTTCAATATTAACATCTTACAGTTAGCTACACTTAGCAGTTCATATCTCATCTTCGGTTAAAGGTGCATATTCACAGCAAAATTACTAAAAATAAAGTTGTTTAAATTACATACTTTTAGAGGCTTAAACTCTTAGTCATTACATATAAATTAATATAGTTTTTTAAGTTGCGAAATTAAAATAGAGGCACAAGCCACTATTTCAATTTCGCAACTTAAAAAATTGTATTAATTTATACGTAGTGAAATCATCATGTGTTAAGATTTATTTCGTTTCATTACATTGAGGTACACAATTTAAGCCTGTAAAAGCATACAATCTTAACAAATTTATTTTCAGGCATTCTGGTGTGAATATGCACCTTTGACTATACTGGACCCAAACCATGGAAACATACTTCCTTATAATTCGACGGCATCACACAATGATGTTGGGTCAAAGGGTAAATACCAAGGTTATTATGAAATTTGGAAGCACACTGGGTTTTTTCAACATTAGCATTTTGTGTTTGGCTCAACCTCAGCAGTTCTTATCTCATCCCTGATAACGCATCTTAATGGGCCGATGCTGGGCCGATACCCTGCCGTGGTGGTGGTGGTGGTGTGTGTGTGTGTGTGCGTGCGTGCGTGCGTGCGTGCGTGCGTGCGTGCGTGCGTGCGTGCGTGCGTGCGTGCGTGCGTACGTGCGTGCGTGTGTGTGTGTGAGAGAGATACGTTGGCACGTTTCGTCATTTATCAATAGATTACAACCAAATTTGGCAGACATTTTCCTTTAGGCAATATATATTTGTGCTATAAGGATGAATTAGTCACACCCTTAAACAAGGGCCACAACTCTGGTTCATTAAGGCCTTTTTACGTATTGAAGCCTATTGGGAAAATACGTTTTGTTATTTATTAATGGATTAAAACTAGATTTTTCAGATATGTTCCTTTCAGCACCGTCTATTCCAGTTATGAATATGAAGTGACCACGCCTTTAAACAAGGGCCATAACTCTGCTTCATTAAGCGTTATTAAGTAGTGAGCCCTATGGGAAAATACATGTTTTCGCCAATTGTTGATAGATTAAGACTAAATTTTTCAGATATGTTCCTTTCAGCACCGTCTATTCCTGTTATGAATATGAAGTGACCACGCCTTTAAACAAGGGCCATAACTCTGCTTCATTAAGCGTTATTAAGTAGTGAGCCCTATGGGAAAATACATGTTTTCGCCAATTGTTGATAGATTAAGACTAAATTTTTCAGATATGTTCCTTTCAGCACCGTCTATTCCTGTTATGAATATGAAGTGACCACGCCTTTAAACAAGGGCCATAACTCTGCTTCATTAAGCGTTATTAAGTAGTGAGCCCTATGGGAAAATACATGTTTTCGCCAATTGTTGATAGATTAAGACTAAATTTAGCAGATATGTTCCTTCAGTCGAATATTTCCCCTATGAATATGAAACAAGCCACGACTTGAAATAAGGGCCATAGCTCTGCTGGATCTTTAAGGCGTTTTAAGGTATTGAACCCTTTGGGGGAAAATAATCTGTGTCACGTTTCGTAAATTGTTAATGGATTAAAACAAGATTTGTCAGAAATTTTCTTTTAATACACTAATCTTTTAACAATTGTGTCAGAGATGGCTGCCCCATTGATCAATGGTATTCTTCCTGTTTGTCAATCATGCCAATATTCTTGCATTTCCACATCCAAACTTGTAACTGTGACCTCACCATTACCCCTTTGGTAAGTGTCAGTGTTGTGACACGAACTATTGACCAATAGTGTCAGTGATGGCTGCCACATTGATCAATGGTACTTTTTCCGTTGATGAATAATGTAAATGACACCAATATTTTTGCATTTCTTCATCCACATTTTCTACTGTGACCATTGTCCCGTTTGTAAATGTCATCATCTGTATCAATGATGTCAAGGATCGCTGCCTAGTTGGTCAATGGTACTATTCTAATTGGTCAATCGTGTCAAGGACACGAATAGCTCAAATATTTGCTTGCGACCATTGCCGCCATTGGTAAATGGCATTTGTTTGTACACTTGAACTATTTAACAATATTGTCATGGATGGCTGGTCCATTGATCGATGGTACTTTTCCTGTTTGTTAATAATGTCAAAGGTGCCAATATTCTTGCATTTCCGCTACTAGATTTTTTACTGTGACCATTGTCCCATTTCCCCATTAGTAAATGGCATCTGTTAACACTTGATCAATTTGACTGCATTGTCAGGGATGACTGCCCCATTGATAAATGGTACTTTTTTAGTTGGTCAATAATGTCAAGAACATCAATATTCTTGCATTTCCTCTGCAAGTCTTTGCCTGTGCCCATTGCCCCATTTGTAAATAGTATTTGTTATGTGTGCTCTATGAGGGAATGGAGCGTTCTCTGGTGGCCAATAGTGTCAGGCATACATAGACCTTGGTTTTACAGCAAAAACTCATATTTCCGGCCCATTTGTTTAGCCATTGACATCAGTTACACTTTCCTCATTGACAACCACTTCATGTCCCATTAGTCAATGGACCTTTCCAGTTTTAGCTATTCCCCGCCCATCTCAATCTCAGCTCCACCCACACCACGCCCGTGTTGGGATCGATCGATCGATCGCTGAACTCTCTGACTATCAATTTCCAGAAAACTATACCTATAAGCTGTTGAATATTTTGAAATTAATTTGACTGGGTGCTGTTGCTGCCTATGGCAGCAACAGCGACCAGTCCACTTAGCTTCAAAATATTCAACAGCATGTTTATTAAATAGCAAAGATATACAATTTATACAACGTGTCGGATTATTAAGCGTTAAAGACTGGCGATATGGAATCATTCGTGACGTCATGATTATGACGTCACCATACATGCCACTTAGTTGATTATGACGTCATATGACGTCAGATCATAGATGGATACTCTGGAAAGGTGAATTGTGTAAATAACACTTGTTTAGTTTGGCCATGAGACTCAGAGAAAATTGTCTCATTGGTCAATAATGTCAAGGGCCCATTCCCCATTTGTATCAGTTGCGCTTGTTACATTGACCAAGGGTGCTTTATCTATTGACCAATTATGTCAGTAAAACTTGTCTCATTGGTCAATAATGTCACGAATCCGTTTTCTTGTTGGTCAGTGGTATCAGTTATGCTTACCCCATTGGTAAATTGTGTCAATGATACGTGACTCTGCTCAATAAATCCAATGACTTTGGTTCTACTGGGCAGTGACATCAGTTACACTTGTCCCATTGTCAAAAGGTGCTTATCCCATTGGTTAATAGTATCAGTGACATTGGCGTTGTTAGTCAAGATGATTACCTTATTGGTCAATAATGATAAATGACCAATGGCAACATTTATGCTTGCCTGATTAGAAACTCAAGGGGTTTCTCAACAATAACATGTTGCTTTTACCTCACCTTAGCAGATCATATATCAAGGTGAGTAGTAGTGTCGGAATTAAAATGATACCACCTCCCTCAACTGGATTTCCATTTAGACAAATGAACCCCCACCGCCCTCTCAATCCCTGGGGCATAGGTTGTGGGGGCCACTACGGATCGCCGAACGGCTGCCAGGGAGGTAGGATCATCCTGACGCTCCTACTACCAGGGGCTGAACGCCCATTTAGAGACAAGCCTCCACAGTGATATACACCACTGATCGCCATCAACCACAGGGCCGGCCTCTCTATTCTGTGTAGGCTCAGACAAACACGTAGTCTCTGCCGGAGTCGCATCGGCATGATGGGACCACCCATAGGGGCTTCCATCTACCTTGACAACGCTCACCTGGGAGGAGGCTAAAGTGATTAGCATGTGAGCCACGGCGGACTCCGGCATGTTCACATGCTACGCAGAGAATCTGGTGCTGAGCAGGGGTCTTCAACAGACAACCACGGCCTACCCTCTCCACCCCATAGAAGTGGCAGACAGACTTGATCTCTTTACATGGGTGAAAGCGGTCGTAAATGTTTCTCCGCAAGGGGTCGACCCAAGGATTATACTGGGGGTCATCCCGGAAGTGGGCCAAGTTGGCATCCAATATCATGGAAATCTCAGCACCCTGTGCCACTGCTGTAGACGCCAGGACGAGCAGTATGATGAGAATCATGGCCATATATGAAGAGTTAAACTGAACAGAGTGAACCCCTCGAGAAATATCTGTGCCAGATCGAGCCCTGTTCCATCCGGATCGATAGTGATCTTCATTCCCTCAGGGGCAGGGGATAGCTGCTTCACTCTACCACCGGCTAAGAAACGTAGCTCTAGGACTATATGAGTCATTTGCGAGCTAGTGAGTCCGACTCGCTGAAGCAGTTTAACAGCACCCTTGACTTTGGAGACATGTGACACACCATCTACACATAGGGTGCCTTCCTGGGGGTTAACAGCTTCTTCTGGTCCATCGAATGGACGACGCAGCAGGAGCTTTCGACCTGTAATCCCAATCCGGTGACCAGCCTCGTCAGGTGAGGAAGAATGATCCCCGATTGTAGAGCTTTCGAACTGTCCTATCCTTTTTCACAACAGTGGGGAGGGGAGTAACCTCTATGTCAATGACTGCATGAGGCCTATATAGGGGCAACCATGTTTGTCAGTCACCCCCAGGTCCAGCGTGGTACCACACTTCATTCTTCTCAAATATGAACTGCAGGTTTTCTGCCATGGTCAATAGCAGGCCATCATGGGCCATCGGTGGGGCACCCCTCGAATAGGGTTTGACCAGATGAAAGCTGCTGTCAGTATTTAGGGTATTGATGTCTGCCACCTCTGTATCCGAGAGCTCAATCAACGGCTCGAGGATGTACTTCCTCTTCGGGAAATCGTAACGAAACACGATCTTGTGGCCATCTATGTGGCGACCCAGGCGCTCCTTCGATACATCCTTGAGGTCTGTGAGCAGCTCCACCCCATCACCACCAATGGGGTGGAGGGAGAATGCCTTTGAGTTTGCTTCGTACTGTAGGGCGAATGACTTGCCGTCGCTCTCTTCTACCTTGGCAGCATCAACTGCGTACACATCTGCCAGGTCAGTAAGACCAGTCGCAAGACATATAACCATGCTGATTGTCCGACTGCTGCTCTCCGGTGTTGAGAACGTAATCTCACCCTCTCTAGAGGGGAGACGGGTGGTACAGTACCGTGTAGAATGGGTCCTCTTCGAGGTGCCCCAACGGGGAACAACATACATACACGCTGATGTGCTACATCAACCTCTGGGCAGTGCACACAGCAACTCACTGGTAGAAGTCGGCCGGGACGTGATAGAGTATCTGCCAGGTGCCAACAGCAACCTATGGAAAGCTATCAGTCCTAGCCTGTTCACACCTGTAAATCACCTGTTTGACAGCCCCTCCATTAACATATATGCCAGCACGAATGGGATATCGGATGCCCATTTAGAGTTTACGTTCTTATTACTCATTGACCTGACAACAACATGATATCACACCAGGAATATCTGACCTTTGCCGGGATGATGAAGAGCCTGATACAGGGTTGCCCCTTCATGACCCCTGCACAGATAAACGCCTTAAACGAACGGATGCTCTCACTACAACAAGAAAGAGAGTGAATACAGCGGGAGAGCTTTTATCAATGGAACGCGAGCCTTGCAAGGGGGCGAAGGAACAGTGAAGGTTCCCGATACTGGCAGGCCCTCCTGGAGGAGAGTAAGCGGGGTGATGTCTTCACATACGACGATGCACCAGATGTAGCGAAAACCGCGGACAATGCAGTGGAGACCGCGGACGAGGATGAGCCAGAGAGTAAGGGGGACGATGAGCCAGATGTCTTCACATACGACGATGAGCCAGGTGTCTTCACAGACGAGGATGAGCCAGATGTCATACAGTGGGAAGAGGAGATGGCACCGAAGTGTAAGACCAAGAAAGCCATCCAGCGGCGGACCTACTATCTTGGTCATAAGGTGAAGTTCCAGATGTCACATCTCAGGAAGCTACTGGCACCCGACATAGTGCTGGATGACTTCTGTCTAAGAGACGTCTGTCTCGAAACCAGCAAGCTGGCATGGTTCGCCAGGCTCTCCAAAATGTACCCTTCTAGGACTCATGAGCAGATTCTGCAGGTGATGCAGGTTTAATCTCCAGGTATACTATGGCAAAATCAGAGTGGCCGAAGCAACCAGAAATATACCCCTCCCTGATGGCTGACGAGGGCGGTACCATCCACGGCTGGCGACTCCAGCAGATAGCTACCATCAGACAGAATCTCGGCCATGAGGCAGAAAAGTACAGCAGAACGCGCAGGTGATATAAGACAGCCTACAACGTCCTCGCGCATACAAGCACTGCTGCGGGTGTGATTGGAGCCAGTGCTGGGGTGGCAGCTGTGGCCACTCTCTCTACAGGGGTGGGGGCCATCGTTGCCATCCCGCTGAGTGGCGTGACACTAGCTGCCACTGTCTTGGCCACAGGCTTGGGGGTGGGGCAGCGGCAGATCACAAGGAGGCTGGAGAAGCATGCTAAGTACGTGGCACTGGCACATAGTATGCTACAGACTATCGATGAGTCTGTCAGCAAAGCTCTCGACGATGGCCAGGTCACTGATGAAGCGTACCACCATATATTGAAGGTCCAAGCCCTGTACAGCACGGAGAAACCTAAAGTGCGACAGCAATACCTCAAAGGCTCCAGCGGGCGGGTTGATATGGAGGAGTTAAAAAACGAGATGTTACGGCGAGGTCGCCTCGCTGGTCTCTGGAGTCTAGATGACTACAAATGGTGTGCTGCCTGTACGGTAGCTTTAAGAACACCAGTATAGATGGCCTTCCCACTGAACCTCACGACAGTCATCTGTGGCCAACCTCCCCTCCTGGGTACACCCTTGACTGGCCTGAGAGGTCTACTGGATGATATACCAGAGCTAACACCGTTCTCCATCACAGTAGATGGACGGTCCCGAACCAGCTTCTCCATCAACCCACGACCGCTGACCAACCACCCCATCGCCATCAAGGATGCGAAGCAAGCTCATACTTGGATGGCTGCTCCAAGCCTCTCATACTGGAATCAGCAGCTGAACTTTGCCGTGTGGTGTGCCATGACAGGATGTGGAGTAAGCTCCACCCTGCTTCACTCCTATTCTGGTACTCCTGAAGTTTTGCTCATCGCCAGCTGTCTCAGATTCCACGTGTACTTCACGGTGTGACGAATCCTCCATGAGCTGGATGAGCCTCCCTGATACAAACGCCTTCGACCAACAGCTCAACAGTCATAGCGTCTCAGTGGCAAGCAGACTACAGAGAGAGTTCAGCGCTCACCCAGACTATCGGTGGCATGGTGGTGACAACAGTGGTCTAGGGGTTATGTACGGTGACCTGAGACGCGACTACTCAGGATTCCCCTATCGAACCCCCCCCCCCCCCAACGAGTAGGCCATTGGAAGACAGCGACATTCTCGTTCGATCCAGACTCCGACCCTGGAGCACTGGTGCAAAATATGCACATCACTGGCTTGCGGCAGGACTATCCAGATGTGTGGAAGGACTTTGTCCCACACACCACCTCAGGCCTCACACCAGCAGGGATCGTTCGGATCAACCAGTTCCTGGAAGCACTGTGCTACTGCCTCTTTATGGCACAGACCCAGCTGCGACATTCCATAGATGGTGTCAGCGGAGCAGAGGTCCAGGCCATGTTCATCAGTCTCGTTGAGGATATGATCATCGTGGCAGACCCCAGTAGTCGTATTACTAAGTTCCAGCAGGGGTTGCAGAAGACCCATCGCAAACTTGGACTTTGCTATTTCGCCACACCTACGGTTGATTCCAAGCAACATGATTGTGAACATCGAGCACCTCTAAGTCAGAGGCTATAACAACATGATAGTCGAGGGGAGTTCCCCCGTTGTCCATTTCGGTTTCAACACTGCCATCAACGCACCTACACGTAGTACGAGCCATACAATCGTTCCGACCCTGACACTGCAGCCAGTCGACATGGCAGCTCCAAGCACCCCGACACTACAGCCAGTCGACATGACACCGCTTCCCGTGGTAGCTCTACATGTGGTGTCAGGCCTAGCTATCGGGGCGCTCGGGATCAGCCTACTCTGCCGCTAGTAAATCAGCTATAAGACTATCCTGACTCTATAGTAGCAGTGGGGACCATGGTGAGACACTGAACCAGCTTGGTATGCCCTACAGTACCTATACCCGCTGCCAACATGCACATCCAAGAGCTGGAGGGTTCAGCAATGCGTCCTTCTTCCAGCTTATAGTATCGCAGAGCCTTGTTCAGGTCTGAGTCCGGTGAGGCCATGGCAGTCTGCAACTGCTGGAACACATCTGACAGATACTCCCGATCCTTGTACAAACCTTTAGCTCACAGGAGCTGCTCGATGATACTCCCGCCCATGATAAGGTATTCGAGGAAGCAGATCTGTCCCTTGCCAAATCCTAGATAGAGCTTCATAGCTGTCAGCTCCTCTGTCAGCTCAGCACCGGAGAGCTGAGCGAGCTCATCTGGTGTCTTCTTGTAGTCCTTCAACTCCCTCCGGAATACATCATAGTACTTCTCGCATAGCGTGAGCCTGGATGTGGTGAAGATGACAGGGGGAAATGAGGTTCTTCCTGCCACCACTGCGGCTGTCCTCGCTACAGTGGTGAGTGGGGTGGCCGGGAACTGTCTCGGAATAACTCACCCCATCCCAAAGATCGCCCTCAGTGGTGCCGCCTACACTGTTTCCGCCAAGATCATGGGTGAACGTGTTACTCTAATGGAGGCTGCGATTCTAGGGCTAGCAATGAGTGCAATGGCTGAGATCATCGTCGCCTACGTTTAACCCCTCTGAATAGTGAGAGATGGATCACAAGACCCCTGCAGCATATGAGGCATGGCGTGCCGGAAGGCAGTATGTAGCCCATAGTCGAGCACACGGACTGAGGATCGCCAATGCCCGGGAATGGTGGACTCCCCACAATGCGTGCCCCTGCATAGAGGGCCAGGTACTGCTACATATTCCCTTGGCCGACTGCGTGGTCCTCCTATGCCCAACTATTTCACTGCGGGTATGACTAGTAGGTTTAAGCTGTCTGTATATGACTATGACTCTGTCACTCACAAACCTAGAAAGTAAAGAGCTAGGCAATCTTGCTCACTTGGGCGAGGCACGCCTCGGTTCAGAGGACACTGTTGCCCATATCTCCTTCCTAGACTTCGATGAGAAGGGAGACCCGCTTGAGATCCAAGATACCATCCCAGCCTGAGATCTCATCGGGAACACTGATACGGTAGGACAATCGGCCATTAACAAGGCCAAGACTGTATACACGGGGATGGGCATCAAGGAGAGGGCGATGATGCGAGATATGCTCGGAGTCGATGAGGCTGGAGCCATCAAGGTTATGGCTGAATCCTATGCACAGGACCTGGTTAAAGATCTCCTGAAACCACGGAGCTCATTCCAACAGGATGGAGAGAATCTCAGGATAGGCACCCTCAGCCTGAGCAGTATCACTGTAGATGGTCAAACAGGTGCAGGTGCTATCGACAGCCTCTAGCTACCAGAGGTGAAGAAGACAGGGTTCCTTAATTTGCCGTTTAAGACCACAGAATAGTCATGGCTTCCTGTGCATGTATCATACAGATACTGGATGTACTAGACACTGTGGGTGCTGACACAGGTCCTTTACGCTATCTTCTCAGCTGCTGGTGGGATTTCATGCTTGATGCCGCCATCACATCCTTCGCATCCTCCGGGGGTGCAGGATTCCCTGCTCTGCAGGCGAAAGAGCTGGTGCAGGAAGTACTATCGTTTAGTCTCCTAGATATAGACGAGGCTACCGCCGACCAAGTGCTAACCATCCTCCACACGCATGTCTATATCATTCGACAGTAGGCCAGCCGATGCTGGCCAGGTGGTGCTGATCATTGCCTCGTCAGGACACGGGAAAAACATCTTGCTGTGGGCTCTCCTGGCTGAACATCTACACTCTCAATACATCCTTCTGGTGTCTGACTCCGCCACTGAGGTGGTTGATAGTAATGATCAATGGTACAATGGCCCAATCACCAAGATGCAGAACCTGCAAGCACTGATGGAGAAGCTGCTGCCAGCCCGACTGACAGAACCACTTGTTCTAGTTATCGATGACCCTGCAATGGACCAGAAGACAGTCACCTACCTCAGCAACATCACCAGGCGCATCCGGCACACAGAGATAACTGTCTTCATCCTCTTTCAGAAGTACACCCGCGAGATCTCACCAGACATCTCTCACAATGCCCGGTTGCTATACTTCAGCTCTAAGTGTGGACGTGCCCTGCTCAAGACCATATACGACAGCCTAACCCTCAAGGAGACCAAAGGGGACTTTATCGCAGGTGTACAGAGGGCATCTGAGCTGTACCGCTTCATCTTCAGCAACACGGAGATAGATGAGCTGTCACACTTCAAGCCATCTCTTGAAAAGGCACAGACCTTCACCTACAAGCTGAATTCAGCCAGGAAACTAGCCTGCTCTACGTGTCATCGCTGACAGACTGTTGCAGCTGCCGCAACCGTTTTTCATTCATCAGAAGGCTGAAAAACTTTGTCCGTGGTCTCTGCTACTTCGTCAAATGCTTGAGGACCTTCATCAGAAGCTTGAGGGACTTCATCAGAAGCTTGAGGAACTTCATCAGATGCTTGAGGAACTTCGTCAGTTTCGTCAGAAGCCTGTTGCTTAAACTCTCCCCACTGAGGGTCAGAGTCTAGGGCTCTCTTCTTCTGGAACTTCTCACGGAAGATCCACTTTGTCCATGCACGACTAGCATCTGATTTGCGAGCGGATTTGATGAGGTAGTCCTGGTAGTTATTTGGGAATTTCAGAAATGCTGGAAGATTACTGGCCAATCTCCTGCACCCTTCTTCGTTGAAGATGTACTCAACAGCCTCATTGCGGCCAACAGTGAACCCCTCCTGAGTACCTTCTGCATGACCAGTGTCATGGCTCTCCACTACAGCGGCACTGACCTCATCCCTGGCTATGGAGGCTAAATATGGCAGCCCACTTCGCAACCGTTAGTAGATCTTTGGAGAGCTAGAATAACAGGACTGTTGGTTTGGGCCACAGGAGGTGGGTCGAGTGTTCTGCCCTGGGTGCTGTCAAACTTCTGGTAGAGTATCCGAGTCAGGAGTTCTTTTGTACTATGAGCTGGCGCTCCTTCCTCTATGTCAGTATCTCCGCAATAGACGGAGGTGTGACGTTGGCTCGCTCGTGGATAATGTTGATGTCACGAAGCAGTCCTCGGACCCTGTCACAGTGGGACAGTGCACGCCATGCCTGTCGTGCTGACTGTCGTGTCGACTTGTCCTGCTGCCTATAGACAATCTGCTGGAGAACTTTACCAAACATGGCAGCCGTTTAGCCCCTCTATATACCCAGAACTTAAACATGCTGCAGTATGTGCAACATCCAGATGGGGCCATTGAATCCGCTACATCGCACCGCACTGATCCTCGGAAGGACTGCCTGATGGTCATTCGACCCAGTATACACGATGAGAACCCGTTGTCCGCTGCTGGAAAGTACATTGACTTTGTAATCTCGGCATATATCCACGAGATCAAGAGCATGACACTCGAGTTCAAGCTTCAGAGCACAATAGAACAGACGGTAGAGCTCCCGCAAACAGCGGATCGTGCATGTGGAGTGAGAACACCAGCAGGTCCAAGCCACAGCTAACCAACGAGTAGAGCTGACATTGCATCGTGGTGCATTGGACTGTGTCGCTGTTGCGGTCCTGGTTCAGAATGGAGGAGCCATCCAGCAGGTGGATAAGCCAGACGACTTCAAGCTTGTGGTTGCTGGGACCAATGTTCTTGGTAAGGTACGCAAGCTGGCTGATTGCCAACTCTACAGACAGAAAACCAAGTCATATGCACTTCTGCGCCTAACCAGTGGAAGCGACGACCTAGAGTCGGCACTCGAGAGCCGTCACCACCTCCGGGGCAGGGACATCCTACCTAATCAGGGCAACCGGCTCAGCTTCAACATCGGAACCATCATAGCTGGGACTCGCTCATTAGGTGTGACGGTACTTTACTTTGGCTATGCTAAGGTATGCGTGTCGAACACATCAGGTATTCAGCTTGAGCGTGCATAGAGCACGACTCCTGCCATCACCGCTGCAGCTGCCACGACTACTATAACCTCTGCTGTCTTCTCACCTGTTGATACTCATCAAGACTTTCATCTGCCTCTTTGAGGCTCTGGTTAGCCTGAGCTCGGAGTTGTCGTCGATGTGCCTCCCTCTGGCGCATATGCTCGAGTGTGGTTTGCTGTACTCAAACCTCTCCTTAGACAGCTTCTCCATCGCCTGGTTATGACGCTCATGCTCGACCTCTGCCGCCTTCTTGTCGGCGAAGCTGAGTCCCCAGTTCGCTAAGGCAAACACGCCCGCATTCAAGATTGCAGAGGCCATGCTATAGACTACAGTTTAAAGCTACTATATAGCTGCCCCAATGACGGATCCCCAGAGCGATGTATGAACCAGAGGCTGATCCAGTCGAGGATATAGATGACGAGGACTATGAGGAGGACTATGATGATGAGGATGATTATAATGCAGACGACTACGATGTAGCAGAGACCGCGGGTGAGTATGATGATGTAGCGGAGACCGCGCCTGAATCCTGCAAGCTAGTACACAGAGCGAAAGGAATCTATCGCACTTACATAAAAGGTTCTATCCATCTGCTGGCAGCAGTTGGGGCTCTGATCGCTCTGTTCACAATGAAGGCTGGTGAGATGGTCCACAAAATCGCCAACTATGCTCTTCATGGGGTGGAGAAGATTTCTGAAGCCATACCAGCCATCGCCTCAGGAGTAGGTACATTCTTCGGAGTTGCAGGCCCTTGGCTACCATACGTTGCCATAGCGCTCGCAGCCATCTGGGCCGCCGAACATTTAAGCCATACTATATAAGGATGGTGTCTCTGTACGACCTGGTCAAGTCCCTTAACTTCCGAGGGTTGGTCGATAAACTACTGTTCAGCGAGGATCCAGCAGAGTTTAGACGGCAGTGTATGGAGGTGTTTGAGGAGGTCTTCAGTGATGGTCGAATGAATGATGGCCGTCTGATCATCTGTTTAGAGTTCCCCCAGGCCATGCGTGATAAGGCGGGAGTGGATGTCAGTGATCAAATCCGGTAGTTTATCAACCGTCTTTCTTGAGGAACTCTACTATCAGCCTGGTAAATATTACCGTGAGCCCACTCAACTACTCGAGGCTGCACGTCGCAAGGGCCACAACTTCACATTGGAGACAGTTAGCCAGTGGCTCAGCTGCCAGGCGATGTGGCAGATATACAGACCTTATCCACGGCACATCAGGCATGCCCATTTCGAGGAAACTGTCCCGAACAGAGTTCACCAGGCAGATGTTCTTTTCCTTCCACATGACTTGATTGGTCGCAAGACCTACAAGTATGCCCTCACCATCGTCGATATCGCCAGCAGGTACAAGGCAGCAGTACCGCTCACAGACAAGTCAGCTGGCCAGGTGGCCCAGGCATTCCAGGGTGTCTACGAGGCTTCGGAAAATCCCCTCCAGTGGCCGGAATTGTTGCGGGTGGATGAGGGTAAGGAGTTCAGAGGGGAGACTGCAGCCCTCATGCAGAAACACGGTGTGGCAGTTAGGCGAGGCGAGGTAGGGCATCACCGTGCCCAGGCTATCGTTGAGCGGTGGAATCGGACACTGGCAGAGAGACTGTTCCCACCCCAATATGCCCAGGAAATGGCCACGCCGAGTGAATGTATGGGCGCTTGGCCTCATAGTCTATGGCGCGGTATACAGCAGTGATCTCCAGGCCATGGGTTACATACCACTTGAGGGTCGGGGCGTACAGCAGCCACTTCTTGCCAGAGAGGGCACCGACCAGCTTCTGGATGGTGGGCCGCTTCCTCCCTGTTCGCCCTAGATATGCCAGCATCTCAGATGAGATTGCCTCTACCGGGATCTCGCGGTTATAGAAGAGAGGAGGCATTTCCTCGAACTTTGCCCACAGAGCCTTGTGGACCTCTATATCCATTTCAGCAAACCCAAACCAGCTGTCTGCTAGGAGAGCCTCCTTAAAGCTAGCTACTCCACTGTCCCTGGACCAATGGCACATTTTCTCCTTACCACATGGCATCTCTTTGACCATCATTGACAGGTACAGACCATTTGCGTCGTAGCTGAGTAGACGTTGGCAGACACACTCACTCTGGCAGATTCGAGTCACACCAGCCTCATGGTATCTGGTGAACACGATGCTGGGACCGCCAACAACAGCAGCCTTCAGCATCTCGTAGGCTTCCTTGTCCGGTGAATAGAGGCTAACATCCGGCATGTGCTGAGCGGTTCGACGTAGGAGGTACTGCAGAGACACACCTGGGAGAGACACCGTGTCTTTGAGGATGTCTATTTCTCGTTCTGTGTAGAACTCTGCATCCGCTCTAGGGCTTCGATGACTCAACTGACGTCCAGGTTGTTGTAGTATCGCAGCCAGTCGGCGAATGTCCGCATTCCATGCACGCTGAATGTCTGGTTACACTGTTCCCACTCTGTTCGTGTCAAGAGGTAGCCACCCTTGAGCTTAGATGTCCATGCCGAGTAGTCAGGAAGCCCTGGATAGTTAAGCTTCTCATGTGTGTCAAACCATTCATACAGAAGCCAGCTCTTCTGCTGTGTACACCCATAAACCTTGACCCAAACCTCATACAAGACTCCTGGGCCGAGGTAGTTCAGCACATCGAGAAACCGTAGCTCAGGTGTTATGAGGAACATGGTCTGACTAGCCTTCTTGGCGACTTTCATTGTACCTGTACTGTCAGTCAGCTCATTGACAAAGTACTTCTTGATGAGGTTATGCTCATACCGCCCAGAGTTGAACCCCAGTACAGGCACTTGGTCACACCACTCATTGATCAGTCGCTGCTGTCGCTTTGGGAGCTTGTCCAGGTCTGTCAGTACGTCCTGTGCCCTAACCCTTGTCCGGATTATAGATGCTCGCCGTTGGATCTCCAGCATGAACTCTCTGATCAGTTCTTTGGGGTGAGGATTGCAGAGGTGAGTGGGCTCACTCGTGGCGCCTTCTAAGGAGCAGCCTACTGACACAGAGATAGGTATGTGAGTACTCTCGATCGCGATGAGTTTTGATACCATCTAGGAGTGTTTCGAAGTCGTAAACTATGAAGTATGGGTATGGGACAGTCCGAACTCGTTTATGGACGCTTGGGCAGCGTTTTATACAGCACTCCCACTGTACCACAAGCGTGCATCCAGAGGCTCTCAGCTTCTCCTCTCTCAGGATTGTCTTGGGGTATCCTTGTTTGGCATCCTCACCTCGCTGGTGTTGTGGACACCCGTGCCAGTGACAGCCATGGAACTGGTAAACGGTGTTGGTGGTCGGATCATAACCATCTATGGGAGGACCCTTGATCCAGCACTCGCCACCGTGCCCACACTCTACATGGTGTATGTGTACGCCTCTGTTTCTTGACTCATACTCGATCCAACGAGTAGCCGCTGTACTGGATGGCTGGGGCGGATAGAAGGCTTTCTCATACGCAGACTGTGGCACCTCAACCTTCTTGCCAGAACACACGATTTTTGTTTTGCCGCCTGTACAGTGATCAGATTGGCATTGAAGATTGCATGCCTATGTAAACCTCTGCTGAAAGTGACTGCAGACTAGTGTATGTGCCAGCTTGGAGATGTTCTTGATGTAGAAGGCGTGGTGGTCCCACACTTCGATGGTCATGGTGTCATGGTATTGAGCCGCTTGCCTGATCATGTGCCAGGTGCCCTCTTCAGTTGGTTCATACACGTGAATCCCGATCTTGGCGAAGAACTCTACCTTGTCCAGCTGATCCAGCGAGGTCTTGTGGACATCAAGTACTGTCTTACCGTAGAACTGTGTGGCAAGCTCTCGTGCAGGAGCTGTACTTCTATCAGCTCTCGCTCCTTGGTGGACTGCTAGACATCTCCAGGGACACATGTTGTCCCTATAGGTGTCGAGGGCAGTCATACTCTTCTTCTGTCGTAGCCAGTCTGGGAGGGGCCTGTCCCAAGCAGAGGTTGGCAGTCGATGACAGCCCTGACCTCAACATTGATTGATCGAATGAAAGCCCACTTGGTGTTGGGTCGATCAATATTGTCTGTGTCGAGGCGGGCTTGCTCTCTTGCTGCCACCCAGTCCTGAGCTGTCCTATCGTATTCAGCCACGGGCTCCCTGGAGAATCCCTGTGGAAGAGCATCACCCTACCGTCTTCGATGTGACGGATGCGATAGGTATCGGTGTAGCGGAGGTAGAAGGTGTTCTGGACAGTCTGCTGGATCTTTTGCATGATCTGGCCTGTGAGGTCTCCTTCTAGACCTTTGAAGAATGTCCAGCATACTGACAGGCATCCTCTATCCTCTGTCTCCCTTTCACCGAGACGCTGGTCAAGAATGTGTTCGCCTTCTCGCCTCATGCTCCGGGCTAAGGGTTCAGACCTTGGCCCCCTTATGCTCCGGACTGGGCTCAGACCTCGGCATTGCTTAACGATCCTGCGTTTGAGAGTTAAGTGCTCCAGTGGATGGGCCTCCATCCGCCTCACTACAGTCCTGGTTTGCAAACTAGCAGTCACCTCCTCATCCAACTGACGACGCTCACGTATCCGCTGCACTTTCTTCTGGGAATTCCAAGGATCCTCTTTGGTAAGCACTGGAAACCTTCCCGTATTCATTGCTTGGGAGAGTCGCTTCTGCCACTCCTCGGCACGGACTTGTCCGATCATCTGGAGCAGGGCGGCTCTCTTGGCCTTAGAGTAGACTCTAAGGCCGAATTGCTTTGCAATAGCGCGAAGCTGTGCAACAGTACTCATGGTGTATATCCCTGTTGATGTTTGCATAGGGTGCGGGGGCCACCTGTGCTGGAGAGTTAAGCACTCCAGTGAATGGGCCTCGATCTGCCGCGCTACAGTCTTCGCTCACAAGCTAGCAGTCACCTCCTCGTCCAACTGATTAAACTCACGTATCCACTGCACTTTCTTGTGGGGATTCCAACATTCCTCGGTAAGTGCTCCAAACCTTCCCGTATTCATTGCTTGAGAGAGTCGCTTCTGCCACTCCTCTGCACGGATCTGGTCGATCATCTGAAGCAGGGCTTACTTGACATTAGAGTAGCCTCTAAGGCCGAATTGCTTTGCAATAGCGCGAATCTGTGCAACAGTCCTCATGGTGTATATCCCTGTGGATGCCTGTCTCTAAATGGACGTTCAGACCCTATTCTGTGTGGCGATCAGTACCTGTGGATGCCTGTCTAGGCGTTCAGACCTATTATATGTGGTGCTGGCGATCAGTACCTGTGGGTGGATGCCTGTCTCTAAATGGGCGTTCAGCCCCTATTATGTGTGGGTGGATGCCTGTCTGGGCGTTCAGACCTATTATGTGTGGTGCTGCCGATCAGTACCTGTGGGTGGATGCCTGTCTCTAAATGGGTGTTCAGACCCTATACTGTGTGGCAATCGGTACTGTGGGTGGTGTATAACCCTGTGGATGCCTGTCTCGGTGTTCAGACCCTATTATGTGTGGCGATCGGTACCTGTAGGTGGTGTATATCCCTGTGGATGCCTGTCTCTAAATGGGCTGTGCGCATGCATGCCCCCGGGACACGATAGGATAGTACGCGCACGTGTATAAAGCACTATGAGAGAGGTATGGCTAAGTCCGTAAGAATGCGTAGCATGCATGCGCATGTGCCAGATCCACGTGTCAGTATTGTGAGAAAGTGTATGCTTATATTGTACCGAGAAATCACACAAATGGTAATAGTGAGATTTGAACCTGTGATTTTAAGTTTGCTAATAAACACAAAACAAGGATCTCCCGCATTAACTACCTCTGCCATGTATGCATTAGTAATTATAGCTGATAAGTTATGTGTTCTCATTGCTGTTACTGCATTATCTCGAAGTGACGTCAAGATCTATAGGGACTGATAAGCGCAGTAACAGCAATTTTACAACTCACGCTCAGAGATAAGATTACTAAGAGGCGAGATTTTAGTGGTGTTGCGGTGGGTCAATCAATAGAGTATTGAATTGCATAGGATTCCCAGGCTGCAGACTGGGATTCAAATCCGCTCAAAAGACCTCGCTAGAACTTACCTGAAATTTCGAAACTAGGTAAGACACTAGGGCCGGGGTAATATGACCAGGTTAGATAAAGACCCAGCACGATACTCCACAGTGTAGGGTCAAAGCACCACAGACACACACACACACACACACACCAGCCGGCTGGAATAGCAACAGGGCGGGGTAGGAGATAGGTGGGGTAGGATAGGTAGAAAAGTGTCCCACAGATAGAAAAACCTCTTCAGGATACCGGTCAGAATAGAGAGCGAGAAAGGCCGGCCACTGGCCGGTATCCTGAGGAGGTTCTCCCGGACAGTGGGGTCTGCACGGGAGTTTTATATTCACCACAGCCTTCCATGGCCATGGATCGCCGAATGGCGGTCAGTTGAGGGAGATGGTATCATTTTAATTCCGACACTACTACTTGGTATCAATACTGCGTCCAAACTTTGACACTTGCTAATGAGAGGGGAGGAGACAATTACTTTGGGGTCAAAAGATCAAAGTCATGGTCATTGATAAGTGTATTGATAAGCTTTCTATATTAATCATACCCCGCTTGCGGGGGTGTAGAGTAATCGTTTCTTTCTGGGTGTCTGTCCGTGTGTGCGCCCATACTCCATCCGTACATGTGCCAGTCCCCAGTTTTTTCCCCGGATGTGTTTTCAAGGTTGTTTCACAGATAGTCACCAAATTTGTTTTATGAATGTATCATAGCCTAAAGGTGTTTCATGTATCAAAAGTAGGTCAACGTGATCTACTTTTCATGGTTCACGGAGCATCATAGTTTATTCTGGTCCAGATTGTCGTTTCAAGTGTTTTCTGTATACAGTAACCAAACTTGGTGTATTGATGCATCATAGCCTGAAGGTATGCCATGTATCAAATGTAGATAAGCGTGACCTACATTTCATGGTTCACTGAAAATCATAGTTTATTCTTGTCCAGGCTATAATTTCAAGTGTTATGTGTATACATTAACCAATCTTGATGTATGGATGCATTCTAGTGATGCCTTGAAACAGGGATTTGACAAGGCTACTCCGCTTATGGTGAACACATATTTAGAATTTTGTTCCAAAACTTAAGATCACAGTTGTGGTTAGCAGATGGGAATGGGCAGTACCTCCAACACATACGTGCACGTGGGATTGCCACATCCCTCGGTACAGAAAAGTTAAAAGTCTCCATGCATTTAGAGGCTCTGATCAATTGCAAACAGGGGAAAGATGACAGCATGAGAGGCCTCAAATGCTTCACAATTCTGAACCGGCAGCCAAGAGGACATGGATCATGCCTGCTGCGATATGTTTGTGAAGTGAGGGAGAATAATGAAGGAAACCCCTCTGGCCCAAAATGCTTTGGCACACCACACCACCCGAAAGCTCTGTCTATCAAGGTAGCCACTGCACACACGAGCCAATCCCTAAGAGATATTTTATGCTGTGGGTGTATAAAGGGAAGCACAGGTAGTGGCAAGTGTAGGCAAGCAGGACTGCAGTATATAGCTCTGTGTAATTTTGGAGGAGACTGTAATGACTAAGGAATCGTGTCATCTGATCCATTAACTCATGCACACCTAGCATGGCTGACAATATTAATGAACCCAACTGATCACCAATATGTCTCCATAACTAACTTTCCCATATCTAAACTGCCCCTATTATTATCCGAAAATTAAACATGGTTATTGACATGTCATGGTTGGTGTTAGCCAGAAGGTAATGAAATTACTGAATAACAGTTTTTCTTGTAACGGCATCATTAATTTCCATATTAGCGTGTAGTATTACTTTTACTTGTTCTCAATGGCGCCGTTATAAAGCCTGACCATGTTTTATGCAGTTTCTCTTTTTACAAACGAGAAAAGCTCTCTGGACATGATGCCCAGAAAGCTATTTTCGTTTGTAAAGAGAGAAACTGCATAACAGGATATGGCACTTCAGTTGGCTGTTAAATTACTCTATTTCTAGCGATTTATTTTCATTTTTTTTTTTTGATTCATTTTTTTATCCAGCCCTGTTTTTAAAACTGAACAGCTGAAAAAATTGAAGGAACGAAAAAAGAAATTAAATGGTTAAAAAGATATAATTTAACAGCCAACTGATGGTCTATATTTACCTCTAGAACTGCAGGAGATGCCATCTGCGAGGATCTAGATTTCAGAATTTTCAGTGGGAGGACCCCCCGGACCCTCGCCTTTTGGTTTTCCTTTCGTTTCCACCCAATGCAACAAATATTCTTTGCCCCCGGCCCTGACAACGCTTAATCCGGCACTGAACGTATCATGTCAAATTGTGGATATATTGACGAAAATCGTCATTTAAAAATAGTCACCTTGGCCGACAGAGGGCATTTTCGTAATGGGTCTTCATCTGAAAATATTCACATAGACATAATCCAGATGTGTGCCAGGTTTCATGCTTTTATCAAAAAGGCACACTTCTTTCACAGATTACTTGTATGAGCCATGAACCCGGACCAAGCAGAACCTAACGCAGATAAGGCTCTCATTTATCCTAAACAGTAAAGGAGTGCAACTGTTCGCAATGTCGCATGCTCGTGGGAATAATGATTCAAAGTCTGGGGTCCTCCATGAAAGAAAGGTAGTGAAGGTTCCCATGGAATTTCCATTGCAAAAGTAAACACACGTGGAAAGACTAAGAACATTGTAAATGGTTGCAAAGGAAGTGTGAATACATGGACAACATTAAAGAAACTAAACTGTCGTTCTACATTTGTATATCAGCTAAGAAATAATCATACATAATTATCAGTTCGAGTAAACAACACTGGACCACAAACTATTGGAATAACTAAAGTCAAACCTAGAAAAAGCAGAAACAATGTACAGACTGCAGAATTTGGTGTAGAAGTGTCAAGGTTCTATGTTCTCGAAAAACAATGAAAACGACGAAGGAAGAGGATTGCTGATGTATATTCATAAGGCACTACAAGCTAAGGAAGTAGTTATGGAAACTCAGCTTTCAGGAAATGATATTTGTGTAGATGTTACTGAGTTTGTCGATTATAACCAACTATGTGGATAAATATGGTATGTCTGCGTTGTTTATTTAGGAAATACTGGTGTGGGACGCACATGCATTGCCTTGTTGGCAGACTCTCGAATAAACCTCACATTCTTCTCAAAACTATTTTATTTCACTCTCTCAGGTGGGAGTCCTATCACAGTGCGATCCGGGTGTAACATTTCCGAGGGCCTGTCCGGGATCGTGAGGAGAGCTTAGCAAGCATTCATTGATTAGAACATTCAGGTGCAAGGAATAAGACAATCGAGCATAAGCGAAATGGCAACAGCAGAAGTTCCGGATCGTTCCCATCCAGATGGTACAAAGTCATGGAAAACAGTTGACTCCAAGTAAAATGTTTCCTGGCGGAGAGACTTCAAAATATCTCGCCAAATAAATGTTAACATGGTATCAATTTCACAAGTTTGTCGAATCAAAAAGATAGTAGTTTGAAACGTGGTTACAGTGAATTCGAAATTGTGGAAACAGTGATTAAAGCAATAAACCCAGTGTTAACACTGCGCAGTTATCTCGAGGGAAGGTCAGATTTGAGTTTAGCTGCCTTGAGGTCGATTATTCGTGAACACTATCAGGAGAAATCTCCGAGAGAACAATCTCAACAACCTTGCAGTGTCTTAAAGAGGACCCACAAGATTTCCTAATGCATGCTTTTGATTTACAGCAGAAAATGTTGTTTGCAGCAGCAGAAGAGGCACCAGAGTTGCGGTATGACCCACAGTTAGTGAACAAAATTTTTCGTCGCACATTTATGACTTGGTTTCCAAAGTGACTCGATTTGGCAAAAGTTGCTGGGACTATTTAAAATGGCAGATGTGAGGGATAAAGAACTTATTATGACGATGAACATCAGAAGGCATCAGATGGCATCAGAAAACGAGAGATAATTTAAGTTGAGAATTAACAATGTTGGAATTACCGAGCATAATGACAATCAGGAGGTTACCATGCAGACTCAGCAACAGAATTTTCAATTGAAATTTGAAATAGCAGAGTTAAATCAATATAATAGCTGAAAACCACAGGAGTAGAGAAAAGGGACCTGTTTCAAACACCAACTCTAGTAATAATGATCTCCATACTGAATGTGCATACAATAATGTACCCTACATGACATCACGTAGTGGTGGGTGTGCAGCATGTCAATGCCAGGGTGGACACAAGCATTGCAATTACTGCTGTCTGTGTGGTAGCTCTGACCATTTTAAGATTGGTTGTAGACTGAATAAGTGTGGATTCATGGGTTCTCAGAGTAGACAGTTGTTGTGAAATGGGCAGGTGTTACATCGAGGGGATGCTGCATGACCTACAAAAACAATTCCTATTGCAATGGAGCAAAAGAGCGAAACCCGCAAAACTGTTAAAATCTGGTGGTCAAAGTAGTTCAGCTAAAGGGGGCTTGACCTGGAAAATTGTCATGGAAATGAGATTTAAGATGGACAAAGATAGGGTTCTAAAAACTGGTGTAAATTTGTTATGGTCTAGGCAAAACAGTCTCTGGTAAAACTGATGGGCGAACAATGTTTAATGAAATGCTTCCTACCAGGTGGCTCAGTTGAGATATAGTGGGATACAGGTGCTCAGGTGTTCATCAATTCCATATTGTGGGAGGGTAAATTTGGAATTTCAATTGAATGCTCATCTACACTCAGAAAAATTGAATGTACTGTACCTTTTCTGGTAACCACTAGTGGTGCTGTGAATTATCCAATCGTTGGTTATAATGTAATTGAATACTACAAGGACATCATTTCATTAAACTCATTGCCAAGGGATTTAAAGTCAGCTTTACTGAAAGCTTAACAAGGTACAATTCACGCTGTAGTAAATCTCATTAAAGCTGATAAAGATGGGAGTCTGTGCTCACTGGAAACAGGTAAATATGCTGAAGTTATCCAGGGTGTAATGACAAATTCAGTGAAGTGTGTTGAGAATCCTGCTGTTGTGGATGCCCCTCAAGCAGGTTTGATTAAATACCAAATATTGCTGCAATGATACTGGATGGTCTTGACATTGTCCCATCTTTAGTGAACATGCCAGTAGGTTCGTTCTGTCAGGTGAGCATGGTTATTACCAATACAAGTAAACATGATGTTATTTTACCAAAACGATTTGTAATTGTTGATCTCCAACAAGTAAAAGCTGTCTGGCCTGTACATAGGATAGATATCCGGCTAACAGTGATGCCATACCAAATATAAGATCAAACAGGCCAGACCAATCTCTAGTTAATCATGTTGCAAAGGACCCAATCAATGAGCCTTGCTCATCCAGTTCCAATAATAGTTCAACAGTCTCTTGTGTATCTGAGTCGTGGGATTCATCACTGGATCTCGACAACACTGACTTAACTGAGAATCAGAAACATGTCAAACGTAATCTGTTGCAGGAGGAATCTTGCACATTTGCAAAGGAATATGAAATTGGTACTGTGCCAGACTGTGTTAGAAAGAAGGATGGTAGTCTCTAACTGGGTATCGATTATCAACAGATTAATTCCAAAACTATCCCTTTAGATACCGATAATTCAGGATATGTTGAACAATTTAGGTGACAATAAATGGATTTCCCTACTCGATCAGTAGAAAGCATACCACCAAGGTTATGTAAGTGAGGAGTGTCGGAAATATACTGCCTGGAGTTTGTACGAAAGGATTAGGATTCTGTTTGGTTTAAGTGGGGTCCCAGGGACATTCCAGAAATTTATGGAGGACACATTAGAGTCATTGAGGGACCGGATTTACTCACCGTATTTTAGTTGATGTGCTCGTCTATAGTGATAGCTTCCTGAACCATAATGAACATTTACGAATGGTATTCCGTACACTTGTAGAGAAAGGTGTCAAATTAAAAGCTAGTAAGTGTGCACTGTTCCAGAGTGAAATACAGTATTTAGGTCATCTGATATCGTCAGAGGGTTATGGGATGGACACCGCTGATAAACAGGCAGTGTTGTCTTTAAATGATAAGAAAATAAACATGGTAGAATTTATTGGCTATTTCTGGAAATACATTCCCGATTTCTCCAGAAAGGCAACATCCTTGTTTGACTTGCTAAAAGGGTACAGTCCAAAACAGAATAGACAGAAGGAGGTGAAGAGTAAAAGTCATAAAAAGTGTACACGTCACCTCAACGGATCAAATGGGAAATGTGTCACCAGATAGTTCTAGAGAAGCTACTAGACAACTTATCACAACTGTGACAAGTATTGCTATCATATGATTGTGAGATCATAAATAGCAATCATATTATCATTCAATATGTTAGTATACAACTCACAAGCTATTTAATGCCCTAACCTCGCTACAATATAGTTAGACAGATTGACATCTAATTTTGCCCGCTTACTTGTCAGTTTCAGTAATTGATCTCGTCAATCAACTATGTCCGTAGGGGTTTAATGGAAATTGATATTACAATGATGGAATTTACATAATACTTACTGTATTAGATAATTTAAATGGTTAGCATACTTATGTTATAATCAATATATATTTCATTATGTAAAATATTTATGAAATCTATGTTGATTATTGTTAATTACATTAAGGGTTTCAACACACCATACTATTTCATATCCGCATGGTCCATACGGGTCACAATCAGCTGTACGTGCATTGGAAGGCTATTTCAATGGGTCATTCAGTAGCTAGCTTTCGCAATGTGATGTCGTGTATCGCGAAATGTTAAGTTGAGCAGCTACTGTCTCACCATGCATATATTTTCCACGCCGGTCCTATACACCGGTTTGGCTGTATGAGTGAAACGTTTGTAGTGCAGTGAAAATAACAGGTATGAACGGCAGCTTAATAACTAAAATTATCAGATAGGAGAATCATCGTCTGGTCGGTGTCACCATTATGTTTACTCATGGCCGCCAGCAACCTTCATTCGATTCCTTGACGCCGTTATGAATTATTTGTCAGAACGTTTATAGTTCTCATCTTCTTGCCTAGACGTAGATAGGCAAATGGCCACTACGTTAGAAGTTAACAATCTGCTAGTTAGTCACGTGGGCGGTATCATCTGCTATCGACCGCCATTGCTGACTCTTTATATCAGTGAAGTTAATAACATTTCTTGAGTTCCTTATCGCTAGTAACTTTCTATTAGATTATAACTTTCTTCACCAGTAATCATCTTTCCCGGGTGGCCGCCATTACATCGTCTTCTGTAGCTGGCCGCCATTACATCGTCTTCTGTAGTTGGCCGCCATTGATGTCTTACAGATCTTGACTGTCAGTATCTTTGCGCTATCCATTGAGCTTCTTCGCCAGCAATCAGCTCACCAACACTGGTGAACAGGGCTGATCGTCAGATAGTCGGTGCCTTGCTGTTCCAGTCCTGGACCAGTTTTCCAGACTCTGGTCACCTACAGATCGGTCTTGGTCTATTCACCAATAGCTACTGGCAGCCAGTGGCCAGTCGGTCTACAGCTTCGTAAACCTATCTACATCCACGTGTGAATTTCAGTCATGTTTATTTATTCATGTTACGCGTTCGTCAGGGTGCACCCACTTCACTTCGTTGAGTTCGATATGATAACTTGAGTCATATCGTGTTCATGTGCATCATCAGAACCCTTTCAATGTTAAGCCGTCGTGAACTGAATGATTTCATCAGAATCTCAATTCTACACAGGTCGTATCTTGAGGTTTAATATATTTATATTTAATAGTATTTATTAATAGTGACTAGGAGCATATCAATAGAATTAACATTTTACAGATTCAGGCTCAGGAATAGATACTAGTAATTCTAACTATGCCGTATATGCTGTTATAAAGGCAGAAAATTACCTAGTGATCCATATCTACCCTGAGTTAAAAAATGATTCGATAGTCGATAGTGGTCAGTACTGATCAGATTGAATAAGGGTCATTTTTCACCTCGGTTCATAATATATCACGGTATCATAACCTGTTTACGAATTAACAGCATCTATAGTAATGAAGTAAGTTGACTCGTCTGTGTAATTCTAGGAGTGTTGATGCAAGTGACAGCAGGTCAAGTAATTGATAAGATGTGATTGGTATCAAATCTCAAAGAAAGATCAGGGATTTGATCAACCATGATCAAATGTATATTAATGATGGTGGACGCAATCTAGAGAATACCTTCATATTAGGGTTTTCCTTTTCCCCAAATTAGTTTTCCTTAATATTCGACAAGTCAATAACAGTGTAGAGTTTCAATCTTTATTTAAAATTAATTTTCTTAATATTCAACAAAGATAATAACAATGCAGAGTTCAAATACTAATTCATGAAGCACCTTAACATAAGTATCAATGTATGATATTAGTTCAAATCATGTTATTTTGTTCATCATAAACAAATAAGAATGAATGAGTATTAATTTAGCAGAATCGTCTTTGTTTACTTTTGAATATAGTTCCATCATCCTTCGATCTAAAAGTTCAGAGTTCAAATACTAATGAATACAGGGTACATGGTTAAACATACGATTCGTACAACAGTTATCAATGTCTCTTGGTCCGAAATTAAAAGTTCAAATACTAAATCGCCTTAACATAAGTGTCTTACAATTCGAACAACGTTATTAAGAATTGATATCCCGTGATTATCCTTAAGCGTTTAGATTTTAATTCGAGCCACTTAAGAATAAAAACTTTTTTTGCATAAAGAGATCATTCGCCAATTGCTTAGCAGATCATTGGTAAATTTTGGCATAAGTAGTTGACGTCCATCTGGGGTAGAACAATTCGGTTTTTTTATCATACTGGATAGTTTGATCGGATCTAAAAAGGATAACTTGTGTTACCCAATCCCTAGACTACGAGTTGCTGACATCATAGCACTCTTTCAAGGGCACTATGTCCCCACTTTATTCTTACACAACTAACAGTTACCCACGGTTTGAGGAGCCTTTCATACAACATGTATATGCCTCGCAAGATGGGGTTTGGGAAATCTTGTACCAACGTCAACAGGGTGATAAATTAGCAGTCATGGCATATGGATCTAGAACGTTAATTGCAGTAGAGAAAAAGTATTATTTGCATAGTGGCAAGCTCAAGTTTCTCGCAAGGAAGTGAGCCATTTGTGGAAAACTTCGGGAGTACCTTTATTACCCATACCCCTCTACGGTGTATAGTTACAATAACCCACTGATGTACATACTGAGAACGGCAAAACTTGATGCGGCTAGGCTTCAGTGGGTTTCGGAACATTCCGATTTCAAATTTAAAATACTCTATAAAGCAGGTCATTCTAATACTGATGCTGATGGTGGATGCCCCTTCATATCGAGTTCCACATGAAAGATTGTACAGGATCGGTGAACACTGAGATACTGACAGTGGTGACACAGCTGTTTGAAAGACAGGAGAATGAGGACATTAATTGGATCACATCCCTAATGTTTACTCCGGATGTGTTAGCCATCTCAGATCAGCTGGATACCGTAACAATTCATGATCATTTAACATCGGATGAGATATGATAAGTTCAAAAGGCAGAAACTGAGCTAAATTCTGTTATAGACTGTATTAAGCATAATCAGGGGATCATACACAGAGACCGATAACATGATCATATGGAGTGAAAGGATTAATGCGTGAATCGATGAAGCTGAGAAATGATAATAATGGGCTGTTACAAAGTGAAACTTATTTTCCAGGAGGCAAAGTCAGGTTGCAACTCATCTTGCCAAAGAAATTTAGGAAGTTGGCATTGAAACAATTGCACAATGAAATGGGTCACCTTGGTGTCCATAGCGTCCTGTCTTTGATTCGGGATCGTTTCTGGATACATAATTATGTAGCACACGTATTTATGGTTGTGTTGAAGATAGAAAACCTCATGATGCCACACGCCCCACTGAAGACAATAGAAATTTCAGCACCATTTGAACTAGTGTCGATAGATTACCTACATTTAGAGAAGTCAAAAAGCGCATATGAGTACATTCTCGTAATTGTGGATCATTTTACTAGGTTTGCTTACGCTTATGCGATGAGGAACAAATCTGTTAAAACCACTGCAGAAGAGATGTTCAATGATTATATGCAGATCTATAGGTTTTCACGATGTCTACATCATGACCAAGGCAAAGAATGCGACAAAGGCTTGTTTAGGAGTTTACAACGGTTGTGTGGTGTTATTCCCTCGTGTACAATCCCAGACCATCCAGAAGGGAATGGTCAGGTTGAAAGGTTTAATCAGACGCTGTCGATGATGCTAAGAACTTTGTCGTAGGATCACAAATCAGATTGGAAAGAGCACATAAATAAACTAGTCCACGCATATAACAGTACCCAACACGAAACAACAGGTTTTCGCAGGTCTATCTTCTCTTCGGAAGGCACCCACGATTGCCAATAGCTTTAGTATAAGATCTGTCATAACCAATATGGTAAGAAATAGAGTCAGTGTATGTCAGAAGCATATGAACAAGTAATGCAGAAGGTGAAGAGCTTTTTGGATAAGTCAAGAAAATATTGTGATAGTAAGCGCTTGACAAGCTCAGAGTTAGTGGAAGGTGATAGGGTTTTGGTCTGCAATTTGAGCCAGCGTGGTGGACCAGGCAAGGTGCGTTCTTTCTGGGAAGACAGCATTCATGTTGTACGTAGAAGGCTTGGTGAGGTCTCACAAGTCTATGAAGTCAAACCAGAAAATGGAGGAGGCTGATTTAGATTCCATGAGAATCTATTATGGTCTTGCAGTAGTCTACCTATAGACTCTCCACCAAACTTGTTGAAGAGCAAGCAGATGAATAGGAAATTGAAACATAATGTTGGAAGCATGGAACCACTTGATTTATAGTCGACCCAAATCTCCATTGTACCTATAGAATTTTACTGAATCCAAGGGTACCACCATTTGTTCTTCAAAATACAATGTCATCAGCCAAATGGATAAATAGGACTTCAGATTCCTGATGCTGCTGATACGATTCCTATGGAGTTTGATAATGATTCATTACCTCCCAATGCTGGAAAACAAGATTAAAAAAGAGACACTGCTATGGATACTTTTGAAGAGTTAGTTAAGTATCACGATACAACAATTATCGATATGACTAGTGGTCCGCAACAGGAATTTGTCAGAGTAGTATGTGACCGATGCTCCAGGCACCCACCCATGAGACTGGAGTATGACAAATCTGGTGAAGGCTCATGGAACCCTGTGGTTAGATCTATTGTGTCAGCTTTAGCAGTCAGCTTAAAACTGTATCATCAAATGATAGTAGTTAAGGTGGTAAGTATGTACCAATTACGGTGGACTCAAATAATAACTCCTTATATGAGTAGTATATTCATCGTTTAGGTAAGTGGTGGGGGGGGGGGGGGGTGGGGGGTGGTGGTGGTGGGGGGTGGGGGTGGGGGGGTGGTGTTACAGAGTTTGTCGGTTATGATTAAGATAAATACGGTAGTATGGCTGCGTTGTTTATTTAGGAAATTCCTGGTGTGGGTCGCGCATGCATTGCCTTGTTGTTCTCTTGTCGCCAGATTCGACAATACATCTCGCATTACCGGGCGGGTACTGGCCATCCCAGCTTAGCTTGGTACGGGCCGCCTGTCCTGGGGTCGTTCCCATAAGCACACGCCCCTGGGTAGAGCAATAAGCGTTTATACGCCTATACGAGAGGCATTTCGTCGTGAAAACGACCATGTTCGTTAGAACGCGTAATGCGCATGCGTGCGCTCGGACGCTTCATCGACAACAAGCGTGTCAAGAATGGAGGCCAGTGTGTATCTCTAGTGTACCGAGTTGGTACTCGTAATCTATCTATTTTCGTCGTTCTTGGTACCGATCGGGACCAGAATTTGACGAGCCTTTTAAAACTTCAAACCAATTTAAATTCGGCTCAGAAATGGCCGAGTTATCGTCGATTTTCCCCGTCAAATTATGCTCAAAATATTTCTATAACGTCGTAATCGCGTATATATATATATATATATATATATATATATATATATATATTGATATATATATATATATATATATATATATATATATATATATATATATATATATATATATATATATATATATATATATACATATATATATATATATATATATATATATATATATATATATATATATATATATATATATATATATATATATATATATATACATATATACATATATATATATATATATATATATATATATATATATATATATATATATATATATATATATATATATATATATATATATATATATACATATATATATATATATATATATATATATAGCTAGATAGATAGTGATTTGTGTACGCGTGACTTACTACGTCACTCTACACATCTTAACATATAGTAATACATAGATAGTTGTGTACACGCTACAGTATTCTAGCGCGCTGATTGGTTGGTGCAGCGATCTATGCTTGATTCAGGCAGCCAGCTCTGACGTCCCAGCGAGTATAAAAGGGGGTGGGGGTGAAGATCAGGAGCATCGTCGGCATGGAGGCCAAGAGTCGAGGACTGGACCTAAGAGTGGGAGCTTGACCAGTGGACCGGAATACCGACGGATATATACAGCACATCATCTCGGTTCCACACGGCTTTCAGTTCAGCTCACTCTGGGAAGCAGTTCTCGGCTAACCCACACTAATCAATTTTGGATGCTTCCGGACGGCCATCCGGGAGCAATAATAAACTAAAATCATGGTCCCCATTTACGAAGACCAAGAAGTGGAACTTTCTGCGGGAGGGTCTTCGGACCCATTATGTAGACTTCTACATAATGTAGAGCAGCGATGTTTCTTGGTGGGTGACTCGCCGGGTCTGCTGACCATGCGAAAGTGGAGATCAAACCACCGCACTGCATGTCGTGCGGCCACCTTTGTAGTTTTTTTTACCACAGCTGAGTAGGCTTTGCCTGGTGAACCGCAAGAGCTAGGTGACGTACCCCGCACCGTATGCTTCAAAATGTACATGCATAGAAATATTATATATATGTTATGTTTAACTTTCATGCTTCCGTCGCCGGACAGAGAACTTTTTTCACACCGTTTAATTCTTGATTTAGTTATAGAGATGATCTAGTAGACATGACTTCATTGCTTTGTGTTACCGTCCTGAGTTTGTACCGTACCATCGTGGAATCAGCACGTGGAGACCCATCCACGAAAACCAGCTGCGGGGATCTGCATGCGGAAACCTTCCATCCTCAGAGAACGTGTCGACTCGCGCTACGTGTATGTAGTGCCTCAATTTCAGTAACATAGTAGCCTGTTCCATCCAAGTGACTACTAGATACTCGAGTAACTATACATATTATGTCTTATCGTCAAAAATTTACGTCTGTATAGGGAACTGATGACTAACATGTACCGCACAGGTATTGAGACCACAATTTATTATTTCTTTATTAAGATGTCTAAATTATCCTTGTTACTGCAGGTGCTTAACTGACCGCACCGTATTAGGTTACTGATTAGATGAGGTACTAAGTATATATATATATATATATATATATATATATATATATATATATATATATATATATATATATATATATATATATATACTTAGTACCTCATCTAATCAAACTGTAAAAACTGTGATATTGTTTCAATTGCAATGGTTAGTTGTATATATGGCACGTAGCCATCCTGTTCATATGTTTTGTTTATTTATGTAAAACTTTGGACCACAGTACGCTAGGAGATACTATACAGCAACAATATACGCATCATTTGTTCCTGCCACCAACAATTTTACACTGAGGTCACTGTCCGTGCTCTACATATTTGAGCCCGGCATGCTATCGACTAACCTTGACTATTCAGCTCGATAGGATAGGTTAAAGTGGTCAGGGACAATTTCTTCTATAGGAGACATATAGTATACGCCTCTTTTCCGGCTGTGTGGTAATATAGCCCCGCACACCGTCAAGGTTGTGTAAAATTGGCCAAATACCTATAGGGCTTCATATTTATCAAGTAATTGTCTCTTTCCACGATCCACTCAGCCGCAAGGCTTTTCAATTGTTTGGATATCCCACCCGCACGTTGTACTGATCTGACTCTGGGGAACTATTGGAGGTTTTCGAGCAGTGATGGCCAAAGTGCGGGTTTACATACATCTTCCACTGTATCTTCGGATACTTAGTAGTTAGACACTTTGTCAAGGAAGGAAAGCACTGCGAAAACATGTAGTTATTATTATTATTATTATTATTATTATTATTATTATTATTATTATTATTATTATAGTAAGATATATTATTCCCGGCCAGCAGTGCATATTGGGCATATTGGAACATAAACCTAATGCCAAGTCCATACGATTGTTGATGAATAGGACGTGTATCTCCACCCAACTCGTTGGAGTGTCTGGGCAAGATCTTGGAATCTGCCACGCCCGTACGGGAAGGACACTTGTGGTGGATATTCGTCTCTGTACCCCCACTGTAACGATATGTCAGTCATTAAATTTGCTTGTGTAAAATTTAGCCATCTTCCAGTGATGTTTAATGTGTTTATGAAGCAGGGCATCTGGAGTCCCACCCAGTTCAGATGTGTTGTGAAATAACATGTACGCTGCTGTCCATGGAGGTAGATGCTTTCCAAAGCAACCTACAGGAAGCGGGGCGTCTGTGGCCGTTGGATAGCCATGTCTAATGATAGGTAGGAATCTCTGCCATTTGCGGCCTAAACTAGTTCTCATTTCTAAAACCCAAATGGTAGGTTAGGAATAGCAGAAGGTTTGCATAAATAAAAGCAGCATCTACCAATGCAGTATCTTGGAATGACATAAGGCAGGGACTTGTGAATCCTCTGGGAGTCGCTCGCCCCGTCTTCACGTAAACCAGTATGCATCACATTAATTATATTTTCACTAGGATGGTCTTTTTCCCTTGCATTTTTGTTGAACAAAAGAGTGGCCGTTTTTTCCAGCTCTTTTCCTCCACTTCGGCGTCGAAGGCATTTTCCTGTAATGGAGGCCCGCGCGAGGCACTTGCCTCTCGCATAAGCGAGATATCCTGTGATGGAGGCCCGCGCGAGGCTATTACATCTCGCACCAACAAGTAGCATCTAGGTAACCAGGGCCTGCGTGAGGCATATCCCTCTCGTAACATCAGGAGTCATTCTCATTTGCATCATGAAGGTATAATAGCTTATATTAAGTTTATCAGTGCCCTCATTGTGCGGATGCCTCACTTGCGGGGATACCTCTGCGGATTTACGAATCTGTGTGGTACCTCCGGCGACCCCCACGTGAAAAGTACATTATCTAGCTCTACTTTATGTATTATAGTATATGCTTATTCACTGTCAAACGATCTACCCTTGTTTGACAAACTGGTATTTCTCTTTATATATATATATATATATATATATATATATATATATATATATATATATATATATATATATATATATATATATATATATATATATATATATATATATATATATATATATATATATATATATATATATACACCTGTGCAAAAGTTAAGCACCACCCTATTTTTACGCACATGCGAGGGTATATTCATGTGCTATGAAGAAAGCAATAGCATAAACATTTATGTACCCATCCATCTTAGTGCAAGAGGTAATAATGCAACTAGAGGAATGCTGATTATGATGGTGGGGAAACACTGTATGTTTTTGTTTGAACTTGAAAACGAGGCCTGAATATGGTTACGTTGACACAACTGACAACTATTGCCCTACAGTTGACACACGTGGCTAGATTGTCATTAATGGTGTCTGAAAACGAAGTTTAACATCTGTGCACGAGTTTGAGACTGTCATTATTAATACCAGGTATATCCACCTTGTGCCTGGATGACGGCCTGGACACGACGTCTCATGCTGGTCACCAACCGACTGATACGCCATTGTGGTATTCGTTGCCATTCAAGATGGAGTGCGTCTGTTAATTCCTGTAGGTTCTGCACAGGAGGATCCCTCCTTCTCACCATGTTTCCCAGAATGTCCCAGATATGCTCAATATGGTTCATGTCAGGGCTCCTTGCTGGCCATGGTAGGGTTTCGATGGCATTCTGGCGGAGGTATTCATGCACAGCTCTAGCACGATGTGGTCGGGCGTTGTCATCCATGAATATAGGGTGGGTTCCAGGTGCATGATTTAAAAAATGAGGGACCACAACTCTATCCAGTATGGAATCTTGATATCTTTGTCCATTTAGTGTTCCAGGTACAGTCAACAGATCCAGCTTACAATCAAATGAGATGCACCCCCATATCATAACGGAACCTCCACCAAATGGAACTTCTTCCATGATGTTACGTTGGTCGTACGCCGTGCGTCTGGACCTCCATACACGAGTTCCACCATCTGTGGCATGAAGCAGGAACCGACTTTCATCGGACCAGTGTACCCGTCTCCAGGATCTCATGTTCCAGTGTCTTCTTTCGTTGCACCACCTCAGACGCTCCTCTTTGTGGTGTGCAGTGAGGAGAGGACGTCTGACAGGTCTCCTAGCTTTCATGCCAGCAGCATACAGTCTCCTTTTGACAGTAGACATTGACACTCTATTGCGCGTTTCCCATTGCTGGCTGAGCACTCTGCTGTTGGTGAATGGAGATCTCCTAACAAGGCGTACTAGGGCTCGATCATCACGGGCAGTAGTCTTCTTCGGTCTTCCAGATCTAGGCCTGTCCTTCACCTCGTTAGTTTGCCCATGTTTTGCAATCAAACGACTGATTACAGTATGGTTAATGTTCAGCTGTCTGCCAATCTCTCTGCATGACATACCAGTGGTATGCATGCCTATGATTTGCCATTTCACACGATCACTTAACCTTCGTCTTGCCATAGCGGTTCACAATCAAGAGCTAATTCTCTCTGTACAAATAAACCACGGTCATGAACACAAAATTCCTAATCTTGTCGCCTAAACCTGTATGTAATGTTCTACACCTCAAACTGGACTTTTACATAACTGAACACGTGTGCTGTTTCCCGCCACGCACGGACATCAAGCGGCGTGAAGTCATGCATGCATGTGCATTTCGTACTTGGAATTATGTCAGCTAATGCGGGGACAAAAAGTATGGCAGCCTAGTTGTACCATCATGTTTCTACGTTCTATTGTTTTTGCTGGTGCTTAACTTTTGCACAGGTGTATATATATATATATATATATATATATATATATATATATATATATATATATATATATATATATATATATATATATATATATATATATATGTATATATATATATATATATATATATATCATTCTCCATAGTTTAAATTAGCATGGAAAGACATACCGGTGACACAGATAGGTGGGATGACACCGTGCAGTTTAATATTAACGGCGGCGGTCGCACGACCACACTGGAATGATTGAGTTCCAGGAGCCGGTCTATGTATTTCGTGGAGCGACGTCCCACATGATCCGGGATGCCGAGACTCGGAGCTAACCAGCCCCCTCGTTCATTGTGCACGTGTGGTGCGACGGGTGGGTACTTCGTACCGGAACGACCCGACAGGAGCCCTCGAGCTACACTTACCGACACGGCCAACTTGATGGAGAGGAAGTGATACACCACACCTGCTGGACTTAATACTAACAAATGAAGAGAATATGATATCAGAGGTAGAGTATCAAAGCCCACTGGGCAAAAGTGACCACTGTGTACTCTGTTTCAATTTTAATTGCCATATAAACATTCCAAACATACCCAACCGCAGGAAATGCAATGAGAAAGGAGACTTCACAGGGGCCTGAAATGAATTACATAACGTTGACTGGAAGATCCTCCTTAATGCAAACGTGGACATAACACCAACTGGTCGATATTCCTGAATAGAATAAGAGAAGTTGAAAACGGAAACGTCCCTATAAAGCACATCCAAACAATAAGGAAACACAAACATGGATTCCCAATAGACAGAGAGACTAATGAGAACATAAAGTGGAAAGTACACTATCAAGGAAGGCAATAAAAGCCACAAACACAAAGGTATATAGGATAGTATGTAATTGAATAAGGAAGGAAACCCGATTCGACCTGTCCAAGAAATCAAAGACTAACCCAAAAGATATTCGGCAGTATGTATATTAAGTCAAAATCAAATCAAGGAATTTGGGCCTAACATCAAAATGGAGGCGGATAAAGACACAGCAGAGATTTTGGCTGCTTTCTTCAACAGTGTGTTTGTAAACGAGCCAGATGCCGAAATCCTCACCGTACCAAAAATGAAGTGCAATATGAGACATACTAGTCAAATGGACGGATATACTAGATAAATAATATCTCATTGACTATGTCTACAGTCATTAATAGAAAGTCTTTGACACTGCACCCCCATAAGAGGCTAATAAGCAAGCTAATTTCGTACAGTATAAATGAAAGTATTACAGAATGGATCAAACCTTTCTTGAGGGAAGAACACAATGAGTAGCCGTAAACGGGGAGTACTCAAGATGGACAAATGTAACCTCAGGAATATATCAAGGATCAGTCTTGGGGCCGATCCTATTTGTACTGTTTACAAACGACCTTCCAAACATAGTTGAATCTGAAATGCATCTATTTTCGGACGATACCAAGATCTCTAAAACTATCATGCGCACAGAGGATCAGGAAACTCTTTAAAAGGATCTAAACACAATCTATGGTTACTGAAGTTCCATCCAGACAAATGTAAACGCATGTACATCGCCAAGATGAACAACAAGGAACTAAATTATGAACTACATGATAGAATACTCCACACTATGGATGCTGAGAAGGATATTGGAGTAACGATAGATTCTGATCTTAGTTTTGAAGAACACACCAGTGAAAAGGTAAAAAAGGCTGATTCCACGATTGCTTTAATAAGAAGGGTCATTCATTATCTGAATGCAGAAACGTTTATCCCTTTATATAAAAGTCTAGTGCGCACTCACATGGATTTCGCCTGGCCGATATGGGCACAAGTACAATTCATGCACATATCTAGATAATTGAATGGGTGCAATGTAGGGCTACGAACCAATTTCCAGTAATGAAAGACATCACATATCCCAAGAAGCTAAGACACCTCAAGCTTATCTTAAAGAAGAGCCAGGGGAGATGTACTAGAACTTACACGATATTTTATGAATGATATGACAAGGAGGCAAGTGACTTTGTAAAACTCTAGAGCGACGTTTCAGAAAGATACATTACGTGGAGATCTACCCCAAAACGTGCACACCAATGCGGGGACGAAATTACTTCACAGTATGGGGCACGAAAATATTGACTGATCTCCCAGAAGAGGTTGTAAATACACCATCGTTAAACTTATTTAAGCACAGACTGGGCAAGTACTGGAAGAACCAGGACATCGAGGTGCTCGAACAAAATCTCACTGGTCAAATCCCACTGGACATAATCCCACCCAGACAAAATCCCACCAGACATAATCCCACCCATCAGAATCCCACTGGACATATTCACACCAGGATTTAATGCCCATCCCATTAGGGACCAACCGGAATCAACTCAAGATTGTAGATGAAGCCACATATATGGGCGTCACACTTAGAATAGTTGCAAACATGTCAGCAAATCTCGGGGCTATTACATCCCTTGACTTTTTTTATTCAATTCAATCCAAGCTAATTTTATTTGCTTATTTATATGAGGTGACGGATCCCTTGCATATAATATTTATGCATGACATAACATTACGAACCATGAATACACAGGCAACATCAGACATTTACATACATTTATCTGCTCTGCTTGAAAATATTTAATCATGGGAATAGACAGTTGTGTAGGGAAGGGTCAGTCGGGAGGGGAGGGTTAATTAATTAATTAATTAATTAATTATTATTATTATTATTATTATTATTATTATTATTAAGCCTCTAAATTTGGCGTAACCAAACGGATTTTTCCATTGTTGGTTAGGTAAATGAAAACTGTTGCTGTCTAACAGATTCCAGTCGAAGTTATCTTCAATTTAATCAGCATTTTATAGAAGATAGTGATAGATAGATAAGGATGTGAAAGGATGAGGGTGGCTGCATTGTGTGAACCTAGTAGCCTACAACCATGTTAGGACCAACAAAATACTTTGCTGTGCTGGAAAAATAGAACATTGCTCTATTTCACCCAACCTTTTGACCAACATTTTCAGCAAACAAGTTACACGCAAAGCTGTTCTACTGCTACTACTACTATTGCTACTACTACTACTGCTACTACTACTACTACTACTACTACTACTACTACTACTACTACTACTACTACTACTACTACTACTACTACTACTACTACAGTTCTTGAAGTGATTTGAACGATTTTGACCGTTCTTGAAAACGGAATCGTTACCAGTGTGATCTGACCTGTCTCATAATGATTCAATGGTAGCTAGTGATTTTACAAACGGTACGGGTGAGATTTTGTCTGGGTGGGATTTTGTCCAGGTGCGATTATGTCCGGTGTAATTTTGTCCGGTGTGATTATGTTCGGTGTGATCTTGGTCCGGTGAGATTTTGTCCAGGATTCGAAAATCCTTTATGATAAGTCGGAAGCGGCGGAAGTCTAGGATGATGGGATGATAAAGAAGAGGAGTTTGGTGAAGAAGACCTCTAAGGACCTGTACCAGAAGCAAGGCTAAGTATCGCTAAGGAGCAATTCGAAATTAAAGCGGCAAGAGTCACAATTTTAGAGTTGTTGGGGTTCTTTATTTGATTAATAACGCATCAAATAATAACTATTAATTACTTTATAAATCGCATTCATCTTCAACTAGAACTGATTCTTCGGAACTCGTCACCGACTTGACATGTGAACTATTTCTAGCCTTAACCTCAACTTCTCTCTGGCAAATGACCATAGAACCTTTCTGACCAATCACCTGGAATGGGTCTTTAGAGAAATGTGGCTGCAGTTTGGCTTTGTTGAGGTTCTTCAAAAGCACCTTATCACCGATAGACAGCTTAGACTCTCTGATATTTCTGCGCTTCTCTGCATAGCTCTTCATCTTACTCTTGTTTTTCTTATCTCTAGCTCTGAACTTGACATCATCTGGCTTTGACTTAGCTTCTGGTAACTTGGTCTTGATGGGTCAGCCAAACAATACTGTTGCAGGAGACTGACCTATTGTACTGTGCGCAGTCGCACGGTAGTTCCCGAGAAAGGAGAACATCTCTTGCTTCCATGGTTTCCCTTTAAGCTATGCTGACTGACACACTTTCCCAAATGATTTCATAAAACTCTCGACCTCGCCATTAGCATCTTGCCAATACGGGGTTACTCTCCGATGCTTGAAACCATATCTCTCTGCAAAATCACGAAATTCTTTGCTTTGAAAGAGAGGACCATTATCACTCCTTACTATCTCTGGTATGCCATGAGTTGAAAAGATTCTATCCAACTTTGGAATTATAGTCCTGGCTGATGTTGATCGAACAGAATCAACCTCTGGATACCGCCTGTAATCATCGATGACAACTAAAAGGTAATTACCATGTGGAAATGGACCACAGAAGTCAATGCTAAGTTCTCGCCATGGGCCATTTGGCAGCTCTGTCATCTGTATTGGCTCTCTTTTCAGACCACTCACACTGGCTTGGCAAGCAACACATTGTTCTACTTTCGCATATTGTCTATACCGGAAAACCAAATCTTCTCTCTCAGGAAGGCTTGTTTTGTTGATTCCTTGATGACCTTCATGGGCAAGGTCAGCAGCCCTCTCTTGAAGACTCGCTGATAATACTACTCGATTACACTTCAGAACTAAATCTTCCTCAATGTTGACTGTTAGCTCATTCCGAAGCTTGCTGAATGACAGCAATACACAGTAATCTGGTCTCCACTTGTCAGTTGTAATCCATTGGTTATTCTTGATGAGCTGAACTACTGACTTCAACGTCACATCCTTACAAGTTTCTTCTTTAACTTGCTCCAATGACATTGCTTTTGGGCCCGCTTCGTTGCAAATGAAATCTACATATTTTTCTGCTATTTTCTGTTCCCTGGCATTTTCCTCTATTCCATGCGAATGACGAGACAAATAATCAGCTGGATTACTCTTACCACTACGATACACCAACTTAATCTCATATGGCTGTAGCCTTAGGAACCAGCGCTCAAGTCTTGTTGGCGATTTGACCTTGTCATTGCCATACATACCCAGCAGCGGCTTGTGATCTGTTACGACTGTAACCTGCTGACCATGTGTGTATAGATGGAAATACTCGCAAGCCCAGACTACAGCTAACGCATCACGCTCCAGCTGACAATATTTCTGTTCTACTTGGGTTAACGATCGACTGCCATATGCTACAACCTCTGGCTTTTCTGGATCACTGTACTGCACCAAAACATAACCTAGGCCCACCGGTGATGCATCAACAATCACTTCTGTTTGTTTCTCTACATCAAAATATGCCAACACTGGTTTCTGAGAAAGAACTGACTTAATCTTCTGAACTGCTTCTTGCTGTTCTTTACGCCACTCAAATTTGACATCTTTGCATATCAACCTTCTTAAAGGGGCTGTAACTGTGGAATATTCTGGCATAAATCTCGCACTATAGTTCACCATACCTAGTAGACTTTGAATTTCTTGTTTGATTTTGGCTCTGACATCTTGGTCAAAGCTTCAATTCTCCGTGGATCTGGAGACATTCCTTGCTCAGAAAACACAAATCCAAAAAATTCAAGTGATGACTTGTTGTACTGGCATTTGGCTGCAATTAAAGTGAACCCTTTCTAAATAAGTTTGTAAAATGTTGCTATAAGTGCTCTATCATGAGATGCTTGGTCGTTACCAAAGATGAGAATGTCATCTGATACATTGATGGCACCTGATATGCCGTCAATCACTTGACTAATAACATTCTGGAACACTTCAGAAGCATTGTTTACGCCAAAGGATACTCTTTTGTAGCGCATCAGACCTATGTAAGTTGAGAAAGTTGTGATGCTTCTCGACTCAGGATCAAGCTCTAGCTGGTGATAGCCATTCTTGGGGTCTAATTTTGAGAATATTCTAGCTCCATTCAACTTATTCTGAATTCCATGGACAGTCGGGGTCACGTTCCTCTCTCTCGTAATAGCTTTGTTTGGTTGCCTCATGTCCACGCACATCCTAATTTTATTTTGACACATTGGTTTTGGAACAATAACAATGGGCGATACCCAGGGAGTTGGACCATTGACTTTTTCAATGATATCCATCTCTTCCAATCTCTCCAGTTCAGATTCAAGTTTCTTCCTAGAGTGGAAAGGAATTCTACGATGTGGTTGCGCTATGGGCTGAATAGAGTCATCGATATGCAATTTAACTTGATAACCTTCCAGTTTACCGATACCACGGACCAGTTCTGGATGTTTTTTGATGTACTTGTTTGCAACACCATTTCCGCATACACGGTGTACTACATGCTTTTTTATCACATGATCTGCAACAGTTATTAAACTAAGTTTTCTTGAATTAAGAAAACTTAACAGAGATGATTTTCCACATGGGACTATATAGAACTTATCTTTGATCATTTGACCACACGATTCAATACATGCATTAAACTTTCCCGATACATGTAAGGGTTTACCACCATAGGGTCTGATCTGTGCTTTTGTAAGCATTAGTTTATGTTTGGGGTTCATAGAATTGTATGCTGTCATATCCAATATGTTACACGTTGCACCACTATCAGCAGTTTTGGATTGTGATTTATACTAACATAAAATTTAGGTTGCTGCAACATTTCAGCACCGCAGCTTATATTGAAAACATATTCATCTTCTGAATCTGTTTCGACAACCTGGTTTACATGTGTTTTTAACCTTGTATTGAGCTCTTGTCTTGCTGATTGTTTCGGAAAAATCAAATTTTTTAGGGAAATTGGATTTTCCGAGACAAAACTGTGCAAAATGAGTTTTATGACATCGATAGCATTCTACCCCTTAGCAGGACATTCCGGCATACTCCCTTTATGCGGGTAATTACGTCCACAATTACGACATTTAATAGTGTCATTATTAGACTGGTAGTGTTGAGAATGGGTTTTTTTCAATTGAAAATGTTCACGGGTCTGCTTTGTTGTTCCGCCTTGCTGTTTTGACAACACAACATTCACCTCACGAGGATTAGTTGCTGTTTTAAGTGACTTCTAAATTCCCGAAGCCTGGATTGATGAAAGTTCGGACTTACGACCATCTTCAAGTTTTTCAGGTGTCATTTCGCCATCAGTTAATCCCTTTCTATGAAGCCGGTTTGACGAACAACAATGAATCAACTGCGACTTGACCTCAGAACTTTGATCTGCAAAAACACAAGACGCAAGCTGTTGTAAGCGCATATAATAGGAATCTAAAGACTCTCCTTGTTCCTGTCTCGCTTCACGGAACTTAAACTTTGCAAACTCAGTGTTATGTTTCGGGGCAAAGCGAGCATCAAGTTTATCTTTAGCCACGTTATAATCTACACCAGTTTCAGGTAACTTTATGAAAATGGCATAGACTTGCTCACCAACAGAGTGAAGTAAAACAGCATGTTTCTGTCGGTCATTGTCAATACCCATTGCTAGGACATAATTTTCAAACCTTGCAATCCATTTTACCCATCTTTGGCCTTGCGATTCAAGATCATTTTCCATATCACACTGGATAAATTCGGTAATGGTTTTGAAACCATCATGAACAGAGTTTATGATGTAAAGTTAAGCTTAGATTGTCGAAAAAATAGTGTCTGTGCACTAAATGTACGTTACCATTGACATATGTGATCACGAAAATACATGAAGATGCACGCCATAAAATATATAGACGATAGCTGTTTGCGTAAACACGTGGTAACACCTGTATGTAGTTGGAAACGTTGTGAAGATGATTTCACGAAATCTGGTAATTTTAATGTTTATGGGCACACACTGACCGTGACTGGTTATTTCATATTGCCTGTTTGTTGGACACATCCTCGTCGCAATTTGTAGAGTTGTTGGGGTTCTTTATTTGATTAATAACGCATCAAATATATACTATTAATTACTTTACTCGTGAAAATCAATTGTAGCGCGGATCGACCGGACGGGTACGGACCGTCCCAGCTCGGCTGGGTACAGAACGACCGCTCTGGGTGTGTTCCAAGCATGCCCCCCTCCCCCGGTTGGATAGTATGTATGATTACTGTATTCTGTTTAGAACCATCCTACAGCTGCAATCAGTCCTTTTTCGCTTTTACCCACTGTGTCTTATCCTCAGACAAAATCGTTAGCTTCCTCGGGTCCATTCTTGACTTGAGTGTACCGAGTCCTGCTTTCTCGAGGTCACCTCGTAGCACGCTTAGCAGATTTATGCAATGACGTCATCTCCTGACTTTGTATTTGCTGGCTACCAGTAGGGCGAATTCCAAGGCTCTCTGTCCTGGTGTCTCTTCTGGCATCCTTAGCACATAGCCAACCATGGACCATCTTTGCTGCGCGACTTTTACAGACAGTAGCGACGTATTACACATCTTGTATAGTGCATTGTTGGAAATTATGCTGTCTGGCCATCAGTGTCCAGTGATGGTGGATAGGATAGTACACGTGTATAACGCCATATGAGAGATGTTTCTATGAAATGGCTACGTCCGTGAGATCGTGTAACGCGCACGCGCGCGTTAGAGCTTCCCTGACAACACTTATCAGCATTGGGAGAGAATGCATACTAAAATGTACCGAGTCGGTACACATAATTTCCTTAGGTTATTCTCATCGTTCTCGATATTACCAAGACTGGAATGAGACAAGGATTCCAAAACTATTTGCCTTTTTAAAATCGGACCAGAAATGGCCGAGTTATCCTTAATTAGCCCATTGAAATTATTTTCAAAATATTACTCGGACGTCGTAATCGCGTGTGTGTACTGAATGAATTGGGAGTATATATATCACATGATAGCGTCCTCACCCTTGTTAGCTGCACGCTGATTGGCTACAGATCGCCCACTGATTGGCTAGGCGTCCTGCCTCTGACGTCACGAGTAGTAAAAAGGAGCGAAAATCCAAGAATCGAATCCCCACTTCGGCGAGAGAGAGAGAGAGAGAGAGAGAACAAGTGGTAAGTTGTGTGGCCAGAGTAGTGCTAGACGTGGGCAACTGCTTACTGACTGTGGTACCCTACACCGCAGCAATGCCTTTCAGAATTCAGTTCTCATTCTCTGGCCAGCAGTCGAACATCCACATCTAGTTTTTCTAAGGCCTCGGACGGCCATCCAGGGGAAACCAATTGAATAGAAGCCCCCCCCCCCCCCCACCACCACCAACACCTAGGGGAGCCTTCTTGCAGATGGGCCTTGCGGCCTCTTCAGTATGTAGAACAAGTGGTGATTCTTGGTGGACAACTTGGCAGATCTGCCGAACCACCCAGAAAAGTGATATTCCAACTTCCGCGCAGCATGTCGTGTGTTTCATTAACTTTCAGGCCACAGCCTGGTGGGACTCTGTCTGGTACACCGCAAGAGCTATGCGATGTATCATGTACGGTGTACCCAGTAATGTACATGCATTCTTTAATTACAAATTACCACTGTAGACCTTCATGTTATGGGCAACTTTCAAACTTCCGTTACTGGACAGACACTTTTTAACATTCCGCTAAATTATTGTATTAGCTATTATGACTATCTAGTGGACATTCAACTACAGCGTTCTTCTTCGCCGTCTTTGAGAGTGAGCCGCATCAACAGTTCGCCTGCGGAGATTTCTCAGCAACTTCAGGATCGTGCCATCTCGCGTTCCTCATCTGAAACGCATCGACTACAGTGATTTATGAACTTTTCCCGTACTGATGACTAATAGGTACTCATTTAGCTACATTCTTGCATTATCGTATTCATCATTTCTTTACAGGTATTAATGACTAATCGTCTGAGACCGCATTTTATATTTTGTACTTTTATGTAAATATTATCCTTGTTTTTGTGCTTATGACTAACGAGCACCGCAAGGTCCTCTGACCTGATTTACTGTCTCTACTGTAATAGTGAGTTATGTATATGGCAAGCAGCCATCCCAGTTACTTGTTTTGTTTATTTTATATACAACTCTAGGACCGCAGTACGCTAGGCTATACTATACAGCAACATTAAATCCGCATCACTTTCCCCCCAGCATCAATTTTACACTGAGGTCACTGTTCATGTTCGCATTACCCGAACCTGACATGTGATCAACTAAACCTGGCTATTCTAGCTCTATAGCATATGTTTAAAGTAGTTATGGACAATCTCTCCATAAGAGAGATTGTCATGTGGGAGTCATGACCCCGCTGGAAGTCTTATATTTGCGAGTAAGTCCTAAGTGAAATTTATGGTTTGAAAATACCAGGTGAGCTAATGGACCGGTTGACTTTATAATCTCAATATGTAGTTTATTATTATTACATCAGACGGTGCTGATGACATTTGATTTCTGCTAAATGGATGGTGTGCAGATATAGTACACTGAAACTTGTTGGATGAAAGTTTAGTATCATAATTGAAATAGTCGAATTGATTGAAATAAGTCCCACGGTTCTGAGTTGATGTGTATCTGGAAATAGTTTAGATGAAAGTTGTTGCTGTTTAGTCGGCATACACTTGTATAATATTCAGCAGTCGTTTGGATCGATAGTTTAGAAAATAATTGAGGTGTAATAATCAGTGGAATCGAACGTGACAAACGGACTTAGTTGATGACGTTAGGCATTCTAGGTTCTCATACGAGAATAGAACAACATCAGCTGGCAATGAGATCATACAGCTCATGTGCCTATTAACTCTAGCATCCTACAGGCTTATCCATCATTAGGCAATGGAAAGGACATGGACATTGTAGCGTCCTGTAGGAATTAATAACATAATCGAAATTTGTGTATCAACTATATGTCACTCATACAATGGCATGCAACAATAACACATTCGTAATGTTGTTAGTTAGCTGACAGATCGCATCAAATCAGAACCAGATACCACCACTTTGTCTATGCGAGGCATCATCTCCATAAAAGAATAGCACAGAGTTTGATTGGTCAGAATGACGTCACGATCAATGAGCGTCGATCAAACTCTGGAGCAAAGAATTAAACAGAATAGGTTTTGTAGTTGAAATTGAAATACAGGGATCGTTGATTGGTCAGAACGACCAACATTTATTAGGTAGGAACTTCTAGGAAGGAATGAGCAGAAGTTGATTGGTGGACTGATTGTACGGGCCAATCAAGCTGTGCTCATAACGTACCTAGAAGAATCATCAGAACAGATTCGGGTAGAATCTAAATATTTAGATATGTATAGAACCTCAGATTTAGAGATTCTGAATATTATATAAGACACACTTCCGGTTAGAGAAAATCAATCAATCCAACATCGTGTTTCACGTAACACGTCGTTAGTGTTACGTTCGCTGTTAGCTGTAGGCATAGCGTAGCTTAGAATTTACTTGATTCGTACCAGCAAGGTACTAGTTGTATTTGAGCAATTTTATGCTCGTTTAAATATCTTTATCAGTTTTGTACAGTTAGAATATCTTCAATAAAATTATCCTCTTACATATAGTAAGACAATAGTTTGGTTAGTTTGTTCAAGTCAGAAGCATAGTTAGAATCTGATCCTAGAGTTGGAAGAAACATCCAATCCGTACCGCTAGATCTTCATAGTCAGATAGGCCCGACAGTCTTTCAAATAAATATCGTCATAAACATCTTCACGACGAGGCGAGCCGGACTGTCAAGCATCGTTCTTCGCCATCGGTAAGAGGTTGTCGCAGCAACCGTATCATCATAATATTACCGGTAGCAAAGCGGGATCGTCGAACAAATAATTCGCAAGTCATACCCGAAGAACCAAAATTCTTCAATTTGTGTACACATCTTTTCCGGATGTAGCGGATATGTAACACCACACACCGGCTAGGTTGTGTAAAATTGGCCAAATACCTTAGGGCCTCTTATTATATTGAGTGATTGTCTCTTTCTATGCTCCTCCAGCCGCAAGGCTTATAAATTGTCTGGAACTCCCATCGACACTTTGGCATGATCCGACTTGGGAAGACCAAAGTGCCTATTTCACATACACGCCCTCCATATCTTCGGATACTAGTTAGCATAGATAACCCTGCCAAAGTAGGAAGCACTGCGAAAAGATATTATGTAAAACCGGCCAGCAGTGCATCTCTGGGCATTCTGAAACATACCCCTAATGACAGGCAAATGTTAGTTCCCCGGAGCCGGATCTAGAAATGCCCCTCCCCCCAACACACGGGTGACGGATGGGATGCAGACCTCCATTTAACTCCGTACAGTGTCTGGGTGCGGTCTTGGGATCCACCACGCCCTCACGGGAAGGTCACTAGAGATGGATATCTGTCTCGTATTCCCCGCCATAACACTTTTATGCGCTTTTTCAAATTGCTTATGTAAATCGTGGCTTGTCCTGGTGATGTTGTATGTGGTTGCAGTGTGATATGTAACCGAATCGATGTGTGATTCTGAAGCTCTTACTCCGTAACATGTCCGCACGCTGCCTTTCTGATGGGGAGATGCTATGTGGGGTGACCTTCGGGAAACCGAGCATATTCGCCAGTTGGAGTCATGTGTCAAAAGATAGGTAGAAATCCCTGCCACTTGCGGCCAAAACTTCGAAGTAAATCTAACTACTAACTGGTAGGTTAGAATTTAGCAGAAGGACTGCATAAATAAAGCGGCAACAACCAATGCAGTATCTTGGATCTACATAAGATGACGGTGTTTGAATTCTTCCGAAATCATCTGCCCCATCTTCATGTAATACAGCGTGCATCACATTAATCACAATTTCACTAGGTTGAGTCACACTACAATTAGCTTATGTGTGAACAAGAGAGTGGCCCTTTTTGCCAGCTCTCTTCCTCCGCTTCAGCGTTGAAGGGATTTTCCTGTGACGGAGGCCCGCTCGAGGCACTTTCCTCTCACAACAATAATATTTTTGTTAGGGGTATAATGGTTTATATTAAACTACACAAGTAGCTCAGTTAGGACGCTCCCTTGCAGGGATACCTCACGGATATTTACGGATCAGTGAGGTACCTCTGTCGAACCCACGGTATCAAGACACCAACTTAGTTCTATGTACTGTATATTTTCTCTCGTCTATACTAGCAAACGAGTACCATTGTTTGTATAGTATTTATATTTTTAGATTAATTATCATGTCCAGGCTCCTAAATTGAGTTATGGACCATCATATCGGTGACACTAATAGTTGGGATGAAATGGTGAGGTTCAATCTCGGCGGCAATGGTCGCACGGTACCACTGGAACGTTATCGTTCCACCGGCTCTAGAAGCTCTGAGAGTCGCGATATGGCATCCGTTACCCCGAGAACCGCAGCTAACCCGCACCCTGTATATGCGGTGCAATGGAGTGGAAATCAGGACGGACCGGCGCGTACCCCCACGAGCTACACAATCAACCATATCCATCCTCCAATCTACGTCTAATTGAGTGCCCTGAAATACAGATTATCAGGAATGATGGATAACTCCATTACAACAATTACTATTTTATTTTATTTTTATAGTGGTTCAACATACGGCTTAGTAGGTTCTCTGTGGAAGTGCCTCTTTAATTCATTAAAAAATATAGCCCATATGTATGTCTATACTTGCCTTTTAAGGACGTGCTATATGTTCGTGACATAATGACAGTTTGAGGGCATTTCTGGTAAATACGCTTAGCCGTTCTGCGCTTTCGCCTCACCGTGGTAATTGCACAAAACAATGTCCTTGTCTAGTGAGCGACCACCATGTGTACTTGAACTTTACATTACGGTATATCATCCTCGTGAGGAAAACACGGTCAACATTTGTGTTTTTTAAAATTACATCAGGCATAGTGATCATGCTCGTACGCACGCTCGCTCGCTCGCTCGCGCGTCTGGGTGTGAGTCATCAACAATGTCGTAACTCTATTATTGCTGGACAGACTTAAACTACAATTTACCTTTCCAGAGTATCCGTCTATCATCTGACGTCATATCACGCTCGCTCGCTCGCTCGCGCGTCTGGGTGTGAGTCATCAACAATGTCGTAACTCTATTATTGCTGGACAGACTTAAACTACAATTTACCTTTCCAGAGTATCCGTCTATCATCTGACGTCATATGACGTCATAATCAGCTACGCGGCGTGTAGGATGGCGACATAATCATTACGTCATAAACGATTCTATTTGGCCCGTCTTTAACTCTTAATAGTCCTCCGACACGTTTTACGAATTGTATGTCTCTACTATTTAATAAACATGCTGTTGAATATTTTGATACTAACTTGACTGGACGCTGTTGGTGCCATAGGCAGCAACATCTCCCAGTCAAATTAGTTCCAAAATATTCAATAGCATTCCTGTATAGTGTTCTGGAAAGTGATTGTCAGGGAGTTCAGAGATCGATCGATCCCAACACGAGCGAGGTGTGGGTGGATCTTAGCTAGAGATGGGCGGGGCATAGCTAAAATGAAAAGGTCCATACGTAAAAACTGTTCCTACATGCATCTAGGATCAGCATATGGAGGGGAAGATGACGCAGATTCCATGTAAAACACCACACGCCTCACCCTTGAGATTTCTCTCACGCACGAGCTACAATGGTGGGGGGGGGGGGGGGGGAGGTAATTACCTACATGTAGCCAAATTGTTTTAAAAATAATCAAACGGTTTTAGTAATGTTGAAATTCTCAAAAGTTACCTTTAATAATGCTTCTTTCTTCTTCTTCTTCTTCTTCTTCTTCTTCTTCTTCTTCTTAGGATAGGCCGTGGGGGGGGGGCGGGGGCTTTCGAGGCCCCACACCATGCACCGCAACACCCCTCCACCCATGATAATTATTACTATACGCATACCAGTAGCACCTTTGGTAAACAAACTATGTTTAAATCACGGACTAAACGGAATTACCGTGCCTGAAACCACCGAAAAAGTGGTAGTTTCAGCGTACGCCGATGATGTGACTCCATTCGCCACGTCTGATCAAAAGTTCATCACATTACAAACATGTTTGGATACATTTGAACCCTCCTCTAATGCTAAGATTAATCTAGAGAAAACTGAACGGTGGGCTTATCGGGATAAAATGAAATAACAAATGGTTCAAGATTCTTGGGCTATTCATTAGAAATTCCATTGATTTTCTTGATCAAAACTGGATACACCTTGGATCAGAGGTTAACTGGCCAATTGGCACAATATCCAGAGCTCTCTTTTTAAGCGGCTGCACTATTATCAATCTTCTTACTACGTCCAAATTGTGGCAAAAATTTACTGTCATTGACCGACCAGTCGATTTGGTGAATTCAATTCAGAAATATTTAATTAATTTTGCATGGATTAGTAAGCATTAGTAGGAATTGTTATTATTACCGTTAGAAGACGCTGAACGAGGATTAGTACACTTAAACTCCAGAATAAAAAGCTTTCCGTATGTGTTATTCGAAACACACTCTTGTTTTAAGTTCAATAGTTGGTTCTTAACCATCTGACTGCTGAGTTTTTGCAGACAATATAATACAAGGGTTAGGCTATATCTCCGGACCTGCTAAATATTTTGAAAACAATTTAACTGAAAGTTGTTGGTGGCTAAGCCACCAACACCTTTTAGTCAAATTGTTTTTTCAAAATATTCAACAAGTCGGGAGTGGTTGCTCTTTGAAATGTGGCTTGGAACAGCGAGACAGTTAAGACGACCACATTGATGATCAGCTTTTCTATATTGAACTTGATACAAGTGATAAAAATATTACATCCTTTTTATAAAACATTGTCAATCTTTTGGGTTTCTTTTCAATGTTTCCAGTGAGTCATTACCTCCATATACAGCGAATATTCTCAGTGAGCTACTAAAAGATTTTATGTGTTAATATTAATACTGTAGCTGACATTGTTGATGCTGTTCAGAAATATAATTAATTTTGCATGGATTGGAAAGCATTGGTTGTCATAGGAATTGTTATCATTACCGTTACAAGACGATGGCCAAGGATTGGTTCTTTACAAAGCGGGGTATCAACCTAACGATCAATGTCCTTGCCGTGGTGACATTGATGATTTGTCTAATAAAATCCGCATTCATTCTAAGCGGTTGTTAAAAATGCCGTGTATGGGCTCATAAATAGGAGTTCATTACGATATAGGTAATCAGATGCCCATTGCTAAAGATCTTCGATAAAGAACTTTAAAAAATCTAAAGCCAGTGACAAACGATCCAACATGTATGAGTATACATGTATGATTAATAATAATCTTTGTTTCTCGAGGGTAAATCGTCAGTTGCCTGATGTTAACGAGGCCCTCAAACAGATATAGGCTACACTATGTACACTACTATAAAATAATATACGCCTCATGTTTGTACAAATACAGAAAAAATACTAAAATTGTTGCATGAATCATACTAAGAATAGCATTATTATAATTTATTTGCTTTTTACCTACATTCCTAGTTCAACAAATCCAATCGTTACAACACTCACATAGACACGAACAAACGCATACATTTACGCAATTTCGCACACATACACACGCACACAGACAGACAGACAGACAGACAGACAGACAGACAGACAGACAATTTTATTGCAAACGCATTCTCTATTCAAAGTGCTTATACTGGTAAATTGTTGAATATTTTGAAACTAATCTGATCTGACTGATGTTATTGCCTATGGCGCCTAACTAAGTCCGTGTTCTCACTGGAGATTTTTGAGGTATGACGTTATTCCCGATTAACTCTCCAATGAGAACACGGCCTACACATTACTCGTACACGTGGCAGGGGACTTCAAATGTTCATGACGGAGCTAGGTACGTCATTTTTTTTAATTCCATTTTTGATAGTGACGTCAGCCTGCAAGCGAATTACTCACCCCTGCGTGCCGTGCGCGCGCAGGTGGGTACGCATTTAAGTATAATTTGTAGTGAGAAATCTAACGCATAGCAATCAAGTTTGATATATCAACACCACCATTTCAGCATAATTGCTTATGTAAATTATTATATATTTTAATTATACATTTGTATAATGTTCATCATACACGATCATACCGTATCAGACATTGTTGGATGAATTTACCAACCAGTGATACTAACAAAATCACGTGATTTAAATTCTGGTATATGATGGGCTGTTTCTTACAACATGTTGAACGCTGTCGGACGAAAGTCGAACATTATCCGCCATTTTTGCGTGTATGATCCGACTTATCGAAAGCTATGCCACAAGATCAAACATCGTCCGACTTTGTCGAATTATACATGTATAAGCATGTGTCATAGACTTTACGTGTTTGTATGTATGGAAATCGGGATGGGGTGGTGGTGGTAATGGCCGTGTCAGACAGAGCGGCGCCGTACATAGGCCATTGCGCGGGGTTGAGTGGGGGCGATTTCCCCCACTATTTTCGCTGCTTTTTTGATCGCTACAATAATATTTCTGTGATATTTCATTCAAAATTTGACCTTGAAAAGTTCAGCGAGTTATATTATGATTAGGTAACGTTCACAAGAAAGTGTGTTGAAATTATAATAATGATATAGATATGCATCTATAAATATACGCCTAGTGTCTGTAGTTAGTTGTATTGATATCACGAAACGGATATAAGATAAACACATGCGTTGAATAATACACCCAGAGGCACAATTAAGTGAATGAAAATTTTAGTGAACGTTACAGATACGATTTTCTGTTTTTTCCCATCTACCGTTATCTATCCAAAGCCCAGGAATTTTTTAGGGCAGGGGTGCATGAAAAAGAAGCATCTCTTAAACACCCTGACCAGCGACAGCCAAACCAGTCACGTGGTTCAAGAGTCCTCCAGAAAAATTTTAAACTCTTTTTTTCTCTCAGATCGCCTCTCTTGCATTTCCAGAGGTAAATATGAACCCTCCGTTGGCTGCTAAAATTATTCAGTTTTTACCCATTTCATTATAGTATAAAATTTGGGTGTGTGAGGGGGTGGGGGTCGGCGTGCGTGCGTGCGTGCGTGCGTGCGTGCGTGCGTGCGTGCGTGCGCGCGCGCGTGCGTGTGCGTGTCTAATTGGGGATCACATCTGTACTTGTATAGAAGATGAATCACACTTCCTTTACACTTGCTCAAAATACAGCAATGAGTGACAGAAATACATTCCTGAGTACTATGTTACTAACAGTTCACCAGAAAAATCGATATGTATCAAGCCTGTATTAATAAAGCTATGTAAATATCTATCATACTCAAAGAAAGCTTAACCACTTTGTGTCTATATGCAGAATTCCAATATTATCATATTAATAACACTCAATACATATGCCATTATTTCCACTGGCACTAACTAACGTTGCCACCACGACTGTCATGGCCACTGGCACTATCACTGCCACTACCAATACTACTACCACTCCCACTAATACCAGTACAACTACCACCACTATTGATACTGCTGCTGCTACAGCTACCACTGCTCCTACTACTGCTCCTAATACTGCCAATACTACTAAAGCTGTTGCTGCTGCTGCTGCTACTGCTAGTACTGCTGCTACTATTACTACTGCTACTGCCACTGCTACTGCTACTACTGCCACTGCTACTGTTAGATGGGCGTCTGGCTCCTCGTCTCGCATTCGCCTTTCGTAATAGGGACGAGGAGGCATGACTACTATTACAACGACGACAGCAACGACAACAGCAACGACGACGACAACGACGACGACGACGACGACGACGACAACAACAACTACTGCTACTGATGCTACTACTACTTCTGCTGCTAATGCTACTACTACGACTACTTACTACGTACCTATGTCCATGTACCACCTATCAGCACTATCTGCCTCTGCTGCTAATACAACCCTAATATAAGTGCTGAGTTGCGTACCTGTAGTCTAAACCGCGCCAGCAATGAAAGTTATATGAGCAATGTAGTCCAGGAGCTAAAGCTAGGTCAGAATCGTGACGTAGCACACCCAGTATTCGGAAGGTCTGACACTTGCTGTGGCTTGGGGGACATGTCCCACACATTTTAAGCCCTGTTGTACAAACAAATTGTGGTAGCACTAATTAGTTATCCTGATTTCTTTGCATAGGGGGTCTAGGCTTTGGCTGTATCCACAGTGCACAACGATATAAGCATGATCGTGTCATAACTCAAAGTAATATCGTATTAAATTCACCATATATGATATTTAGACGGATATCGACCTAACATATATCCAACATACATTTTGCATGCATATACCAAAGGCGAGGGTGAAATGTGTGTCAAGGCAAAGGAGATACAGTGGCGATATAAAGAAGAGTTTAGTGACACTGTGATCAGACTGGGGGGATTCCACATTGCGCTAAACTACTTAGCTGTTATTGGAAAGATGTTTGATGACTCTGGCTTAGAAGATCTCCTCATAGAGGCCAACACATATGGTAGCAGCACGGCTGCTGCTCTACTTAAAGGGAAGTCATATAATCGAGGGGTGAGGGCTCACAAATTGGTTCTGGAAGCGCTGCTGCGATTACAATGGCAGTCTTTTTCCAAATGGGTTCAACAAAATGGACAACATGAAGACCACATTACTCCAACAGATTTGGAGAGGCTGGATGAGAAAATTAAGATGTGCCGAAGCAGCATTGACGACTTAGACGCACTGCAAGAAAATTTCAAAGAGGTGTGTATGTACGTGAATAAATTGCAACAGCTGTTCAAATCCTTTAAAGTTGAGTCAAAGCTCGAAATCACACCTGTTCGCATTTTGGAACTCATATATTCATATGGTAGAGCTACTGCTTGGATTCATAAGAGCTGAGAGAACTGGAGATTGGCAGCCACACCTATCTGCTACTGCTGCTAGCTATGGCGCCATATTTCTACAGCATGGACAGAACCAATTATGCAAGATGGCTGCCAATATATCTTGCGGACATGAAGATGCTTCCAAGTACACATCCCCATGTACATGAACAATTCTTGAATGGAAACCATTCCGTAAGTCGCTCACACCATCCATTCAATCAAGTGTGGACAGATATGGCCTTAGAGCAATCGATTAATTTGGATTCCAAAAAGCGAGGTGGTATTATTGGAATAACACAAAAGCCAGGAGCTCTGGAGAGGTGGTTTTTAACTAGCCACAAGAGGGCAGCCATAACAACGGTCACAAAGCAAATGTGTGGGTTACAAGATAGTCACATGTTTGGAGTACATAAGGAAATGGGGACTAATCGAATGAACAGGGATGAAACCGATGTGCAGAAGATACTTTCGATGTTCTCATCAGATATAATGACCAATCCTTTTAATATTGCGGAAAACGACGACAGCGAGTGTCTTCCGCTTGTAAACATTGCAACTGGCGTGGTATTGCCTAGTGAAATCGCCAAGAGACTTGTTTCCGCCTGTGACATTGGTAAGGAGATTATGGAAAATTTTGTTCAGGAGCGACTGGACACTAACACGAGAAGCTTTTGGGACACGTTGCCACACTTAAAACTTAAAACATTTGCCAGCCTAGCACAGAAGAAAACACTCAAAACAAATGATGAAAAAATTCACAATGTGAGATCTGACCGCGAACTATTTGGTCGATTAATTATTGCCGCAAGGTCCAGAGATGTTGATTTAAAACTAGTGATGACGTATGAACTGTCTGCTGTTCCACTATCATTGTCACATACGGATGGGACTCTAAGAAAGAATGTGAAAAGTGTTTTGTTAAGTGAACTAGAAAAGGAAGTAAATGTTGATGGACGGCTTCCACCTGTTGACAAGACAGGCGCAACAGCTTATGTAGTAGATGGCATGGCAATTGTGCAAATGGTTAAAACTGGAGGTACGTCTACATTTGGAGAATTGGCTGATAAATACTGGCACATCTTTACAGTTCCACTGAATCAAGAAGACTGCAACAGAGTAGATATAGTTTTTGACAGATATGATAGACTGGAATCTCGCAAAGCGGAAGAGCGGCTAAAACGTGGGTCATCAACAGCATTGGAAGTAAAGATTGCTGGAGAAAATACTCCCGTTCCAAAGCAATGGGCCAAGTACATCAGCAATCCAAGCAACAAAAGTAACCAGGTTGCATTTCTCAGCAAGCGGTGGCGTGATACTGGTCCAAATATGCTATCTGCCGACAATTGCGTCATTCTTGCTGGTGGCTTTAACGATGGAATGGATGTTGTTGTCATTTCAGCGAACAATTCGTCGTATTTGGAAGAACTTCGATCGATCAGATCACGAGGAAGCAGATACGCGTATGATGTTGCACGCGCTACACGCTTCAAAAGACCACATGCGTGTTGTTATACAGTCTCATGATACAGACGTGGCAGTACTTAGTATATATACGTATCGTTCGCTTCACTGTTCTGAACTATGGTTCCGTACGGGCACAAAGGACAAATTGCGACACATACCAATACATACAGTTGCTCAAGTACTGGGCCCAGCTATCTGTCTGTCTTTGCCTGGGTTTCATTCTCTTACAGGTTGTGATAGCACTAGTGCATTATTTGGAGTCGCTAAGAGAAAATCATTCAATCTCTTAAAGTCATCTGAATGTCATCAGCTTAGCTTAGCCCAACTCGGCGAACATGTTGACTTATCACCGAATACTGCAATTCTATGTGAGAAATTTGTCTGTGAGTTGTATACCACCAGGGATGTGGGAAAGACAGCTGATGAAACCCGTTATTGGCTCTTTTGTCAAAAGAGACAAAGAAATGAAAATCTTCCACCTACATCGAATAGTCTAAAGCATCACACCGAAGGGGCCAATTTTCAAGCTCTTGTTTGGAGACGTTCATTGCAAGCTGTTCAGAATCTTCCATCTCCAAATGGACATGGCTGGAGTATAGTGGATGGTCTACTCAAGCCTGTTCTAATGTCAAAGGATCCTGCTCCATTTGGATTAATTGAACTCACATCATGTAGATGTCAAAAGTCTGCCTGCAAAAGAACAGATCTCTGTCAATGCAAGGCTAACAATCTACTCTGCACTGAAGCATGCCTTTGTATGGGAGGTGAAATGTGTGACAATGTTCAGCATACAATTGTCGAAGATGACTCTGACACGGATGAGTAACATTCTCTCATTTGCTCACGTGATAAATATGTCCTGCCAGCTTGTGTAGACATGCACTGCATGTCAGTTAAAAGTTTAATTATGAAAAATGTAGAAAACATGGGCATTGTTGTAGCTAAGGTATTGCTAGTTACAAGAAGACCTAAGTGCCCCAATATGTACAAAGCAACATACGGGTGTCTTAAACGAGGTTGATTATGTATAAATCTGCGATATACGATCACTCCTTTCCATTTTGGTTAAGATTGTATTGATATAACATGCGCTTAAGTTTGTGAAAAATTTACCATTGTGAAAATTGTCTGAAAACTACATTCAACACCTATTGTAAATGGGCTTCTCACGGGTTAGTGATACCACAATTTTCTTGTACAACACGGCTCAGAATATACCCAAGACTCTGAATACTGGGTGTGCTACGAAACCATTCTTCTAGACCCCTTTTGAAAATTGGCTCCCGGACTAATGGTTCATGTTTGCATTATTATAAACGCAGTACATTTTTAGCGCGATGTGTTTCAAGATAATAATAGCATGTTTACTAACTTGTAAATTCATCAAAAACATACACTTGGTAGGCCTACACTTGCTGGGCCTTTCGATTATCTTGTCTGAGCAATACGCCTTAAGTGACAGATCGGATCCCTGTATTTTGAGTGTAACTTATTAATGTAATTAAATCTCCGCTTATGTAACCACACTGCGCTGCCTTTGTTGTAGCGTAGATTTTAAACTCCCCGTGGTTGTGTTGGATCGCGTTGATGGGGTGGGGTTAGGGGTGGGGTTGGGGGAGGAGTATGTGCATGGGTGGATTGGGGTTGATGGTGTGGTGAGGGTATTTGGGGTGGGGGATGGGGGTGTTGGGGGTGGTCTGGGTGGGGGTGGGGGTGGGGGTGGGGGTGGGGGTGGGAGTGGGAGTGGTGGGGCGGGGATGGTTATTGAGCTATTAAACTCAATAATCATATTGTACGTGGCGAGAGGGGTGACCCTCTCTCACGATGGAGATTTATTATAAATGGCTTACGTTTGGCGATGCTCTACTTTTTAATATAGAATATCTATAAATATATAAATAAAATTCCCTCTATTAACGATAAGCATCAAGTTCAGGTTCACTTTATTACACACACGCCTTCAAAGGAAAATGAGGGTAAAATGTGCATAATGATTCATCATCAGTTATGATGTAGGTTAAATCACGCATCCTATCCGGGCTCCCGGATCCATGCCAGTACACTACCCAGGCCTATAAAAGACGGACTCGTACACAAGAATCCATGTTTTCTTAGCACGACGTCAGTGAAAGATAACTGAACAATATTACAGCTCCAGCAAGCAGATAAAATTGGTAAGTGTTTGAACTATGCCCCGCCCATTTCCAGTTAAGCTCCGCTCATTTCTAGCTAAGCACTGCCCACGCTTTGCGCGTGTTGGGATCGATTTGTATACTTTGAACCCTGAATTTTCAAAATTCCAATTTCAAGGTAACTATACAGGTTAGCTGTTGAATATTTTGAAGCTAATTTGACTGGGTGCCTATGGCTGCGACATCACCCAGTCAAATTAGTTTCAAAACATTCAACATAATGTCTGTTAACTAGTATATCCATCAAAGCCATACGATTCGTAGACCTACACTTGACGGACTATATTCCAGCTTCATGACGGAGTATTATCTGCCAATTATGATTGTGACGTCAACCTACATGTGACGTAATTGATTATGACGTCAAAACTAGAGTGTCAGATCGAATTCATCCATTTTCATAACCAGAGTGGTTAGAAATTTTAGTCGGATTGCGTAGCTATTTTATTCGTTTTAAATCTAACATAATGGTTCTAGGTATAATAATCCGAGGTATAGGCCTTTTGATTAGGACAATGTAATATGTCCACTCCTTAGTTGATGCGTATGCATGTAGCCAAGTTTGAGCTCCGTGCTCTGTCAATTAGATATAGCTAAGTGCTACGAGTTCAAAGACCAAATCGGTATTAGACAAATCTTATTGACTTTAGAAAATGATCATATCGTTAGGGAATCATTCATCATTGTAACAAGAGAGGAATCCGATCTGTCGCTTAAATATCTGACGTCATAGTCAAATGCGACACATGTTAGCTGACGTCACAACCAAAATGACGTAGGCTAGAGCTGCAGCCATAGTCTGCAACAACTCCCAGATAAATTAATATCAAAAATATTCAACAGCTTACATATATTGTTACCGTGAAATTTAGATTATGGGAATTCATGCTTCACAGTTTCTAATTGATTCCAACACACTACAAAGTGGGCGGGACATAGCTAGAAGTGGGCGGGACATATCTAGAAGTTGGCGGGACATAGCTAGAAGTGGGCGGGACATAGCTAGAAGTGGGCGGGACATAGCTAGAAGTGGGCGGGACATATCTAGAAGTGGGCGGGACATATCTAGAAGTGGGCGGGACATATCTAGAAGTGGGCGGGACATATCTAGAAGTGGGCGGGACATAGCTAGAAGTGGGCGGGACATAGCTAGAAGTGCGCGGGGAATAGCTAGCAATGGATTCCTCTATTGGATGAATGCCTTCGCATGTCCATTCTTAGATGTCGTTCTCTCTGCTACAGTAATGCATAGTTTGCCGTATAGTGCAATGGACCGTTTCACAGTATCGATCCATCCATATGACGTCATAATCAACTACGCGATGTGTAAGATGACGTTATAATCATTACGTCATGAATGACTCGATTTAGACCGTCTTAAACGCTTAATAGTCCGTCAGGTTTTATGAATTGGATGTCTTTACTATTTAATACAACAGCTTACCTGTATAGTTTACATGTATATACTGGAAATTGGTAGTCAGAGAGTTCAGGGATCGATCGATTCCAGCACAAGCGAGGTGTGGGTGGAGCTTAGCTAGAGATGGGCGGGATATAGCTAAAACGGGAAAGGTCCATCCACGGATTTCTGTTTAACTAAGGCGGCTTACACCACAAGTGGTTGGTTATTTATCCCGCCCACACACCCCACCCCCTATTCATTTTAATAAATCATTTATTTTCTTCATCTCCAGAGAATGGATTCCCGTACTGCGATTGGTCTCATGTTGGTAGGCCTATGCATCGGGTCATGTCTCATTCTGCAGACAGAAGGTAAGAAATACAAGAATTGTCTATGCCTGATTTTCAATCAATCAATCAAATTTCATTCAGCTTAGGACGAATCATCCCCAACCCCGCCAAATCCTCCTCCCCCAATTATTACTTTAAGTCTACGCTACTGGTGTCACCGTCCTACTAAAACATTAGATTGTTTTTGTCAATTCACCTTTCCAGAGTGTCCACCCGTCATATGACGTCATAATCAACTACGTGATGTGTAGAATGACATCATAATGAATGACGTCGATAAGTACGTCACGAATGCATATATGGTGACGATCTATGCATTTTTGTACAACTTGCATGTTTTTACTATTTAGTAAATATCATGTTGAATATTTTGAAACTAATTTGGCTGGGGGCACCCAGTCAAATTAGTTACAAAATATTCAACAGCTTCCATGTATAGTTTTCAGGAAATTGATAGTTAGGGCATTCGGGGATCGATCAATCCCAATAATGCGAGGTGTGGGAGGAGCTTAGCTAGTGATGGGCGGTGCATAGCTAAAAATGTAACGGTCCATTGTTAACTCAATAAAGTACATAGGCCCTACCTTCATTCCGTTAATGTCTTAACATTCCTTCAATTGAACGATCCATTTCTAGCTAAGCACCGCCCACGGTTTGCGCGTGTTGGGCTCGATTTACAACCTTAGATTGCTGAATTCCCAGAATCTCAAATTCAAAGTCCCTATACAGGTACCCTGGTGAATATTTTGAATATAAGTTAGCTTAGAAATAGCACCCAGTCAAATTAGTTTCAAAATATTGAACTGAATGTTTATTAAATAGTAAATCCATTAACGGTTCAATAGAAGAATTCGTACATATGGCAGACTTTGCGATCTTCGTGAAACTATATATACGCCATTCGTTAAACATTTTGATTGTGACGTCATCCTACATGTGGCGTAATTGACTATGATGTCATAGCCTATATAGATGAGTGACAGAACGGACCCCAAAGCTAACTATTCCCCACAAATCAGGCCCGTCTTAAGAATGTATGGGGCTCCTGGGCAAAGCAGTGTACTGGGGCTCCTAATTGGCTAACCACACACCACTATATCGTCAATTCTCCCCCACAATGCATTAGTAGCATGTTCTTCAATTAGGAAATTTGCGGCATTTATGTCAGGAAATTGTTGGATGATGGTTTTAAAATCTATATTTTTCAGAATGTCGCTTTCCATGCTTAGAGAAACAAAACCTGGTTATGATGACCCTTTTAGGTCAAAGATCACAGATATTATTGTAATCATCTAAATATGGTATATGTACAGTACAGTATCGTAGGTATCACTCACTGACCATTGTTGATCTCGCCGATATAAACATGCAATACCAATATGTTCAGAACCAGAAAAGTTAACCTGGGCAAAGCAGGCAGGTTTGAAGTGATTACCATTATTGAACAACTCGTGATCTTTTAACATCGTCAGATTTACAGTTTATTTAGCCCTTTAATGACGAAATTTATTTTTTTTTCAATTCAATTTTCTCTCAGGAAATGTCCATTTGCAGACCAGGAGAATACAATTTTTGAAAATGCACCACTGGAATGACTGGCTCCTTTATAGAGTCAGTCATCCCTGTGGTAAATTGTCAAAAATTGCATTCTCTTGGTTTGCAAATGGACATTTCTCAAGATCACTGCAGAGGCCGTTTTGGACCGGTATAGCCATTAAAGGGTTAGAGCCCAAATGAAACAAGTTTCTTCCATAGTGAGACAGTAATTACAGTGTGTAACATTAAAAATAATCATTTTGTTTGCCAACTGACAGCTTCCATATCATGATATCATGCTCTTTATCTAGGAAATTTGCGGCATTTTATTTCCGGAAATTGCTGGATGATGGGTTGGAAATCTATGCTATTCAGAATGTCGTTTTCAATGCACATTACAGAGAGAAAATTCAGCCGCTGCTGTCCCATTGTGCTACGGAGATTATTCTTCAGAAGTTTCAGCCTTGAAAACGAACGTTCCCCAGTGCAGTTTGTTACCATCATGCACATGAATATTCTGAGGGCAATTTCAACATTGGGAAAGAGAGATTTCAAATTATCAGAAATGAGCTTGCTGTACATGTCCGGAGGATTCTTGACTTCTTTATCGAGGAGAATGTACTGTTTGAATTGTTTGCATTCATTAAGTAATTCATTGCAGTTAAGATCTTCGTGATACGCATTAGCCAGCTCTTCACATCTTTGGACAAGCTCATCACTGTCAATTGTTTCTAACTGACTGAAGAAGGAGAAGAGATTTCCAATATTTTCGTAGGCTTCTGCACGCTTAGTCAGGAGAGAATTCAGGGTGTCCAGAATAGGAAGATATGTTTCCACCTTGAATTTTTCACTTTCGTGGAGAAGTATCTCATCCGCTGACCCATCATATCTGGAAAGACGCACACTTCGCTTTCTTGGACGTTTGTCTATGTCACTATAGTTCAAATCTGGACACCTGCTTTTAGCCTTCGTTTCATAGTCAATGAATTTATCCCTCATTTCCTGAAGAAAGGCTTTAAGAGACTTTAGCAGATCAATGGCAACGAGTATGTCAACATCTTTTGACTGCAAAATTTTGCTTGTTTTGTTTACCCGTTCAAGGATATCATTCCAAACAATTGTCAAAAAGATAGTCTCCAACTTCTGCATTTTCTTGCTCAACCCTTCCGCTTCACGTCTTGTGCTCCATTCCTGATTGGCGTCAACTGCAAGGGCATCCAAAGCATCTTGGATTTTTTCAAAACCTCCATGAAGAGCAGAGACAGCATCGAAATGTGCTGACCATCTTGTGTCAGAGAGACGTTTGACCACGCTAAGATTCGTTCCCAAGGATGATGTCAGAACAGCCCACCGATGTGTGGAAGCAGCGAAAAAGGAGTACAAACGCTGAACAAAGTCGAAGAATGAGACAATCTGTGGACCACATTCTGCTGCTCTCATTCCCACCAAGTTCAAACTGTGTTCAGCACAAGGTACATAGATAGCAAATTCATTTAGTTCACGGATCCGTGCTTGCAATCCTGTATACCGTCCTGACATATTCGAGGCGTTGTCATACGACTGACCACGACAGTTTGATAATGGAATATTGTTCTCTTGCAGGAACTCTACAACCGTGTCTGCTAAATTCTTAGCCCCATGAGAAAATATGGGGATAAATCTCAGAAAACGCTCTACTGACTCACTTCCACGAAGATACCGGACAGTGAATGACAGTTGATCAATATGGGAAATGTCTGGAGTGGAATCGACACTTATTGAATAATAATTTGACTGTTCGATTTCTTCTAGAATTGCACAAAATACCTGTTGTCCCATAATTTCAATAAACTCTTCACAAATATTTGCCGATAGATATGATGGGTTCCCTTTTCCAGCATTTCCGTACACCTTTAAATGTTCCTTCAGAAAAGGGTCAACCTCACTCAATAGCTCTAGCATGCCAAGAAAGTTTCCGTTTTTTGATGAGCCAATAGTTTGATTGTCCCCACGAAATGCCAACCCTCTAGAGGCAAGAAAGCGGATAACAGAAACCACACGTTTTAACACTTTATGCCAGTACTCTTTCTGAGAACGATGCTGACTTAGCAAAGCAGTATCCACACAACCACGTTCTTTGTACCGAATCGAATATCCCAACAGGCACCTGCGATGTTCCTCTCCATTTTCGTGCTCTTCAACAAGATTGTTGTGTTTCCAGTCATTAAAGCCCGATGTAGAGAAAGGGGATTCTTTCTTGGACAATAGACGACATGGGAAACAATACAAACAACCTTTGGTGGGTGAATATATCAGCCATTCACGTTTTATAAACTCGCCATTCCGCAGTTTACGCTTGAATAATGTGTTTGTTAAACATCTTGTCTGAGCTTTTTCGCCTTCACCATACACACGACGGGAATTAGAAAAGTCACAATCATGATTTTGACATTTTGTCGGGCCATTGTGAATCCAGTGGTCTACTGTAACAGAATCTGTTGTGTTCCATAGTGCTGGATCTGTCAGAGATTGATGATAAATTGCGGCAGCTACGTTTACAGATTCTTCTTGTCTGTCGTCTTGAAGTTCAGCAGGTGAAACGGCTTGTGTATCTGGAACTGGGTGATCAGATGAAGAGGTGCTTGCCTGATTGGAAGTAACTGTTGATGCCTTCCTTATCAATATCAGGAGCAATAGCTGTTGTAACAGGAGTGAACCACGACGATAACTTTGACAGTTTGTTCAATTTTTCTCTATCCTCTGTAGCCTTTTTCCTCTTCTGCGCTCCACTAGCGTATGTGCGCTTCATTTCTATAAACAAAAGATGCAAAAAGCCCCCCTCCTCCTGGCTTAAATACGCTACTGCGATCATGGATCGACTCTCGAGCAGCAGATTTGAACCAAAATATATGTACAGACGATACTTGTCCGGTTGCCCCGTGATCACCGTCACTCACGTCACGTGCAGTGACGTGCAGCAGCCTGTATATCGTAGAAGCAAAAATGAATCAAGAGCGCCGTCTCGCCACACATTCGCCGCTAGCCAGTTGACCTAGATTCAATACAGTGAATATACTACGCATCTGGCATAGGCACTCGGACACATCTAAATCTCTTTTGACGGCAGTCACGGGCGGCGGCACTGCTAATAAACGATAATTTTGTTAATTTTTTTCAAATGGATCGGGGCCCCTAAAGTTGTGGGGCCCCTGGGCAACTGCCCACTGTGCCCATGCGGTAAGACGGCCCTGCCACAAATGCTTTTAAATGCTCCACTTGTATTTAATATTGACACACTCTGGCAGGTCATGTAACACAGAAATGTGGTTTATTTGAAAAATATCTCTTGCTGCATTCATTTTATGACCAGGAAGGTTTCATTAGCATTTCTTTAGAAAATACAGTAGTTACATATGACAACTAGCAATGGAGGGATCCCGTCTGTTACTCGAGTAGGCTATCTCGAGTAAAAGATTAGAATACGTAATTTGGAAATTTGAAATGACGTAGGTTCCTCACAAAACTGAAAGAGGTAATGTCTGTCGCTAAAGTATTCTAAATGTATGTTTTGCTGAATTTAAAATGGAGGATTCCAGTTTATCCATTAATCATGACGCCATAATCAACTACGTGATGTGTAGGATGACGTCATAATCAATTAGGGGGGGGGGCGGGGGGGGGGGGGGGCGGCTACGCATGGCGCAGCTAAGTTCGTCGCGAACGCTTAATTCATGACTGACTAAGAGTATTTGTATGAATCGTATGCCTTTACATAAGCATGCTGGTGAACATTTTGAGACTAATTTGACTGCGCGCTAAATTGCTGCCATAGGTAGCAACAGCGCCCAGTCAAATTTGTTTCAAAATATTCAGCAGCTTACCTGTTGTTTTCTGGAAATTGATGGTCATGGAGTTGGGTGATCGTTCGGGTGGCGCTTAGCTAAAGATAGGCAGGGAATAGCTAAAACTGGATTCCTCCATGTAATAAATATCATGTTGAATATTCCGAAACTAATTTGACTATGACCTCTTGCTGCCATGGGCAGCAACAGTTCTCACTCAAATTAGTTTCAAAATATTCTACAGCTTACCTGTATAGCTACCTTGAAATTGAGATTCTTGGAATTCAGGCCTCAAAGTTTGAAAATCAATTCAAATACACGTAAAAGTGGACGGAGCTTAGCTGAAAATGTGTGCGCCATAAATAGAAATTGAGCCCTTTATGTTTACAAGCAATACGCTGGTCAATTCTGACGTCATACGCGTGCAAACTTACATAAAATATATATAACTACGTTCCTACGCGCGAGCGTACGTGCGTTTGTTACATCATAACTGTGTCCTTTTGACGTTACCATTTGTTGGTGACCAAACATATTGTTTTCTCATTAAAAGACCAAGCTGAACCGGAAGCATGTCATCGCTTAACAAGCCTACATAGCATGATAGAACCACTGTGTAAGGGGTCCTGTATGCCTGGCTAAGTCATTATTAATACATTATAATGTGCAGATGGAATATTGTTCAGGAAAGCACATTTTTAACAGTGATTAATATTCTATTAGAATTACAACTTTACCATAATATAAGAGGTATGCTACAACCAATGAGACAGCTTAAAATGCATCATGTTATATGACCAGAACAAATTCAGTTACTTAATGATTATGACGTTATCCTACACGCCACTTAGCTGATTATGACGTCATATGACGTCAGATTGATAGATGGATACTCTGGAAATGTGAATTGATTGCTGGTTATTAGATACAATCTGGGATTGACTAAGGAGATGTTGATACAGGACCCTGCCCAACTTGTGCACCCGTCCCTCTATCAAAATTTGTTATCCACTCCTGTGATGCATGACAAATAGATAACATCAATGCATTCCTTTTAATTTATCTTAAAATTAAAAACGGATGAAACCAGAAAACCTATGAAGTGGGACCACGAATTTGCGGACACCACGTAAATGATGATATCATACGAGCCATGTGATGGATCTGGTTGTGCGTGCCTGCGTGCTTGCGTGCGCATTCAGACGTGCGGGAGTGTGTGCATGCGTACGTTGGGAGTGGGAACTTATCGAGTGGGTCAAGGAGTGGGCGACTACTACTACTCAGGTATGGGGCAAAGCCCTTTTAAAAGTGCTTAAGCACAAGCACACACCCTTTAACTTAAAAAGGCACAAGCCCTCCCTGTTTTCAAAGGGCTTAAGCACAAGCACAAGCCCTTGGCAAAGGGCTTAAGCACAAGCCCTTCAGCACTTTTGAGGAAATTACCTAGCCTATTGATAATTCTGTTTGATTTAAGGATTGGTCAAAACTTTATACATACATGCAGAGAATAAGTAAAATGATTATCACATCAGTTTATTAATTTTGAGAATAGTGCTGTTGAAATGTCTCTCAGCAACATATTGTAGTATTGTTATAATAAACAGCAATTGGCAACTAAAATTTAAAGGAACAAGGACAAAGCTACTTAAGCTTTGTGTAGATTCACAAGTTCCAAGTCTTATCCATTTAACCCTTGAGATTTCTGTTTCTCATTTTCAAATCAAATATATACAGATTTATTGAGAAGCTGTGTATGTTGAAATTAACTTGTCTGAAATATGTTTCTGACCTAGATCAACAGCTCCCAAATGAAGTTAGTTTCAAAATGTTCAACAAAATATTCCGTACATCATAACACATTTCTCATATCTGTTCTGTAAGGTGTAACCCAGTACTGGTCAAGCCTAATAAAAATAATGAATACATGTAATTAGGCCATTTCATTATGAATTTACCAAGAAAATGTTTACAGGTAGGCTTTGAAAGCTACTAAGTGTTATCTAATGATTTTTCTAATAATATTGATGCCTTACTTTCAGTCAAATTAATTTCAAAATTAGCAGCAAAAGGTTCTGTGTAATATATAACAAAGGCATAGGTGTAGCATGACAAAGAACAATGATTTGATAACTATATAAGTATTGATTCAAGGTGAAAATTTAAAAAGGGCTTTAAAAAGGGCTTGAAAGCACATGGTATTTTTAATGTGCTTAAGCACACGCTCAAGCCCAAAGCCCTTTATGAACTGAAGGGCTTAAGCACATTTGCAAGTCCTTTGAAAAAGGGCTTGTGTCCAATCAAGCCATAAGCCCAAAGGGCGTCGCCCCATGCCTCCTACTACTACTACTACTACTACTACTACTACTACTACTACTACTACTACTACTACTACTACTACTACTACTACTACCACCGCCACTCCTTCTACTACTACTACTACTACTACTACTACTACTACTACTACTACTACTACTACTACTACTACTACTACTACCAATTACCCAAAATGTAATAAATTCTCCACGGATTATGTTGAATATTTTGAAACTAATCTTCACCAGCTTCCAGTCAAATTGGTTTCAAAATATGCAACCGCTTAGTGTAAAAGTTAGATACTAGAATTTCAGAATCAAATGTGCAAAATGCGATAATTGTTTTTGATTTGTGGGACCCATTATAATACGGCTCTGACCAAAAACATTATGATCCACAGAAGAACCGATCGAGCCCTAAACTCCAAGAATACCAGTATCAAACTAACTATACAGGTAATCTCTTGCTGTATAGGGCAGCAACAGTGCAGAGTCGGATCAGTTTCAAAATATTTCAACAAATGCTTAGTAAATAGTACATCCATAAAAGCCATGTAACTCGTACATTTACCTGACTATTTCAGCTTCATGACAGTATTTCTTTAAATTATGATTGAGGCGTCAGCCTATATGTGATTGCCTATGACATCATATACTTGAGCTACAGATCAGATCCATCTAGTAAAAGGCTAGAGCTATATTGTGGCCATAACCCTTTACACCTGTTTTGTATGGATCCCATTACGATGATATTATGCTCTAAAACCATAAACGCATGTATTTCCCCCAAGCCCTTACATCTTTGACTCATCAATGCTTTTCTCGTGCTGTCAATGTGTTTCCCAGTCTACTCCGGTGTCAATGTATTTAAACATGTTTAAGACTTTGCCCTAGTATGCTTTATGCTGCTTCCACATATACTATCGAAGCGAACATGAATGCATGTACTTTCATCATAGGCCTATAAGTTTACTAATTGCCAATATTTTTCCAACATCACAGTCAATGTCTTTCGTTCTTACCGTATACTTTACTTTCATGCTTTCTATCCATATACCGTAAAAACTAATAACATGATTCTTGCACAGCAATCCTTCACGAAAAACTCACCAAATCCACATCGTCTATCAACTGCAAAATTTGTATATTGATATACTGTCACCACAACACAAACCCCTCTCTAACTTGGTTGTTTCCTGACAGGTCTCGCTTAGATAACACCTCTCCAGTTCCTATCTTGGTCCACCTGTCATGTCCCATGCCTGTTAAGTTCCCCTGCTCGTCCTGTGGAAAGACTGTTAAGACCAACCAGAAAGCCCGTTTATGTGACTTATGCAGCAAATGGATTCATTTGACCTGCTCCAAATTAAGAGCCTCTGATTACTCCAGCCTTGAAACTGATAGCTCACACTGGTGGTGCACTAACTACAATAAATCGCTCTTGCCATACAATCACTATGATGACAACACAGACTACATGCTTGCAGTTTTAAATCCGCATTGCAACTACAACAACACAGAGCAATCAATAGACTCCACCCTAAAGCAATCTGAACTAAAACCATCCCCATATGACCAAATTGACACTAGACACGACCTTTATACGCAAAAAATCTGACCTAAGCACATGCCTTTCCGACCAGACTGACACAAGCCATTACGTTAACATAACTACCCCGACCCCATTTGAACTGAACACATCCCCATACGACCAGACTTACACTAGACGCGACCTTAACATAGCTTCATCCACTTGTGGCTACATCCTACAACAGCCATTCAATGACACTCTAATACATAACAAAGAACATGTACACTTTTCACTCCTATTTATCAATATGCAATCGCTCATATTGGCAGGTTACATTGTCTCCTAGATGTGATCTTACATGAATTTGGCATTATTGGAATTACTGAGACATTCATACATGCAAATTCACTTATCAACCTGATAAATATTAATAACTACACCTTGATAGAAAAACGCAGAAGCACCAGTAATAGACATGATGTAGGAATGTATATTAAAGATAGCATCCAATACATTGAGCGTGATGATCTCTCCATTATGGAAGAACATATTGAATCAATCTTCAGATCACCCAGTGGCAATAACTGAAAATTTATAAATTTATTTGGCAGAACTTTAGAATCAATTCAAAAGGAAAATCAAACAGTCTACCTCATAAAACATTGACCTGGCGATACAACAAGACTTCTACACAAAACATTTTACAAACTCATTAAATGCACACTCTTTCTATACAACCATAACCAAACCAACTAGAATGGGTGAATTTTCGGCCACAATTATTGATAATATATTCTGTAATAACATTAATGCCAATAATAACACTGAGATAGGAATTTTCGTAACAGACACATCAAGGCACTTACCAATCTATCTCCTTGAAAATCTACAGATGCTCTCAAAACCATTCATGCATGAATAATATAGAAAATCTTTAAAACGCCATGTCTGAGGTAGATTAGAGTATGGTCACAGACATTAAGTCTTGTGAAAATGCCTACACCAAGTTTAATAAAATTTGTGCACACATTTTTAACACAGCTTCCCTATTGTAAATTTAGGGACCCGTTTGACGTCTGTCTGTCAATCGCCTTTTCACATTCGATCGATTCCCTCCAAAACTGAACTGATTATGATGTTGATTTGATCGGTCACTACTAGAGGTTTCGTATCGTTTTCCATCGCTGACTCATTCTCATCAGGCTGCTCATCGGTTATCTCCTGATCTTGCTCTTTTAACACTTCACTCTCTGTATCATGAACTACCTCCATCAGTGTTTCGGGTTCTCGACTCATCGATGGAATCAGTTCTGCTTCTGGAACTGTAATTATCTCGGAATCTGCTAGTTCTTTCTGTCGCATTACAGCGTTTACTCGCTGACTCTCTCTAGTGCCTTTCGCTGGATTATGTATTGGCCATGGTCGTAATCCATCCCAGCACATCTCTGGATCCACTATATGCAATTTCGTTAAATATTTCATATTCAGTGTCGCAATGGGTTTTTAACTTCATACACTCTTTAGCTTTAACTACTACCAAATCACCAACCCTGAATGCTGCAGCATTCGACCTCTTGTCTATCTGCGCATGATGGTGTTGTTTTGACTTCTCCGTATTGGCATAAGCCCTCAATAAAGCATTGTTAAGGCTCATCAATCAATCACTCAGATCTTGCAAATTGTCGATCAGAACCGCCATCGGTAATCTACCTCATCTACCATATGTTAAATAGAAAGGCATGAAACCAGTAGTTGCATAGCGAGTAATGCGATACGCCATCAGTGCAGCACGTAGCTCATCTTCCCATGCTCTGGAATCGTTATTAATGCCTCTCTGTATAAATTCTTTCAGCGTACGGTTGAAGTGTTCAGTGCATCAATTCGTCTGTGGATGGTATGGACTCGCACGTCGATGGTTGATACGTACTTCTTGTATCTGGTTTCGATACTCCTGACACAGAATTCCGTACCCTGGATTTCTGGCACACCCTCTATTGTGACATACTCATTAAAGAACATTTATTCTACATTGGCTGATGTCTTCACCGGAATTGGATACGCTTCAGCCCATGCAGAACAATGATCTATGATGGTCAAGATATAAACATTACCTTTCGTAGACTCGATCAGTGGACCTATCAAGTCCATACCAATCTGTTGACTGGAGTACTTAGCCACAGGCATAGGCGTATAGATGGGTCTTGTCATAACAGCTCAGTTAACTTGACAAACAGGACAGATATCTAACATCCTGATGAAGTCTTTTCTCAACGTAGACCACACAAAAGAATCTCTAATCAGATTCAGTGTTTTCTGCAAACCTTGGTGACCAGCTCGCTCATGAGCTTTCTCAAGCGCTCACTTATGGAATCTCGTCAGAAGGATGACTCATGGGTATTCGGCATCTAGAGCCAATGGAGTGGAATATACAGGTCCATTATGAATAATTCGGTCCTCTGCAGTCTCTTTAAACATCTCAGGAAACTCTTCGTGTTGCTCGTCGCACAATGCTTTGAGAGAAATATCATATGCTTCCAACAAGACTTATGGCAGCACTCCATCTTCTACCTCTGGAATGATGTAATCCCCTTTATCAAATGTGGCAACTTCTGCTGGATGTCGTAGTCGAGACAGTATGTCTGCACGAATGTTCTTGGAGCCCGGAATATATTCAATGTTGCAGCCATATTCAGCTATCAACACTGCCCACCTCTGCACCTTGGTGTTTCGCACCTCACCGACAAACAGACTCTTTAGAGGTTTATGGTCAGTATATACCATGAACTTACCACCAAAAAGGTATGGGTGTAACTTCTTTAAAGCGTGGACAACAGCGTATGGCACTTTCTCTATCACTGGCCAATTAAGCTGACTGTCTTTCAATGTGGTGCTGATGTACTGCAAAACATGTTCTACACCTCGATCATCCTTCTGAACAAGCATCGCTCCAACATCATAACTGGAAGCATCTGTTTACAAATTGTACAGCTTGTTCAAATTCCGATACGTCAATACTGTTTCACTGCACAACATATTCTTCTGCTTGTCGAACACTATCTGCTCTTCTTTACCCCACACAAATCTCTTGTGCTTCTTCGGCAACTCCACCAATGGACGAGCTATCTCAGCATAGTTTTGCATACACAACCTATGATACCCAGTCGCACCAAGAATACTTCACACTTCTCCGACGTCTTGAGGAGCATTCATTTCCTGGATAACCTTCACCTTGTGTCCTGAGAAGAAATACCTTGTGCCATTATGTGGTACCCTAGTAAATCTACTGATTCACTCACACAATCTCACTTCTTTCTCTTCAGCTGGAGGCTGTACTCTTGTATATGCCTCATGACTAATGTTAGATGACTAACATGAGCATGTTCCGTATCGTTCTTTGAGTATACTACTACGTCGTCGACGAAAACGTGCAGAAATCAGCTGATGTAGCCCTAAAAAACTGTGTTCATAGCGTGTTGGAAAAGAGCACCTGAGTTGAAAAAACCCAAATAGCATACAACAACATTCAAAAAGACCTTCGGAACAGATAAACGCTGTTTTCTCGATGTATTGGCTGGCCATTGGTATCTGCCAATACCTGGAGTTCAAGTTCATCGTCGAAAACAAACGTGTTCCATACATAGAATCAAATATATCGAATATGTTCGGTAATGGATATGAATCTTTTTTTTTTAATAACAACATACTGGGCGTGTCCGCCCGTGATGGGCGTGTTGGTCCTGGGGAGAAGTGTCCCTTATCTGGCTTGGTTTATGCCCATAGGCTCCATTGTGTGCAGCTGGTGTATCCAATGACATTCCTTCTGTTTTCTCCATGGGGTGTCCCCAAGAATCCATCTTTTCTGTTAGATAATATGTATCTATACATCTTTTGGCGACGTCATCACCATCGCCATAGACGTCACACATTGACGACATACCCATTGTCATCACCTCGCATCTTTTTAAGATGCTTCTAAATATGGCACTTTTACGTGGATTTCAGCACAAAGCTATTTCCCCATCTTTAGATTTAAATAAAATTAAATTTAATTACACCACATAAAAGAACAACAAAGACGCATACTCACCAAGTTGTGTGCTTCTCTATTTTATTCCTCCTTTATTTTTATAAACAAACTTTCGAAACATAAGTAAATTCTTCAAATATCTAACCAGTTTTGATTTTGATTTTGATTTTGTGTAACCGTGATCTATATTTCCATATCAAAATCTCCAAAACATGTAGGATAGTCAGGGATTTCCAATACACTCCTTGTCTTTCAATCCAAAGCACTCACACCATAGTTGCCATATCAGAAAAAAGTGGAGCACAAAAATGCCCACTTCCAGTTGACAAATCTTCGCCTCTGATGAGTTCCATGAAGTCTGAATCAAAAACAGTGATGACTACATATGATCATTACCCACACAAATAGCCACGAAATTCTCCTCCAACGGATCACTCTCTCGACGAACTTGACCTACAGAAACCATTAGAAATTTGTCACCAAAATGGCTTACAACTGGTAAAAAACTTAAACCGCCAAAAAAGTTTTCAAAAAACCGGCAAAAACGGACACAACCAGTAAAACTTCCACAACCGGTAAAAATGACCAGAACCGTCAAAAATGGCCCAACCGCCAAAAATGGCAGAACCGCCAAAGATCCACAACCAGTAAAAAATACACAACCATCAAAATACAGACACAACCGCCAAAAAGGCTGAACCGGTAAAAAAAGTCACAACCGGTAAGCTTGACCCCAACCAGCAAAATACAGGTCAACCGGTAAAAATATTGGACCACACCGCCAAACCTCCAAAAATTTCAAATGGTAGAACCCGCAATCTGGTTTTTCTCTGTCCATATATGTTCAAGTTCGACCCAATCCACAGGCTCGCCCAGAAAGGGTATAAAAGGGAGGAAAATTTCAGTCCAGATCATTCAGACTTTTGGTCTCACATCGCGACCAAGCGTCAGGCTAAATACCTTCTAGTAGCTCATATTACTGACTATGTTGTTATTACTGACAATGGTTATGAATCTTTACGACATCCAATATTTAGAGACTTGTAATCGATACAAAAGCACATAGTGCCATCTTTCTTAGGCACTATGGTGATAGGCGACGCCCATGGTGACATTGATGGCCTAATCACACCAGCTTCTAACATTTCTTAGACTTGTTCCTTAACTACATCGGCTTTCATTAATGGCATCCTGTAGGCACGTTGCCTAATCAGTGGATGATCTCCCATTGGTACAGTACATTCAATCATGGGGCTCTTTCCTAGCGTCTTTGGACAAGCAGTATCAAAATTATCGGCAAAGTCGCTAAGTACTTTATCGATAACTTCATATCCTATCGTCTCCTTAATACTGGCCTCATCAATATATAGATAAGTATCCTGGTGCCTATATGGGACATGGAGTTTATATTTCTTACCATACCACTCCATTTCACACTTGTCATAATCAATCACAGCCATACCCACACCCAATGCATCTGTACCAATCACACCTTCATGCTTCATACCTTTCACAACAAGCACTCAAATCGTGCATGCATTATGAAATCGTATTTTTGTCTCACCAAACACATCAATGGGGGTACCATTTACAGCAAGTAATGTTCCAGCTCTCCTTAAGGGATGAGTAGAAAAGCAGTTTTCCAAATATCGCTTCTGATAAGCGATGTGCTAGCGCCAGTATCTATCAATACATCTACATACTGACCAGTTTCTTCTCCACGATACTCAGGAACCCTGCCATTGCCATAGCAATTGCCATTACCATAACCATTGCCATTGCCATAACCATTGCCATGACTATTTCCAACTGCGTTGATCTCCATCGCTTCGTAGTTCGGTCCGTCTTCTCTTCGGGTAGGTTGTTGCTTGTTACGTGGACACTGCCAGTTGGTATGTACTGTTTTTCCGCATCCATAGCAACAAATTCCCGGTCGCACATCATTTCGACTCTGTTGTGGTTGTGCATTATTTCTAGTCAGCTGTTGTTGACCGTTATTCCCGGTTTTACGAGGACACTGACTCCTCGTGTGACCATTCTCTCCACATCCCCAGCACACGATGCTTGCATTAATATTTATTGGGGTCTCGCTGGTCATGTATGGACCAACTTATCATGGTGTCTTATTGCTCTGTGCGTTTGCTTGATGCAGTATAGTTTAATATGTTCAGTTTGCCTGCAGTAGTGACATGTCACCATTCTCTTTGACTGTCTGTGTTGCTGTTGCCCCTGTTGCTGTTGTTCAGGCATATTGCCTGGACAATTTCGTTTAACGTGGCCCTTCTGTCCACAGTTGTAACATTGCGGTGGCTTACGCATTTTCGGTACTGTAAACCATTGCGGCTGCACAGTGTTATTGTTTGCGATAATATTTTGAATGTTTTTCATCATGTAAAAAATCCGACCAAACACTTGTCCTGCCGTGCTATCAGTCGTCTCTCCAAATCACAGCATCACTTTTCTGTGTGATTCTCTGTATAACCAAGCATGTCTACCTCCATTGGCTCTTCATCACGTCTTCTTCAACCATATTCATTGCATCTAGTAAGTCGTTGTAATTGCCTTGCTGCTCTGTGAAATGAATAGCATCTTCTAATGTTTCCATTTCTTTGTAAACAATCTGGCGCACAAGTCCCTTGTCTGCTAGAGCTCAGACATACGCCCTCACGACAAGACGCTTGATATCTTTGTTTTCATTGCCTGGGTATGATTTCTTCACTAGATCACAAAATTTTCTGTTAAAAACGTTAATCGTTTCACCTTTCTTCTTCTCTACATTATCAAGCTCACATTTTATGAGTTCAGCTTCATTAGCCGAGACAAAATAGGTGATATTATGGCCCCTAATTTGTTCCCACGTGACCTGATCTCTGTCTCTGGTAGACAAGAATTGTTCCACCTCCTTGTGCAACTGTCCGCAGATGTCCACGAGTCAATATAGGCTGCATTTCCTGGTTGCAGTTCCTTAGTGGCGTCTAAGGTACATTGACATGCCTCCATGTATTTGCGCACCTCTGCTGGTATGATTCCATCACAAGGCTCTATGTGACGAACATGATCATGGAGCTCTTCCCTCATGATGCACGCATTTTCTTGGTCTTTGGTCTTGACTGCATACTGCCGTAAACTTACTCTCACATCCTCCGCTAGCTGAGTGAAGGTTTGGACTACAGCATTGGGATCCATTGTTGGTGGACTATGTTCGCTCTGGTAATTTGCACTACTGATCTCAGTATCACAGCTAACTACATAAGAGGATTTTGTAGTCACCTCACGTGAATACGGTTTCGACATTAATCTGAACGAACAAGAGGAATTGATTGTCACCCCTTATGCTATTAAACAATTTTATCAAAATAAATGGCTATTGTCATTCGATTTATTTCACCCGCTGCTCTATTGATTTGATTGTTATTTTAAATTTCAATCGCTACGTTTACACTACCGTCTTCTCTATGCTCGTAACGCTTTATATAATTTCTTGAGTCACCTGCTAAACACACTTTAGCTAAGCATTCGCTGACATATTTTATAAGATTGCCTGTTGTCTCACGAGTATGCTCTTCTCGTGCTGAATTCTGATTATTGCCTAATAAAATGTCATTAATTTCGCTCATTACCTGATCAGCATAAATTGCTATAATTGTATGGTCTACACGACCGTGTACTGCTGCTTCTCCTGGATTGTTTATAATCCCTATTATGATCTGACTCTTGCCGTTTGCATGATGGGTTATGTATCTTATGATGTCTCTTGGGCGTTCAGTATTACAAATTTTAATGAAATACTGTGCTAAGAATTTGAGTACGCTATCTGCCACTTCTGTGTGTATGTGAATGTTCTGTTGTGTACTGCCTTGTTGTGTGTCAATATTGCTCATTATCTACTTACAGTTTTTCGTTTCTTTTCCCTCCACGAATTCTGTTTCTTTTCACTCACAATTTTACTTTTGATTCCTGTTCCTGTCATCCTTGAATTCTGACACGGCGAAGCACTGTAAATTTCGCGACCCGTCTGACGTCGGTCGGTCAGTTGCTTTTTCAGTTTCGATCGATTCCCACCAAAACTGAACTAATTATGATGTTGATTTGATCGGTCACTACTAGAGGTAAACTGGGGGTATAGCTGCGACTACGCTTGCCTCTAATGGTGCACGAAGATGATAGTTGACTCGCCTCCTTCAAGCGATGAACACTGAAGAATATTTATTATGACCTACCTAAACTATCTGACTCCCCCAAGTTCGGGAGTGTGTAGTTCTCCTCTGACAACAACTTAAAACACTAACACTCAGTTGAGTGAACGTATATACAATTTATTTACCGTACTATAATTTCAAGGCAAAGTCGCCATCAAATAAACTTTATACAAAATGTACAGATAACTTCTAAGTTCTCCTATTCAAAATAATCTATGCCAGCAATCTATCAAATCCTATCAAACTAGCATGAGCTACTTCACGCTTGTACTCACGGATGAACAGTGGTTGAATCATGTTCGACTGCGTCTGCCGCCGCTTAAATAGCTATCCCTCTTATAACTACTTATATAGGATGCTAGTTTTAGCTCTGCACCCTTACTGAAAGCGCCCAGGAACTAGGGGTTCTTAGGAAATTAACTCTCATTGGTCGTAATTCTAGTCAGCCAATCAGAGATTTTAAGCCATCTGGTTGGATCGATTCCCAGCTCTGTGATTAGTCAAACTTGCATTTCAGTCAATCCACTTCAGTGAGATTTTTGCACAAAATAATCTCCATGTTAAACCTATGTTTCTTAAGTACATGGCCTATGATACTGACGTCATCCCCAAGGTCGTATATCATTAATTCTGACCTTTGCTAAGCAACAAGCACCTGGCTCAACATGTCGCTAGGTAACCAGTTCAGGGGTGGGGTGGGGGTGGTTCAATCAGTGGGTATCGCGAATCCGCCGTTCTTACCCAGAGTCACCGAGTGCAGAGTTTAGTATGGTATTGAATGGGGAACTGACCTTGAAGCTAAAAGCTATCTACAAAACAGCCGGTACATTTCTCTAGCGGTACCCAATCTGACGTTTCGGCAGGAAATTAAATATTATCATTATTATTACCTTGCACCAGATTTCATCATCTTTATTATTATCACATCCGTAGGAAACCGGATATCGCTCCCCTGGCTTGTTTTATACATTCACATCGTGTTGTATTCTATATCCTGGACTCTTATGACACATATTTATACTCGATTCCTGTTATTCTAATACTAAATGCGTTGCTCATACCGTTGCTCATAGCTGTTGCTATTACCTACATTGATGTATGACGTCCATCATATATTATTTACGGCGGGAGCCTATATGTCACGTTAGCCTCTCCATATTATATAATTCCTAAATCTGTGTCGAATTGTATACCACATTTGCCTGTGATTCATTAGCATAGCCTACATACACAAACTGTTATTAGTGCTCCTAGCATCCTGTTACCAAGTGGGACTCTTATCACCCTGGGTCCAACTACGCCTCCCTAATTACGAATACATTTCGGCCGTACTTGCCTCAATCATTACTCTTAGTACTTACATAATTACATTCTCCTAAAAGATGCTGCTACATCTTATTAGACACTTAGACAAGGTGCTATTCACCTCGAGGTTTCGCGTGCACAAGGGTGAACGATTATCAGGCCATAGATGAATGCGTCAGAGTTGGTAGATCAGACCAGCTCATCCAAATCCACACTATGATGTAACAGATAACATGTAATGACAACCCTACCAAAAACTAGCTCTCAAACGGACTGATCACTACCTGTCACAAAAACACAAACGGTAATTGACATTTATTAAGTGTTAAATAAAGTATAATGAACTGGAAGTTAAGAACTGCAGAAACAAGCTGGACCCCATAATAAGAACAGTTAAACAACTATTACCAAAATAAATTTGAACAATTTAAAAAGGACATAAATGAAACGGAAAATAATTAAATTACTTTTGAATAAAAAATATTGTCGAAGCGCAGCAGACATAATTTCGCTACAACAACAAAACAAAAGGCCCAAGGGGCCTGTATTGCTCACCTGGAATATAGGTATTTTGGTGTGAATATGCACCTTTAAACTCAGACATCGGAAAATCACAAATGGTTACTATTGCCAAAGAATTTCACCAAAATGCCATGCCCAAATCCATCACCACATATTTCACACACAACATCAGCATCCACCCACATAACACAAGAACAAGGCATAATCTACACGTGGAATATGCACGAACAGGCATAGGGGGGGGGGGGGGGGGGGGAGACAGAATACCTATTGCAGCCAATAAATTATGGAAAAGTATGAAACAGAAAACATGTGACAAAACTTTAACAGCAAAATCATTCAAGAAAACAATAAAAATTACATAATCGATACATACTAGGACCCACAAAAATAACGTTACCAACCCGAGACAAAATAATGACCACCAACACTACTACTACTACTACTACTACTACTACTACTACTACTACTACTACTACTACTACTACTACTACTAGTACTACTACTACTACTACTACTACTACTACTACTACTACTACTACTACTACTACTACTACTACTACTACCGCTACCGCTGCCGCTGCCGCTGCCGCTGCCACTGCTACTACTACTACTACGACTACTACTACTACTACTACTACTACTACTACTACTACTACTACTACTACTACTACTACTACTACTACTACTGCTGCTGCTACTGCTGCTGCTACTGCTGCTGCTACTACTACTACTACTACTACTACTACTACTACTACTACTACTACTACTACTACTACTACTACTACTACAGGATGAACCCAAAATTCACCTTTCCAGTATATCCATCTAGCATCTGACGTCATATGACGTCATAATCAGCTAAGTGGCGCATAGGATGCCGTCATATTCATTACGTCATAAATGATTCTATATGGCCCGTCTTTAAGTCTTAATAATCCGACATGTTGTACGAATTCGATGTCTAGTATTTATTAAACATGCTGTTGAATATTTTGAAACTAATTTGACTGGACGCTGTTGTTTACCTGCATAGTTTTCTGGAAATTGATAGTCAGGGAGTTCAAAGATCGATCGATCTCAACACGAGCTTACCTGTGTAGTTTTCTAGAAATTGATAGTCAGAGAGTTCGGAGATCGATCGATCCCAAACACGAGCGAGGTGTGGGTGGAGATTGTCAGAGATTGGCAGGGCAGAGCTAAAATTGGAAATGCCCATTACTATTACCATTACCAAATACCGAATATTATATCAAAACTACTGGATGAACTTGTGCATATAACACCGCCATAGCCGCCAATCCACTCACACCGCCCCCAACCCTCCCTCCCACTTACCATATGTGTTTTTGTAATAATATAGATTACTAAATTTAATGTAAATTCTGATCTTTAACTGTCTCTGTCGTCTGTATTGTTACTGTTCTGTCTATTATGTAAGGTGTAATGATTACTGTATTCTGCGGCTGTAGTAGTAGAAACATCCTACAGCTGCAATCAGTCCTTCTTCACTCTTGCCCACCGTGTCGTATCCTCAGCCGAAATCCGTAGCTTCCTCAGGTCCATTCTTGACTTCGGTACGAGTCCTGCTTTCTTGAGCTCACCTCGTAGCGCGCTTAGCAGATTTATGCAACGACGTCCTCTCCTGACTCTGTATTTGCTCGCTCCAAGTAGGGCGAATTCCAAGGCTGTCCGCGCTGGTGTCTCTTCTGGCATCCTTAGCACATTCCGCCAGACCAATATGGTGTGCATTTGGCGGACAACATGGCCTCAATTATGTAAAACACGTTACTGTACATAGAATAAAAAAACGTGAACTTGAACTTGTCAAATAAATAATCTTTTGATTTGATTTGATTTGAAGTTCTTAAGATATTATTATTATCCGCAAATTTATGCTTGTCAGTATTTCATACATTTTTGACGACGTAGTTCCGTCTCCTCGATGACATTTGAAGCTGGCCAGTCAGTAAGTTAGATGTGCATTCTCGGCACGAACCCACGTGCCATTTAGCTTGAGATGAGATCGTTAAATGGACCTTTCCACTGTTAGTTATTCCCCGCCCATTTCAATCTAAGCTCCACCCACACCACGTCCGTGTTAGGATCGATCAATCTCTGAACTCCCTGACTATCAATTTCTAGAAAACTATGCATGTAAGCTGTTGAATATTTTGAAACTAATTTGACTGGCCGCTGTTTCTGCCTATCTATGGCAGAAATAGTGACCAGTCAAATTAGTTCCGAAATATTCAACAGCATGTTTCTTAAATAGCAAAAAACATACAATTCGGTGTCGGATTATTAAGCGTTAAAGACGGGCTTAATCGAATCATTCATGACACCATGATTATGACGTCAGCATACACGTAGCGTAGTTGATTATGACGTCATATAATTGAGTGAGGAAATGGATTCTTGAACCAAGGATGGTGGAAAATCATTCTGTCACTTTCAGTCAGCTTCTCTTCCCCAGAGTGCTCTCTCAACCACCATTCTTTCACGCACGCACGCATGCACTCACACATACACGCGCTCATGTACACGTGTCATAATACATATATTAATTATACCTCTCTCTTCAGGTTACTGCTACACCGCACGCAGGGACATTACCTGCCAAAGCTTGGGATACAAGTACGCCAACTGTCGGGCACCAGGACAGATACATTATGTTAGTCTGAAGAAACAACTCTCACGTACAACCTGTCGTCGCGTTGCCAACTTTGGTCACTATAGCAACAATGTGTGGGTGAACCATGGTTGTCGGGCTGTATTCTCAGTCGGCTATAGTATATGTAAGTATGAATATAAACGTTTAGGGTGAAAATACAGTTATTTTGTCGGCACAAGCTAACGTACTAACTGAAGACAGGTCAGAAGAATGTGACATGTTTTAATGTTTGAGCATAGGACTACATTGGACCAATAGATAGTAGATTACGCTGCTGCAAATCTACCAACACTTTTATCTAAGGAGCAGAGGCGGAGATGATCACAATTTCCGGACTAGTTAACAAAATGTAGAGTAGGTCTTGGATGGGAGGTAACATTTCTCTATTAATATCCATCCATTCATCCATCCCTCCTTCTTTCCCTCCGTCTGTCCACCCGCTGACCTTTGCTAAGCAACAAGCACCTGGCTCAACATGTCGCTAGGTAACCAGTTCGGGGGTGGGGTGGGGGTGGTTCAATCAGTGGGTCTCACGAATCCGACGTTCTTACCCAGAGTCACCGAGTGCAGAGTTTAGTATGGTATTGAATGGGGAAATGACCTTGAAGCTAAAGGCTATCTACAAAACAGCCGGTCCATTTCTCTAGCGGTACCCAATCTGACGTGTCGGCAGGAAATTAAATATTATCATTATTATTATCTTGCACCAGATTTCATCATCTTTATTATTATCACATCCGCTTGTTTTATACATTCACATCGTGTTGTATTCTATATCCGGGACTCTTATGCCACATATTTATACTCTATTCCTGTTATTCTAAAACTAAATGCGTTGCTCATACCATTGCTCATAGCTGTTGCTATTACCTACATTGTGTATGGCGTCCTTCATATATTATTTACGGCGGGAGCCTATATGTCACGTTAGACTCTCCATATTATAAAACTCCTAAATCTGTGTCGAATTGTATACCACATTTGCCTGTGATTCATTAGCATAGCCTACATACACAAACTGTTATTAGTGCTCCTAGCATCCTGTTACCAAGTGGGACTCTTATCACCCTGGGTCCAACTACGCCTCCCTAATTACGAATACATTTCGGCCGTACTTGCCTCAATCATTACTCTTAGTACTTACATAATTACATTCTCCTAAAAGATGCTGCTACATCTTATTAGACACTTGGGGACAAGGTGCTATTCACCTCGAGGTTTCGCGTGCACAAGGGTAAACGATTATCAGGCCATAGATGAATGCGTCAGAGTTGGTGGATCAGACCAGCTCATCCAAATCCACACTATGATGTAACAGATAACATGTAATGACAACCCTACGAAAAACTAGCTCTCAAACGGACTGATCACTACCTGTCACAAAAACACAAACGGTAATTGACATTTATTAAGTGTTAAATAAAGTATAATGAACTGGAAGTTAAGAACTGCAGAAACAAGCTGGACCCCATAATAAGAACAGTTAAACAACTATTACCAAAATAAATTTGAACAATTTAAAAAGGACATAAATGAAACGGAAAATAATTAAATTACTTTTGAATAAAAAATATTGTCGAAGCGCAGCAGACATAATTTCGCTACAACAACAAAACAAAAGGCCCAAGGGGCCTGTATTGCTCACCTGGAACATAGGTATTTTGGTGTAAATATGCACCTTTAAACACAGACATCGGAAAATCACAAATGGTTACTATTGCCAAAGAATTTCACCAAAATGCCATGCCCAAATCCATCACCACATATTTCACACACAACATCAGCATTCACCCACATAACACAAGAACAAGGCATAATCTACACGTGGAATATGCACGAACAGGCATAGGGGGGGGGGGGGGGGGAGACAGAATACCTATTGCAGCCAATAAATTATGGAAAAGTATGAAACAGAAAACATGTGACAAAACTTTAACAGCAAAATCATTCAAGAAAACAATAAAAATTACATAATCGATACATACTAGGACCCACAAAAATAACGTTACCATCCCGAAACAAAATAATGACCACCAACACTACTACTACTACTACTACTGCTGCTGCTGCTGCTGCTACTGCTACTGCTACTACTACTACTACTACTACTGCTGCTGCTGCTGCTACTGCTTGAAGCTGGCCAGTCAGTAAGTTAGATGTGCATTCTCGGCAGGAACCCACGTGCCATTTAGCTTGAGATGAGATCGTTAAATGGACCGTTCCACTGTTAGTTATTCCCCGCCCATTTCAATCTAAGCTCCACCCACACCACGTCCGTGTTAGGATCGATCAATCTCTGAACTCCCTGACTATCAATTTCTAGAAAACTATGCATGTAAGCTGTTGAATATTTTGAAACTAATTTGACTGGGTGCTGTTTCTGCCTATCTATGGCAGAAATAGTGACCAGTCAAATTAGTTCCGAAATATTCAACAGCATGTTTCTTAAATAGCAAAAAACATACAATTCGGTGTCGGATTATTAAGTGTTAAAGACGGGCTTAATCGAATCATTCATGACACCATGATTATGACGTCAGCATACACGTAGCGTAGTTGATTATGACGTCATATAATTGAGTGAGGAAATGGATTCTTGAACCAAGGATGGTGGAAAATCATTCTGTCACTTTCAGTCAGCTTCTCTTCTCCAGAGTGCTCTCTCAACCACCATTCTTTCACGCACGCACGCATGCGCTCACACATACACGCGCTCATGTACACGTGCCATAATACATATATTAATTATACCTCTCTCTTCAGGTTACTGCTACACCGCACGCAGGGACATTACCTGCCAAAGCTTGGGATACAAGTACGCCAACTGTCGGGCACCAGGACAGATAAATTATGTTAGTCTGAAGAAACAACTCTCACGTACAACCTGTCGTCGCGTTGCCAACTTTGGTCACTATAGCAACAATGTGTGGGTGAACCATGGTTGTCGGGCTGTATTCTCAGTCGGCTATAGTATATGTAAGTATGAATATAAACGTTTAGGGTGAAAATACAGTTATTTTGTCGGCACAAGCTAACGTACTAACTGAAGACAGGTCAGAAGAATGTGACATGTTTTAATGTTTGAGCATAGGACTACATTGGACCAATAGATAGTAGATTACGCTGCTGCAAATCTACCAACACTTTTATCTAAGGAGCAGAGGCGGAGATGATCACATTTTCCGGACTAGTTAACAAAATGTAGAGTAGGTCTTGGATGGGAGGTAACATTTCTCTATTAATATCCATCCATTCATCCATCCCTCCTTCTTTCCCTCCGTCTGTCCACCCGCCCGCCCACCAGGCTGCCCTCACGCACGCACGCACGCAAGCACACACGCACGCACACGCATTAATAGATCGATCCATCCATCTGTTGGACATGTGGTGGTTGGTTGATTAATTAACCCTCCTCACCAATTAACTCACTGGTATATTCACCCCTCTTGTTTCAACCTAATCTTATAATGGTCAAGTCTGCAAAATGGCACCTGCAGTGCTCTTGAGTGATGGACATTTGCAGGCCAAGAGATGACAATCTTTGAAAATTTATCACTGGAATGACTGTCTCGGTAACCAAGGCAGTCATTCCAGTGGTAAAATTTAAAAAAAAGTATATTCTTGGCTTGCACAAGTACACTGTTAAAGCAAAAAGTTTGATTTTCTTGAATATTGACTATTTATTGATAAAGCTGAACAAAACGTGCGGGAACGGAGTTATTTATGTAAATTTCAGTGTCATATTTATACACACACTGCCTTGTCTAAATGGACATTTACACGAGTTAGAGTGAGAATTGCAATTTTATTTGAGATATCTAGAGCTTTACATGGTTAATTGATATAGGTAGCATTTTGAGCACTTTGAGACGCTGTTGACACAAGATGGTTAATACCAGCTCTGTTATACATATGCTTCCCGCAGCATTTCACAATTTGTCTTACATTTCCTTTCCACAGGCCCAACCTGTCATCTCGCGACCAGTATCATCTTGTGTTCCAGCTTGGGATATAGGTTCAAGGTGTGTTCAGCTCCTGGTCCAGTACGAGGCATGTCTGTCTTCAAACGGGTCTCAAAGTCCTCTTGCACCCGGCCTCGTAGTTATGGTTACTATGGCAATAAGATATATGTGAACCGTGGATGTCGCGCTTATTTCAGAGTCACATTTTATAAGTGTTAAAAGTCTACACTAACTTTTCAAACTGAAAAAGACGTGAATATAGGAATATTTTGAAACTAATCTAACTGAAAACAACACGTTACAGTTGAATTATCTTTAACGAATTCGTACCTAATAATAATATTAACTGTTTTAAGTATATGTTAAAATATAATAAATCATATTGTTTAAGTTTAATTAAAGATTAAATGGCAATATTTATACAACATAACGTATCCTGTCGTGGTCACAGTTTGGCTGTCGTCGTCGCTAGGAAAGGTGTGCGGTGTCATGCGTGCGTGCGTGCGTGCGTGCGTGCGTGCGTGCGTGCGTGCGTGCGTGCGTGCGTGCGTGTGTGCGTGCGTGCGTGTGTGTGATTATTACACATTATCAAACCAATAACATTATTTCTTATGCGCTAACTAACCAAGTAAAACATTTCCTTGAATATTACGTGTATTCATATCAAGAAATATTAAATGGGCTGAAAGCTGTCCCAGATAACGCAGCTTAGTGGACCGATGCCGGGCCGATACCGTGCCGATAATTTCAGTATCGGCCCAGTATCGGCCAACATCGGCCCAAGTAAGCTGCGTTATCAGGTGCGTTTACTTTATGTGATAAACTAACTGTTGACATTCTGGGTACATGCCTATAGTTGCTTTTGGCAACCTGCCAATCATGCGAAGGGGGTAATTTGTGGGTTTGGAAAGGTCAAAATCAGATTATTACCTCTAACACCATAAGAAGTCACACTAGTGAAACGACTGGTCATTGTCATACTATTGAATACTGTGTAACGAACAAGCTCATGAAAGGCGACCGTCTATCCAGTTTTATCCGAAAAAGTGCCTCTTTGCTTTCAGACATCTTGTCAAATATCCGAATTTTTTTTCATCCATGTATCAAATTATTGCTTGCATTATCTATTTATAATTATAAATAGATAATGCTGTGCTATATCTATTTGTTGAAATGTTACCCGTTTTCATTTTATATAGTGCGATTTCGAACCTATTCAAGTCGACCCAATGGGCCGTTCCATTTTAGCCATGCCCCGCCCATCTGTAGCTAAGCTCCATCCACACCTCGCTCGTGTTGTGATCGATCGATCTCTGAACTTCCCGACTAGCAATTTCCATAAAACTGTACAGGTAAGCTGTTGAATATTTTGAATCTAATTTGACTGGACGCTGTTGCTGCCATAGGCAGCAACAGCCCCCAGTCAAATTAGTTTCAAAATGTTCAACAGCATGTTTATTAAATAGTAGAGTCATACAATTCTTAGAACGTATCGGACTATTAGCTGTTAAAGATGGTCCATATACAATTATTTAGGACGTAATGATTATGACGTCATCATACACGCCTCTTACCTGATTATGACGTCATATGACGTCATTGATTTTGCTGATGCATTGTGATGATAACACATGTTTAGTGGTGATAAATAAATCTGTAGAATTATATTTATGCAGTACCATTTTGTAATTTGTAATAGACAGGCATATCCTAACTCATTCTCCCATGCTAGAGTTTCGCTGTTAGCTCCTTTCTAGATGAACTCTTTCGGGGTATGATTAAATTGTTCTATTATACCATTTGTCTGAGGATGGTAGGGACTAGTTCTACGATGATCAATCGCATAGTCATTGCACAAGGCTTTCAACTTTATCTTGTTGAATTTGGTTAATTATCAGTATTTCAGGGAAACCATGTGTTGGACAATACTCACTAAACCCTGGTGTATCAACAGCGCTTAAAAGCGCTAAAATACTACTTATATCAACTAAGCATTTTAACAGTCAACACGTTTTAAGAAATTTTAATATTAGACTTTTTTTGTCTGTAAACTTACCTCTAAAATCTTTGACCGGCTTGCCAATTAAAGGAGTAATGGTAAAGAAAATTCAAGCTTTGGTTTACCCAGTATCTTTTTGCAGGTCAAGAGAAGAGTATTTTTGAGAATTTACCCATGGAATGACTGGCTCTGTTACCGAGCCAGTCATTCCAGTGGTTAATTCTAAAAAAATACTCTTCTCTTGACCTGCTAATAGACATTGCTGAAGAGCACTGCAGAGTTGTTTTGGTCAGTTTGAGCATTAAAAGGTTAAGTTGACACAAGTGGGTTTAAAGAATTTGTTTTTAACCTCACCACCCCCCCCCCCCACCCACCCTCGCCCTTTTGGAAGGGATGGAATAAGCTCCTGTTTATGCAGTACAATGATCAACACTCGTTAAGATGTATCAATTGCCTTTGGTCGACTCGATAAACTGTCCGACAATATCCGCGCCAATAATCTGTCCAGGATAATTAGCCTTATGGCATACCAGGACACTCGTCATGCTATGACTGATTGTACTTATCTCACCTATGGTCGACGTGATTGATTATCTATGGCAATACCTGTAGATGAATATCAAGATCTTAGCGATCCTTCTACTAGTCTGAATAACGCTCGGGTTAGAGCCTATACAGTGACCGAAATTTCCGGAGAGTACCATCGCCAAGCGATAAAAAAAGTGTTCTAACTTGGACGATTTCCAGTAGTGAAGGGATGGGCTGTGCACTATTGTTATGCAAATGAGCTCTTGACCTATTTAAATACTGCATTCTGATTGGTTGTTCTGCATGAGTGGCTGGACGCTATTGTTCTAAATGAGCGGATGTACGCAATTGTTATAAATGAGCGGGTGGACGCTATTGTACTAAATGTTCGGCTACACGCTATTGTCTGTTCTGACAAATGCATAGATTAATGTGTTTAAAAAAAATAGGTATTGACATTCATGCGTAATGATGAGCGTGTTCTGGCTGATCGTGTTTAACGTATTAATTAGGCGCCACCCCCACCCCCTCGTGGTTGAATTAAAAAGTAGAATATTTTGAAACTAAGTGGCTTCCTATGTCATCGAACATGACTTTTGAATAATGGCATACTGCACGATAGCGGCCACATATGAATTGCAGGTGACCAGCTGTGCGCTATTGTTCTCCTGTCAAAATGATTGATATTTAACCCTATCTCGACCAATCAGGATTTAGAACAATAGCATCCACCTGCATGAACAATAGCGCACAACCGTGTCATTTAGAACGATAGCGCATTGACTTATGAACAATAGCGCACAGCTGATTGGTATCTGTTGAATATTTTGTAACTAGCGCAAGTTGTAGCTTCCTATGTCAAACTAGTATCTAAAAATATTCATTCCTTAGTCATATATCTGTTGAATATTTTGAAACTAGCGCGCATTGTAGCTTCCTATGTCAAATTAGTATCGAAAAGCTTTCACTTAAACTACCATTGTACCATGATTTAGTTTTGAAAAAAGCAAAATGTTAAAATATAGTTCATTCCTTAGTCATATATCTGTTGAATATTTTGAAACTAGGGCGGATTGTAGCTTCCTATGTCAAATTAGTATCAAAAAACATTTGCTTAAGCTACCACCGTGCCACGATTTAGGTTTTGAAAAATAAGAAAATAACAATTTATGACTTTTGTAAGTTATATGGTATTAAATTGTGACATTTGACCCTATCTCGACCAATCAGGATTTAGAACAATAGTGTCCAGCGGCCACCTGCATGAACAATAACACACAGCCGGGTCATTTAGAACAATAGTGTCCAGCGGCCACTTATGAACAATAGCGAGCATCCAGCACTAGTTCTGATTTGTGCCAGTTGTGATGAACAATAGCGGTCACCTGCATGAACAATAGTGACCATCATCCACCTGCTTGAACAAAATTGTCGCGTTCTATAATTATATTAATTTTTATTTAATATAATTTAATTTATAAGGCATCATCAACTTCCACCCAACTAGTTTCAAAATATTCAATAACTTATACGAATATATTTATGTTTATTTATTAGTTTATTTTAATTTATAAGGCACCGACATCTTTCAGTCAAATTAGTTTCATCAACTTATAATGAATATATTTAATTTATATTTATTAATTTATATTTATTAATTTATATTTAATTAAATTAAATTTATAAGGCATCATCAACTTCCACAAATTAGTTTCTATAAAAATTTTATTTAATAATAAAATAATATATTGTTTAAAACTAAATAAAAATGATTAAAAAACGTATCATCTTTTTCAGGTGTAATTTTCAAATATTCCTCCATGACATTTTACGACTTGAAAGTTATATGGTATAAAATTCAAATAGTGAAACTCAGCTAAACACGGTGAAATATGTGCTAAATTAGAGAAAACTCGATAACATACAATATATATCAGTATATAAATAATATATGCGTAGAACGTATATTTAAGGAGATATAGGCTTTTAAAGGTAAACGTTATAAATTCTATCAGTAAACCAGCGTAACTGAGTTAAACTATATAGAATGACCAGGGGGTAAAGTTGGAAAGTCGGCTGAGCACGCAAGTGGAAGCAGACTATAAACCTGACCTATACCTATATATATATATATATATATATATATATATATATATATATATATATATATATATATATATATATATATATATATATATATATATATATATATATATATATATATATATATATATATATATATATATTAAACTCACTCATACGCTACTCTAATGAATGAATCTTAATTAATGTAGAACTGATAAAGCTTCGTGGCAAAGTAATTTATTCGCCTCTCTATTTAAGTGGAGTATTATCATTTCAAATACATACCTTAATACTTCATGTTTATTTGAGTACCTTTTTTAATTGTCTCTTAAGGAAGTTAGCATTCAGATTGACAGACATGACAAATCTGGTGCGGAATGTAAATGATTAAATGCGAGAGCTCACTCTACAGTGGTGTATTATTTCCCACACGCGCATTACACACACGCGCAATTATTTATTCATTCGCAGTCAATTCGTCAACATTGACTTCGCCTGATTAACCATCAGTTGCAAAGAATGCACTTTCTTAAGCATACAATTTATATCAAAGAGTTACTATTCATTGCGCAGATGTAATAAAAACACAAGGCGTTATGCAAATTACTGACTTTTTCTAAGTTGATTAATATATCAGATGCAATTTTCTTCAATATTTGTTTATCGTGTACCAGAAGAAAATTTGCATAATTCTGTATGAATAAATTAGCTAACGATTTTACTATAAATACTGGGAAATTGTCATTTTTGATCGTACATGCTTTCACTCACCATGACTAGCAACACTACAATTACATCAGCCTCGTGCTTGGTTGATAATGTATGCGAATTTGCGCATATAGTTCGTAATACATATGGGGAGAAGGCTTATTGCACCATGAGTTCACACAGGTTTAGCATGGCACACAGACCATAATTCGGCTCACTGCTGAGTATGTGGTAGAAATGGTTGTACCTGCAACTACGCAGGCAGATGTAAATCCTCCTGTTTAGTTGTAGGGTCATCCATTACTCTTCCCACATTCGCGCGCGCGCGCGCGCCCACACACACACACACACACACACACACACACACACACACACACACATAAGAAAATAACCACCGCATGCATCACACATGCGTGTCATATGTGCATTGCGTGTATGCATCACATGCGTGTGTGTTGTACCACATGATGTGCCACATGCGTATGCGCTATGTGTGTGCATGCCCCTGTGCGCACACCCCTACCCATACACACGAGGTATACACGTGTGTATGTGTGTATGCCCCTATGTGCACCCCTGTGCGCGTACATACGTGGTATACATGCACATGCGTATGTCCCTATGTGCACCCCTGTGCGCGTACATACGTGGTATACATGCACATGCGTATGTCCCTATGTGCACCCCTGTGCGCGTACATACTTGGTATACATGCACATGCGTATGTCCCTATGTGCACCCCTGTGCGCGTACATACGTGGTATACATGCACATGCGTATGTCCCTATGTGCACCCCTGTGCGCGTACATACGTGGTATACATGCACATGCGTATGTCCCTATGTGCACCCCTGTGCGCGTACATACGTGGTATACATGCACATGCGTATGTCCCTATGTGCACCCCTGTGCGCGTACATACGTGGTATACATGCACATGCGTATGTCCCTATGTGCACCCCTGTGCGCGTACATACGTGGTATACATGCACATGCGTATGTCCCTATGTGCACCCCTGTGCGCGTACATACGTGGTATACATGCACATGCGTATGTCCCTGTGTGCATGCCCATGTGCATACATACACTGCGTGCATGGGTGCATGGGTGCGTGTGTGCCCCAGTTATATGTGCACTGTGGGCCACGTGATGAGCGAAGTTCAGTGTTACGCTTCCAATATATAGGTAAACGTAGCAATGTTGTATGTATAATATTATATAGATAATAATCATGTATCTAACGTATTTAAGGAGATATATGTCTTTAAAGATAGATGGTATCAGCCATTTAATGGTTTTTTCAAAAATGTTTACAGAAATTATTGTGTTAATCTGTGTACATATATTGTAGCTCCTGTCAAAATGAATGAATGAATGATGTTTCATAACAATAGCACCCATACACGCACATGTTGAACGAATAGCGACGTGTACAGACATGTTGTAACTCTGTGTATGTCCTTTCATGCATGTATTATGTGCGTATGTCTGTTCATGTGTATACGCTTACGCGTTCGAGTGTGTGCATGTTTTTATATGCTATGATGATGAATAAAACATAATTTTAAGATTTTGTGCATGTGTGTGTGTGCACCTGCATGCGTGCCCTGTGCGTGCATATGAGGTATACGTGCACACATATATTGGAAAGGGGGAAAAGGGATATGGCCATCATAGTTTTGTTCATCAGCCCAATGTTGGCACAACGTAGGCAATACGTTATTGGGCCGGCGTCTACATGTTATCTGGTTAGTTACAAAATATTCAACAGAATCTTTATTAACTAGTAAAGACATACAATTCGTACAACAATGCAATGCGTTCGTGACGTACTTATCTACGTCATTCATTCTACACTTCAGGTACTTAATTATGACGACATGATGGATGGATAGGTACATTTGTGACCATGGTCAGGTTATGAAAAGGAATTTAAGATAAATATTAATGATACCCAATGTATGTTTAAAGCTAAATTCTCGATGATTTGATGGTAACTACACAACTAGCCAGTTGAATATTTTCAAACTAATTTGACTGGGCGGAGCAGCAGCTCACAAATTATTTTCATTCTAAAATATAAATTCATCAAAGACATACAATTCATGCGGTTCATTTACTATCGTCATGATGGAGATATACCTCATACTGATTGCGATGTCACCTCACTAGTGGGGTAATTGGTTATGACGTCAGATACTTGAGTGACAGATTCTTTTCTTAAGACATACAAGCTCATTAATCAGTTAACTAATTTCCAAAATACAATGCCCATAGACAGGTTATGAAAAGGAATTTAAGATGAATATTAATGCTACCCAATGTATGTTTAAAGCTAAATTGTCGATGACGCGTTGGTAACTACACAGCTAGCCAGTTGAATATTTTGAAACTAATTTGACTGGGTGGCGCAGCAGCTCACAAATTATTTTCATTAAAAAATATATAAATTCATCAAAGACATACAATTCATGCAGTTCATTTACTGTCATCATGATGGAGTTATACCTCATACTGATTGCGACATCACCTCACTAGTGAGGTAATTAGTTATGACATCAGATACTTGAGTGATAGGTCCCTCCATACAGGTTACTCACCATAGAATAAAAGATGGTGTTTTTCTTCAGACATACAAGCTCATTAATCAGTTAACTGATTTCCAAATTATAAAATTATACACACCTCTGCAACGCACATAACAATAATGAATAACCATTCATAGATTGAAAAAATGTGATGGCACATTGATATATGTGAGCATGTGCTTGTAATAAACGCGATTTCGTATGTATGTGTATGTAGGTGTATGGACTTTTGATGAGTGCATGTTTTTAAAAAAATGTGAATGTATACATATGCACAGTCATTTCCTGAGTGTATTACACATGTACGTGCACACATATATATGTTTCATGAGTGTATTACATGTGTTTTCGTATGTATGTGAGTATGCACGTAATAAATGTGGTTGTTTGTGTAACGAGGTTACTTAGTTATTATTTAGATAACTTGGAAGTAGTAATCAAAAGAACAATCAGTCAAGTTAAAGTTTCAAAATATTAATTTTAAATTTGTTCCTAAAGCAATTTTAGAAGGGGTTATCCTTACCACGGGCTATAGATGTAACGATTCGTGGAACCACAACATAATATTATGGGAAAGGGCTGTGAATGGCATTCAAATACATGATGCTACAAATCATGTAAGAAATATATATACACACTCTATTGTAGCCATAATTTGGTTCATAAGTACAAGAAAGGTACAAGACTTAGATTGCTATAAACTATGTGACTATATAAATTCCAAATGCTATAGCTACCGAATGTATCTAAACATACTAAGATCCATGATCATCAAATTAATGACATTGGTTCGTACTGATTATTTTTGATTATCTCAATTGAAATTGCTAGCTAAACATGCACCTAATAAAATGGAACATAGTGTCATACAGGATCAATTGTGTAATAAAGTTCCATGCAACATGTATGATCGCGATACAGCTGCACTTAATTCAAATTGATACAGGTCGTCGGATCATTGACCATAAGTAAAATATCAAGTACATTTGGATCCAGGTGTCACACAAGAACAGGCCAAAAAGCAATGAGTGAGAAGTCAGAGCATGCTTTCTCTTCACTATGAATCAGATATGGTCGCCTAAGCATACAATTCCCTACTCATGAAGAATGGTCAGTTCATCATGACAAGCAATACTGATCCAATCTCATCCAATCCAATTCTATCCCCTTATAACCGAACAGGGAAGGTAGGGAAAATAGAAGAAATAATGGAAGAATTACATCTCAGTCAGGAAACCAAACTACGAAATCACATGATTGCACAAGTATATAAATAATATCTGCACATCAATGGAAAATCTTGTATAGAAGTTTTGTTATGAACTTAACATGTTATTGGTTCAGTTTTATTAACCTAAATATAGTAATATAAACTGTTAGTCAAAATATTCTTAATACATTTTCACTGATAATTCTGAATATATGCTATAATGCTGAAATCCTATGGTTATGGTGTGCAGTCAAATCGTTTCCAAAATATTTTAATTTATTTGCCATCCACCAGTCAATATAAAATCCCTACTTATGATTAGGGACAAGACATCATATCATATGACGTATAAATTCTTGAGTATCTATTTACAATTCTAGTTGTCTAAGACGAGGTTCTAAAGCCCTGGAATTAGGTCAGTAAGATTAGGCTTTACAAATAGTTGAGCAAGGTCAAGAGTTCATATAATGCACAACAGATGTCATTATCTGGCTCTAAATATTTTTTGAATAAACATGCTCACCAGACAGGATTCTTTTACCTCTCGACAGACGAATGAAGGGCGGACAATAAATCACTCTACTTAATAGTAGACAAGCTTAACAAAAAGTTCACAACATTGCAGGACGGAAGCAAATCTTAGTCAAAATACATGCATGTCTTTAGATACAGGATAGCCTCAGTCATAAATTTCACATTTCCATCATTAAATAATGACAGACATGTTTCTGTCGTAGTGAAACTACAAAGAATGTGTTGTCATTCCTTACATTTTCACCACGGCAAAAGCACTCTATGTTTTATATATCTGTTTATTAACGTGGAACCAAGTGTTACACAGACTCCACATCGCCGAGCAGCTGTAAAATCATTTTTTTAAATATATATTCCGACCCATCTATAAAATTATATAACACATTTAGTATTGGAGCCTTTCTAACGCCGTTAAACCCAAAGTTTCCTTTGAAATTGACTGTCCAATGCATTCAAACAAAGCATTGTCAATCTCACGCACATGCAAGCATGGGCGCCAATGGACGATAGTCAAGTCTTTCAAACGACATTTGTGAAGTTATATTCATTAAATTTATATAAACATGTTATCCATATGCCACATTATGAGCATAATCTGCTTTAAATTGATAGAAATTCGAACTTACCAGACATCCGAATTTAATCTACTGCATGACGATAATTGAAATGTGCTAAGCTTAGCGACCCAAAACATGTTATCAGACAAAGTCAATCTTGGCAAGTGAATGACTTGCATGAAGTTTCCCGCAGCTATTGTTCATGACAGCTGCTGTAACACGAATAGAACATCATCAACCAATTAGATGGACGCACGTTCCTAACGAACCAATCAGAACGTTGACATAACTTCTCGATGTAACCACAGATAAAGCAAGTGTAGACTAACTAATATACAATATACTACGCAATCTTAAAATAAAGCTATCCACTGCTGAATGGAATGTATGTAATAGTAATCCAATTACTCTGTTACATTTGCATAAAGCATAATTCTTAGACTTGGTTGTCCTTTGAAAAGGATCTGATGATATTAGTTTTAGTGCATTTGTGGATCTCAACTGTGTTTTCGGTTCTCAACGCACCAAATACATACGCAACATTTGTTTTTCAGTGGGTATGTACTAATTTGTTATAACTCCTTAGATTTGGATTCACGAGATATTCTGCCTCGCGGTTCCTAATCTCAAGCATTACAACTTGTATAGGTGGCCGTATTGCTACAGCACGATAACGTTTCCATTTGATACACCCGCAATGTATCGGAGTGGAATTTGTCATGTGCCAACGATCACACATTTGAGAGCTCATTCTAATGCAGAGGTTGACTGATAAATTTAATTTTTAACATTCTCCTTTTATAACTTACCATGTCAGACAACATGCGCCAAAATGTTCAAACAGTTTTGTCTAGAGTGTTGCTCTATAGAAGGCAAATGATGATTAATGGGTTGGTTGCGTGACTATGTATACGCATTGCAGCTACTCGATGGAATTAATTACGCATTTGACTTGCATAATAGAACCTATTACAAATTGTTTTGTTAATTGCACAAAAAGAAAAAAGTAAACGCACGTGTCTAACGTTTTTTCAAAAACAGTTATTAATTGTACATAAAGAACAACACATGGTAGTCACATTTAATTGTTTGATACCGCAAATGTTTCAATACAGTTGTACGCTATTGCAGTTTCAGTTTCAATTTCACGTTTACTACACTCAGGCTACCGAGGCAGCATATGAGGATACATATTTATAACAATTATTATGGCGAGTAAAGTGACAAAATATACAGTGATTATCACGAGATTAATAAATAAATAAATACTAATTACATTAATAACAGTGATAATAGACTTGGTGACTTATTTTTTCTTGGCATATAAAAGGTATTTACAAATTTTTTGGAGAACTGGCCTGTTGCATATTGAAAGAAGTCCTTTTGCTTTTTCTATCGAGTTATTGGTTATGTAGTAAGAAGGGATTAGTCTCTGTCATTCAGTGCTAAATTTTGTGCAATGAAAAAGAAAGTGTACTTCGTCACCTATGCAATTATATGCATTACAGATGCGCTCATTTCGATCAATTCTCTCCCATCTCTTGGTCTCGATGTACAAATGCATTTGTTACATACGTGTGTATGCATATGGCAATCACTTGATGGTAGATTCTGCCATTACAGCAGTTGGTGTCAATACTGGGTATCTACATTTTATTGTTTGATACCATCATATGAAATCTATTATGCGTAATGATGTATAATTTTCTAGAAGCATCTTGCAGTGAGCGTATTTTAATCTTTATTTCCAAACATATATATATATATATATATATATATATATATATATATATATATATATATATATATATATATATATATATATATATATATATATATATATATATATATATATATATCAACGATTATGTTTTTACACACGCATCTAGGCTGTGGTGTAATCAAATACGCTTATACTGTGACTCAAGATGTACGGTATTCGTCACGAAGTTATGCGTGGAATACCGTATAGATTCCGCTAATCTAGGAGTTAGCAACCAAGCTGATGGTAACGATATGTAATCATCAGCGATAAGACAGACAGAGCGACAGACATGCGTACATTGGACACCCGGTAGCAGCTTCCGTAATACATATTGGGTTTAACCATGGCTGGTTATGTTTATCTGAATGGCTAAGGGCTACCTCGACATGACTGCATGACATTATTGTAGTGGTTTTACCATAAATATTAACCATCAGCTTTACTGATGCTGTAGGAATAATCATAAATGATCGATGTGTACAGAGTGTGCCTTTTAGAGATGCCATATTCGCGATATTGCTTTATAATACTGCGTCATATGAAGAGGGTGTCATATAATTGCAATGGGTTAGTAGATGTGTTAATGGTGTTGATGCATGACGAGGAGGGATAGTAGCGGTGTGAGCGCTTGTCGCATTGAATTGTAGTCATGTGTTAGCACTTGATTATTAGTCCCATACCGGTAAAACCCGGGGGGGGGGGGGGAACTATAGGTTTGCACTCCGTCCGTCCGTCTGTCCATCTGTCCATCTGCCCGTCTGTCTGTTAGTCTGTCGCAGTTGGTTTTCCGCACTTTTTTTCCACAGTCCTTAAAGGTATTATACTGAAAATTGGTTTCTTGCTTTGTTATGAGAAGTTACAGACCAAGTTCGAGTTTCAGGCGTATGCGTCAATTTTTGATGGAGTTATGCCCCATTTCGACTTAAGAAATACGAAAAATAGCAGCTTTCCACACTTTTTCGCACTCCTTCAAGATATTTAAGCCAAAATCGGTGCATCGCTTTACTATAAGGAGTTACAGAGCAAGTTCGAGTTTCAGACATTTTCGTAAATCTTTCATGGAGTTATGCGCCCTTTCGACTCATAAAATACGAAAAATATTAGTTTTCCACACTTTTTTTCGCAGTCTTCCAAGATATTATACTGAGAAAGAGTTGCTTGTTATGAGAAGTTACAGACCAAGTTCGAGTTTCAGGCGTATGCGTCAATTTTTGATGAAGCTATGCCCCCTTTCGACTTAGGAACTTACAGAATGCTCGTTTGAGTGCACTCGCATACATAAACATATTCTGGGGAACAAATGACATGAGAATGCTATTTGACCAATTTTATTTTTTGGACTTCTTGGCAGATTAGTAGTTCTATGCATATTCCATCCACATATAAAGGCATTTGGCCATCACGTTTTCATTATTTGTTACTACTACTACTACTACTACTACTACTACTACTACTACTACTACTACTACTACTACTACTACTACTACTACTACTACTACTACTACTACTACTACTACTACTACTACTATTAATTATATTATGTTATACTGTTTAGTAGTTTGAAGTCTAATATGAATTGTTTACCTCCATTTTGTTATAACAACAATAATATAAATATTAATTAGACACCCACCCACTATGTATATGCGTTCGATGGTTGACTCTTTACTCATATATTGCACATTAAGTCTAGTAGTTGAGGTACCCAGAGTTATCAGAATGCATTATGAGGCAGCGTGCTATGTGTTTGTTCAGTACTATAGGGTCGTATGCTTTTACGCGGAGTAACGCTTTCAAAACTTCATGTGTAGGGTGATGTCATAATCAATTTCGTGATTAATGGTGTGATTTAGTACGTCAAAAATGCTTAATAGTCCATCAAGTTGTTCGACGTAAACTGCAGAATATTCACAAACTAATCTGACAAAAAGAGTGCTCTAACATAAAAAATCGTCAACTGCTTCCAGACCAATTCGTTAAAATATTCAACAAAATATTTTGATAGTTGCAAACGTCTTAGTTATTTATAGGTGAAAGACGTGCTGTTAAGAGTGTACACACGCGTAGAATCATACCGCCCACCACAAATATAAGCTCATATTTAACAAAACATAATAAAACGTACTGCTTCAAATTTGAGGATAATCTTTATGAATTAGACAATGGTAGTTTTGCCATTCCAATTATATTCAAATTTGTAACAGCACATTTTACTCGGCTTTGAAAAAAAATGTTATTTATGAGCTGGATTTTACTGCGGAGAGCGGCAAAGTGTAAACACATGCTCTGCGACAGCCATTCCAATATTCTGAATGGCACGTGTCTAGCCGCGTGGTATGATAATACACGCAGATCTGTATTTTTGGCATGGGTGGGAGGCGGGTGGCTCGTTAAAAGTAATGATTTGTAACAAGACACAGTTAAGCATATGAAATATCCCAACATGCACATGACGTTCATGACGTCATTTCAACGTGGATCCAACATTGAAACAACGTCATGTGCCTGCTGGGTATATGTTTTAGCCAGTCATTCTAGTTGAAAGGTTTTAAAAAATAAGCTTTCCTATACTTGAAAATAGTTCCCTCAATGTTATACTAACCATTTTAAACCGTCAACATAAAATAATTATTTCATTCAACCTGTTTTATCGCTAAGAACATTTATGGTTAGGTGAAGTGTTTCAGTGAAGATTATTATGAAGGAAGTCATTTCACATGTGAACTTTCAAAAACCATCCTTTAATGGCTAAAACTATTTTCATTTTCATATCAAGAGAAATTATCTACCCAGTCATTCCAGTTGAAAGGTTGTTAAAAGTAAGCTTTCCTATCCTCGAAAATAGTTCCCTCAATGGTATGTAAACCATTTTAAACCGCCAAGAGCTTTCTCAGTATATAATCCTGACACTATTATTATGAAGGCAGTCGTTTTATATGTGAATTTTCAAAAAAACATACCGATGCACACTGCCACTAGAGGGTGAGGGGTGGGTGTGCACCATTTAAAGGTATGATCGACAATGAGTAAACAAATTAAATCATTTTACAATTTTTATTAATACTGACATTGTAAACGACACAACATATTATTACATCGATACGATTCTAGTACACAACATCAAACTGCAATATGTTTACTAATACTACAATATTAAGACAATATATTAATTAAAGGTAATGATATTATGGTGTTATCAGTTGTTTAACATATATCGTCCAGTAAGGGGTTTTCGAGGGTCATGTATTTTCGAGGTACATACGTCTGATGTTCTCACGTGTGCGTCGCATAGGCGATGTCAACAAATCATGTGTCTTTAAATAGATACAGGAGTTTTACAGCACAAATGTAAAGTTTTAAAAAGATGCGATTAGAACAAGCGATTATTTTTTGCATTTTGATGTCAATGTAGTGAAAAACATGTATTTTCACTATTGCTTTTTTACCCGTGATAAAAATACCGATAACTCGTAAGGGAATGATACAAATCTATCCAGTTTTTGCGTCCAACGACATCTACCAGTTGCTGTCTTGATTAGCATAGCAGATCCGGTGCCATAGCAATGATTTAATTTTCTTGAAGCGTGAAACTGTCATGGGGTGCTTATGTAGTTTTCAGATCTGGATTGATTTTTCTCTACCCGCAATGGCGATTCAAACAGACCCTAGTTACCACATACAATATAAATTTCAATAATTTTTTGTCTATTTTTCGGTAGACTAAACACGTATGTTTATTTTCAATATGACATTTACCAATTTGCAAAAGAAAAACTGAAAGATTTTAACTTTTTTAATGTTTTGGCTGAAATTTGCTGCTACCCGGTTATCACGAAAAGTGGAATATAACCTGATCTGGATTTACAACTATAAATTAAATTCTGTCCTTGTATCAGACCCGTTTATGGTATTATTCTCGGTGACAGACTATCATTTGATCAAATCATAAAAATTACATCAATTCACCGCCTCACTAGAGATGAAATTATGCGACTACATCACCCTCAAAAACACATAACGCAATAATGAGATTGCATCTGTAGACAAGCTAGGGGATATTTATAAGCAGTAAGTTTATTTTAGGGTTTATTAAAATTTTTATGCATGTTTTATTTCAGTGAATGTTTGCTGGTTATGAAATTGACAAAATTTGTTGATAAAATTCCTACTCTTATATTAAATCGGCGAAAATGTGCTTACACCCTCGGAAACCCACTATCCGATGATATTACATCAGTGACACGTCTAAGCCATGACGTCATACACAACCAGCACAAATTAATACTTAACTCTTTAGTGACTAAATTTGTTCCTGAAAATAATATATCGTGCTTAACCCTTTAATGGCGAAAACGTACATAGCCGTCCTCCTTAGCGGGCTAGAGGAAGACCCATTTGCGGACCGAGAGAAGACTAATTTTGAAAATTACCACCGGAATGTCTGCCGCAGGTATCTAAATCAGGCACAATGGTTATTTAAGTATGATGAATATTTTGAAACTAATTTGACTGGGCGTTGGCATAGAAAGCTACAAACTGGCATTCATGTTAGTTTCGTAATATTCAACAGCATAGATATATAGTTGATAGACTGCTAAGGATGGCGGCTATGGCGGGTTTCACCATTAAAGGATTAAGCAGGGATGCAGGAATGATAAACATCAACATATCTGGCAGAGACCAACACAGCATCAAATCATCAATGCTGGATACAATATCTAGCTGGTTGGAGGGAACGAAATGCCCCTAATGGAGTTCCAGACTAAAGAGTGGTCAACCACAAAGTACACTGCTACTTCATCAGGAAAAACAGCTCTATGTGGCAAGATATGAAATGGGTTATAAGATGGATCGCAACACTGGAAATATACAATTGTGCGAAGATCTTGTGTGCTTTGAGGAGGAGGCAGATACCAGAATGATCTTACAGCATACACGCACTCAGGGTCACAAAAGCATACAGTTAACTGCATGTCTATAAACTAACAATTTGTATTTCTTATATGTGATCAATAACAACGCAGAACGGCGTATGGTTTTACAGTTGCTCAATTGGCATAATTATAGATAAAGAGTCACCATTGAGAGAGAGAGAGAGAGAGAGAGAGAGAGAGAGAGAGAGAAAGAGAGAGAGAGAGAGAGAGAGAGAGAGAGAGAGAGAGAGAGAGAGAGAGAGAGAGAGAGAGAGAGAGAGAGCTACGGCAAACTGTCTATCATGGACATCTGTTTTTCGAAGGCACCAGATGATGGTTCTTTTAAGATGGTTGTATGTCTAGCTCTCTTAGATAACACCACCTTGTGCTCCGAAAATGCTATTCACTATGCTAAATTGCTTTTTGTTAAATAAGCATGTGTCTTTAGTGACCACTCTTTGACTACCCCAGAAAGTTTCCCTTATAGACAAGTTTTACTGTACAGTTAAAAGTTCCATACATTGGTAATTCGTAATAACGATAATTATACTACACTACATACAAACATCATCGATCTATGACTACTTTTCTTTCTAGTATAAATCATTTAATTGGTTGATTCATTGAAGTAAATGCGTGATATAAATGTTCTCATTTAGATGCATATTCCCAGTAATTGATGTGATTGATATCACAATGGCGGCCATTCTGGCTTCAAGAAGAGGCTATACATAGATATTCAGTATTGATATAAATGATGAAAGAAGCTAGAATGTGTTTAAAACCAGGTTAGCAACATAGTTAGATTATTATTCATTATTTTAAGATGGAATTCTTGTTGATCATATACAAAAACTGGTATTCAGGCATTTAAATGTCGGCCATTTTGAATTCAAGATGGCGGCCATAATGGACACTTTTTGAAAGTGGTAATAAGTCATTTTGGACTCCTCTCGGGTTGTACTTCGGGATTCAATAATAAAACTAACGTCACACAGGGTGTCCCGCTGGGTCCTATACAGCCGGGCATTTATATGTCTTCACTATTAATAAATAGGGTTCGATCCCAATACGTGCGAAGCGTGGTGGAGAGTGGCTTACAGACGGGTGGAGCATAGCTAAAACTGGAAAGGTCCATTGACTTACAATAGGCATATGCGCCTTTTACTATATTATCTGACTCAGACCTGCCAAATAAAATTTACAAAATTCCTTTGCACATGAAAAAGAATACACCAAATATTATGATCTATACCGAACTAGGAAAATTCCCCCATCACATAAAGATACAATGTAATATGATTCGGTTCTGGGGTGACATAGTAGTTGAAATCCTTTGTCCCTCGAAGGTAAATATAAGTAGATTACAAAATTACAAGATCCCACGAATTGGTGTACGCATTGCGTGCACAAGTAATGCACGGTGCACAACTTAAGACCTTTGTCACCAACCAGTTAGCTACTCGTTGTCAACCAGTTGACGACTTGTTGTTAACCAGATGTAACAATACGAATAGTTTCTCACACGTAATAGAAACACGTAATTGATTCACAATGATTGCACTCGTATGGTAGATTTGTCAGTATTTCTACTTCGATTTAACGTAGAAATACAGATGAGAAATACCAAACGCTTTGGGCATAGGGGTACATAAAATATTTTAGAAAATGTCTCGGTCATAATCTGCGTAATATATATTTGAGGAAAAATGCACATATAAACGTCGCCTGCTGCAGTAGTTTCTAGTAAATTATGCAGTAGCCATTACACGTGATACATTTCTTAATGCAATCATTTACGTATAGGCGAGAAGGCATAATTGATTACATGTGAGTTCATGGTGATTGATGATATGGAATACAAAATGTGCTCATATGCATATCGAAGATGCGTGGCATTTTGGAACCGAAATACTGATCATTGTTTGATAAGTTGGTACATGGTCCTATACCCGCAGCATCACTTCACATGGGTTTTACATAGTATAGTACCCTAGTACCTGATACACGAGTACATATGTACCCATCTAGATGATAATGATACTGAAACAGGTGGTAATGATAATGAATAAAAATATGGAAAATTAACTTCTGTGTAAGATCATGTCATGGATTTACAGAACAAAAATAAAAATAGAACATAGAGATTGATGTGGAGGATTTCTGCCACGTTCTGATGCTGGAATTATGAGTGGTAACATAAAGGCGTAAAGTCACGCAACAAATACATTTTTTCTATACTACAAATAATAATAACGACATCAAAAAGTGTTTTAAACATTTTGTCATGTGCAATGTGAGCGTGTGTAAATTTGATATGTGGTTAGGAGGTGGGATGTTTATGCTGACTACATGTGGTATCGTGTATAATTCTTTATACTCTATATATACAATATTCTGACTACATTTATTTATATATTATTGATGTCTATATCAAAATAGGTCTATTTTCAGTCGCATCTGTTCACAAGAATGTTTAATCTGGGGGTCAAAGTCATATCTTGATAACACTTAGCCATTCTATGAGAGAATGTTACCGAGTCACGGTTGTCTCATTTCGAGATCGGAACTAGTTATCAATGCAGCCCATGCCCATCGGTCTGTCACACAGTCTGTATGTCTGTCACCTAATGTCAATTATCAACCACGACTATGCCAATGGATCGGTGGCAAGCACCACGCAGGTACATACCCCGGAAGTCTAGGTATGTACCTCGGTATAGGTATAAGGATAACTGGTGGCACTGGTCTCGGTATCTGAAATGCGAAATAATTTGTTGGCGTTGTTCGTCCACCATGCTGAAATATAGTTTATACATTTTACCATTACATTTTTATAAGATTACGATGTTCAGTTGTTCATGATTCTAAATGAATCTTATAATGCAATTAATAAAATTTATTAAAATAGAATATAGCGAATGAAGTGTAGGATTTCTGCCATGTACCAATGCTGGAATTCTGACTGGTAACATAAGACGTATGCAAAGTCATGCAACAAATCCATTTTTCTATACTACACATAATAATATTGCTTGATCATAAGTGTTTTAAACATTTTGTCACGTGTCCATCTGTCTGACTCTCCGACTTTGTGTGTTGGTACGTGTGCATAAGTGGCAGCTTATTTTTACCTGATTGAACAAAATTAACTTCGACACAAGTGCTAAAGCATACAGAGCCATAACATAGGCACGCGTATGTTGCATAACAATCCCATTAGTGACTTCAACACTTCAATCACGTGCATTGCACATGCTTTCAGAAAACATTTATTGACATGAACCATTATGAACGCGAAGAAAATTTATAAATAGTGGAAAATTGTAATAACTGGGCATTCACTCTTTGACTTTAAGAATGGCTACATTTCGATGCGACCATTGGCGTACGATATAATGATATTAGTCAGATATAATAAAGTTCGTATAGATATTACCCGTGTATCTCTGAGTATCTCTGCGTTAGCATGCCTATTTGACCCTAACAACCATTTTATGCATACAAGTATTTGGAACCACTATCTTTTAAATACGCTATCTCTAATTACACGAGATAAATACACGAATTACAAAAAGGAATAATTCACACCATCGGGTGGTCCATATGCGTAGTCACGCGCCATAACAATTAATCAGTATTTTGTATGCCTCAGAAACACTCGAGACAAACCGTTTGAACATTTTAGCGCACGCTGCCATAATTTTGGTGAGGTATTAAAGCGAATGATAAATTTTATCACTCAATGATTCTATGACTTTACTAGAATGTGCATTTACTGATAGAATTTATAGCACTTACCGTTAAATGCCTATATCTCCTTAAATATATACGTCCTACACATATATTGTTTATATACTGATATATAGTGAATGTTATAGAGTTTTCTATTATTTAGCACGTATTTCGGCGTGTTTAGCCGAGTTTCGCTATTTGAATTTTATACCATATAACTTTCAAAAGTCATAAAATGTCATGGAGCAATATTTGAAAATTACACCTGGAACAACTGATAAGCATTTTTATCATTTTTATTTGGTTTTTAAATAATATATTATTTTATTATTGATTCAAATATTTATTGAAACTAATTTGTCTGGAAGTTTATGATGCCTTATAAATTTACTTTAATTAAATATAAATTAATAAATTATAAATTAATAAATATAAATTAAATATATTCATATAAGTTGATGAAACTAATTTGACTGAAAGATGTTGATGCCTTATAAATTAAAATAAATTTATAACTAAATATATATATATATATTCGTATAAGTTATTGAATATTTTGAAAGTAGTTGGCTGGAAGTTGTTGTTGTCTTATAAATTAAATTATATTAAATAAAATTAATATAATTATAGAACGTGACAATTTTGTTCAGGCAGGTGGACGATGGACACTATTGTTCATGCAGGTGACTACTATTGTTCATCACAACGGGCGCAAATCAGAACTAGTGCCGGCTGCGCGCTATTGTTCTAAGTGACCGCTGCACGCTATTGTTCATACAGGTGCTCTCGTTCATGTGCATAAACGCTATTCTTAAAAAAAAGTGCAGGATAAAACGTTCAATAGCATGTGATGAACGCTATTGACGGATTCATTAACACTCGAATCACGCCTTCAGGAAAAATTACACATGAACTATATTTTAACTTTTTTTCTTTTTTTTCAAACCTAAATCGTGGCGTAATGGTAGTTGATACTAATTTGACATAGGAAGCTACAATTCGTGCTAGTTTCAAAATATTCAACAGATATACAACTAAGGAATGAACTATATTTTAACATTTTAGATTTTTTCAAACCTAAATAGTGTCACAGTGGTAGTTTAAGCGAATATTTTTTGATACTAATTTGACATAGGAAGCTACAATTCACGCTAGTTTCAAAATATTCAACAGATACCAACCAGCTGGGCGCTATTGCTCATAAGTCAACACGCTATCATTCTAAATGACACGGCTGTGCGCTATTGTTCCTGCAGGTGGACGCTATTGTCCTAAATCCTGATTGGTCAAGATAGGGTAAAATATTAATCACTTTGACAGGCGAACAATAGCGCACAGCCGGTCACCAGCAATTCATATGTGACCGCTATCGTGCAGTATGCCATTATTCAAAAGTCATGATCGTATACTTCGCTAGTTATATTCGATATGCCATTCCATTATTGTCCCATAGTAACAATGGTTTGATATGTGTGATCGGGTAACAGGAGGGACTAACCAACCCGGAATCAGTAAACGCCGCCCCGGGCTATGCTACGGCTATCCTGATAGATGGCAATACCCAAACGCACAGGCAAGAGCAACACTGTCCAGGACACGATTTGCCTCCCATGCGCATGTGCCGGGCCACTGAGAGTACCCCTTAATTGACAGGGTTTCCCATAGGGCAGGACATGGTCACGTACGCGTGATGCCATTGACTGTGTAAACACTTTTTAGGATGTATATACTATATTTGCAACAATGGCATATGATCGCCATGCCACGTGGGATGTTCGGTACCATTGGAAAGCGCTGGGATTCTGTTTTCTTAAGACAACCTCCACGAGTATATTTTAGAAAGAAGCCGTCTCAGGACTGCCATCGGACATCAACTGCCATGATTCAAGAACCACAAATTTGGCCACGCCATGGACCGGCTGACTCTCGCTTAGATACAGCCCTAGCTTGCACACACGGAGCCTCTAGGTTAAATCTAGCATAAGACTGCCCTCACGACTTGTTCTCCTTCCTCCGCCACCACCACAGTAAGAACAACAGTCACCACCACAGAAAGAACAGCGACCACCACCACAGTAAGAACCACCGCTACCTCCGCAGAAAGAACAACCACCACCACCACCACCACCACCACCACAGCAGGAACACTTCAACCGCGAGCATAAGAACACCCAGCTCTATCGCCACAAGAACTATCACACACCTCAGCCCGACTGAAGGAGGAACATACCCACTGAGATGGCTGCTCACACCCCGAACCCCCGTTTGAAAAACTGCAATGCCAAGGAATAATGAGACACATCACACACTGGAGCAGATCCAGCTAGCCGACTGTGTCATCTACATGCACCTAACCATGTTGGGAAATCCCGAACAGGCCCACCCGTCTCCTCCAAGGAGATGGCTGGTTGCTCCGGCACCAAACATTTGTAGGGGAGTCATGAGAAAGTGTCCATGTGATGGCATCGCACGCCCGGAGAACTCTGATCGAGATCCACCTAGAAGGACTCTAGGGTGTGGATGGTCTACGATTGGATGACCGACCACACCAGGTTGGCACCCCGACCCAGAGCTAGAAGGATGCTCCGATGAGGAATGCTTTTGTGATGACCAGGCCCCTCCTAACGACACCAGACCTGGTTTGAATGGCCGCATATGGTCGGATTGGTTGCTGTTGATAGTACACAGCGAGTTAAATGACTCACTAGTATGGTGGTCATTTAACTTCGATCGATGGGCATATGTAAATATGGGAACTTGATGTGACCTGAAGATAGCTATCTACTTGGGCTTTAGGCGCGTACATTTTAACAGACAACATTATGGATTCGTGTAATATTGGTGCATTGCACTTTGGACTTAGTTAACAAGTGTGTTATTTTACTGACTGATTTCCGTGTGTCTAATAAGGCCTCTGTGTTTATAAAGAGTTGTGTATAAGAGTCTCCACAGTACTTACGGATTTGATGCAGGCACATCTTGAGGAAGGTTTGCTGGCATTCAATGCACATTGTAATATGTTCCTTAAGACATTGTTGTGAGAAATGGCGCTAAGATTTATTCCAAGCTCGTACACATGGTTAATAATCAGGTTCTCTTTGACTTTCGCAATTGAAGCACTGAATCCTCGCTCATATTTTCCCCTGAAATAAGGCATCATATACGTGCCAGATCAGGGGTCAACACATAAGGGAGTGTGATGTCCAAGAACTGAGTGATTTCTGAGGTCTACCCATTATAAATGAATAGGAAAAGCTTAGTCATTAGCTTGGAAAGTTAGATTGGAATTCGAAATTATGCCTGGTATTTCCAGTTGATGAGTAAGTCAAAGCAAAATTTGTTATTGCGGATTATCCGAAAGCCTTCAAACTTATCCTGATTGCACTGGATCCATGCGGATCATAATTGTACAGTTTGAAGAGAATTAGTGGAGATTGATTGAGCGATAATTACACAATATATGTAAATGACCAATCAACCTCTACGGCTCCGGAGAGTTAGCAGAAAGTCTCAACGTGGGATAAACCCATCTTTGTGTATAAAAGTAGCCGATGCTTACAATCAGTAACACTCGACCAACTGATGTTCATCAGGTCAGTCGTTATTGTAGAAAAAGCTATTTTAGTATGAATTTGTTGATGTTAGATTTACAGTATTGATCTAGTCAATTGCAGAAATTAATCTGTGTATATTTATATATTTATTTATTTTATATATTTATATAAAGACCGACTTAACATGTCATGGCAAGAAGCATCGGAAGCAGCCCAAGGCATATATGCTTGTAGAACGCTGATTTGTGGATAGCGTGGTGTAACTAAGTTACAGAAGCGTTGCAGAAGAAGAATACAAGTTATCCAGTTATTTCTTCAAGTTGCAAGTCGTTCTATAAGTTTAATATTAAATATATATTCGTTATGCTTTCATGTAGTTGCGCTAATCCATGAATAAGATTAAGCTTAGAATCGTGCAGAGAGAAGAACCTTTCTCCCGAATCTGAAATCTTCACTGACGCCGAGCCATCAGGCCCAATTTTGACGAGTCGACTTGAATCTTCGACCACCGTCTTAATCAGCCATAGGATAGCAAGAAGTGTTCAACATAACTTTGAGATTTATAGGTAATATACGCAATATAAATACGTGTGTAGACTAGTGGCGTCTAAATCATCGTACTAAAATACGCCCACTCTCATCACTTCGCTGTTCGAGGCCGTACTTGCAAACCTGCGATATCTCGCTATGTTCGCTGCCTGTTTTCAGGTAGCCAATCAGATTTCTGCCTACTTCAATCTGGCTATAAATCTAAAAATAGAGGCATAGCTTCGTGCCAACATCGATGGAGAGCTTGCGAGACACGAATGTCAATTTATGTGATTGACACATAGATTGCCAATATGTTAGTAGGATGGTAATAACCGAGCAATTTTATTAGGCGGGAGTTGACTGACCTCATTTATGAAGTTTCGCGGACTTAGCCCAGACACCAAAAACCTGCAAGCGCAGGACTCGACACGGGAGCGTTAGTGGGAGGGCGAGCCCGTGCGATAGGACGATGCGTCTAAATATGGTTGGTTTAAGCAAGTGGCACGCTGTCTCTCGCACCCGACCACCCCACCACACCACACCCCCACGGAAAAAGCTTTGACGAAATACTTATTAACCCGGATGATTTCCTCTGAAGTTATATAACTAAAATGCATGTAATGAATTCCCTGAACAGATACTGTTCAAATAATGTCTAAAGATATGCTACTTTTTACTAAAAATCTGAAATAATGCGGACATTTGCTAATGTTTGCCCCTGCCCAGCCCCTCTGAAATAATTATGTTGTATGTAGACCTATTATTAGAATTAGGCCTATAATTAAGTAAATTTAAGCCAGTTATGTTTAATGTATCTCATAACACAGATTACTGGGCTAGTATTGGACCAAATACGGCCCAGTATTGAACCAGTAGCGGCTCAGTAACCTGCCTTATCATATATATACAATTTTGTGTCTTAATTCTTTTTTAAATTGACACTGATGATGCAATTGTAGGCTATATATATAATTGCATCATTAGTGTAAATTTAAAAAAGAATTAAGACATACAAAATTGTGTGTCACTTTTGAGGGCCCTGGTGATTTGGGTCACTTGGATGATGTTGCAACTTTGTGTTGGTGCGCCTAAACCGTTCTTAGGCCATGTCCTCACTAGAGACTTAATCAGTGATAACTCCATACTGAAGTTCCAGATTAACTCTCTAGTGAGAACACGGCCTTAGATTGGCCGGATTATATATTCAGCATTGTTTCCTGTAAGCATTGCGTGTTACGCGCATGGAAAGTGTCCAATGCACTGTTTCTCCAGAAATCAATCACATTTTATCTTGCGTGCCATATAGTCAGAATTCGTGCTAAATCTTCGAAAACACAAGTTCCTGAAAGTAGCTATATTACCTAAGGCATAGACTACGCAGTAAATTTCAGTCAATTTGTTTTCAATGTACCTATTAGGTTATCTTGTTCTTACGTCTTAAAATGTGAAATAACATTGAATTTAGCACGCAAATGTTTTTGCTAACTATCCCAAGTTGGGCATAGTTTTCAAACGAACGTGTTTGCTACAATACGGCTAATAAATAAGTTATCGTGTTTCCAAAACAAAACCAACCGTGAGAGAGAGAGAGAGAGAGAGAGAGAGAGAGAGAGAGAGAGAGAGAGAGAGAGAGAGAGAGAGAGAGAGAGAGAGAGAGATGTTCTGTTGAATATTTTGACCATAATTGGATTAGAGAACACGGTACAATATTCAACGGTACCTTTTACTTTGTTTTGGAAACTTCCAACGTTATTTCTGAGCCATACCGTAAGTATTTGGCAATCATTTTATTAGAATAGAGCGTACCTTAACAATGGCGTAATCCACGTCATAACGCATAGAGAGGCTTATGACAATAGGTGTCGCTAACGCATGTTCTAGCATGTCCACGCGAGCCTTAACAAAGCACTTCTTATAAGATTACGGACAAACCTACATAGAGAGACCACCTCAATTTGGAGCCCGATAGATGGCGCTTCTTTAAAGTTGGTTGGTGAAACACCGGTTATCTTAAAGAATCGCAATTTTGTGGCCTTCAAAAATATATACCTTATGGCAAACCACTTGTATTGGTCTGGCTGTCTTTTGCCGCTACTATTGCTGGTTCTTATGGCTAGGCTGGTCGTTTTAGACAGTTTGATTGTACAGCAGGTTTAAGAAAAATATACTTGGAAAACGGCAATAACAACCCACCCCCACTACCCTTGTAAAGTAGTTTATCTGCGCACGCCCTTGCGCTAATGCGCAATTAGCGGGTTAAGAAAATACACCCGGCTGAATATAATCGCATAAACTTATTGTGACATAAATCACCTATATACGATTGTGAAAACATGTCTTTTCCTACTTGTGAAAACTGTAAAAACGTTGGAAAGTTGGAAAAACAGTAGCATAAATCTGTAATTAGGAGACATTATTAAACGTCGTGCACGATAGAACAACAAATAATCTCAAAGTTTGTTAAATATTAGGACTAATTTTATTAGTAAAAGTTGTAAAATTGTTGTTCGGTTTAGACATTTTAAAGTCGAACTTTAAGACATTTTTTCAAGAATAATTTCAAAAGTCCTACATTATAGCATTGTTAACTATTTATCAAATATATAGGCCTAGTAGATTAAATTCACGCAATGCGGATTGGATACTATTATAAGGATTTACGAAAGAACGAAAAATTGCCTTTGAAAATTGATAACTAAATATAATTTTGGTGCTTACATTTCTATCTAAAATGTAGACCATACAACTCATTGTGTTTTAACTTGAGATAGTTTTTGCCACATCTTTTATTAACTATACGATTCTAATGAACCCGTCTTTAATGGAAGAATCTGTGGATTACAAATGTTACCACGAAATGTGCCTCTTTGTGCTTATGACACGTTATATGCAGGAGGCAATGCTAGTCTATGTGGCAATTCCACCGTAATAGACACGCATGCTGAGTACAATTACCTAGGCGCCATGCTGTTCACCATAGCTGTTGTCATCCTGTATGGGATGTCTCTGGTCGGACTGATAGCCAGTCATATCACCAGACGTAGGAAGCGAGAAGATGAAATCAAACAAATATCCACGTACCTGAGCGAAGCTAAGGAAGTACGCTACTGGGACGAGAAGGATAGGCTTATGGTAATGAAGACACGACTGCTACAGGATCCGCGCGTCGGGGATGCCATGAACGATTTAAAATCAAAAAGGGAGAAACGACATCAATATTCTAATCACAAAAGGAAGAAGAAGAAGAAGATGCTAAGTAGAGCGCCCGTTGCAATTTGCAGCAGTAAGCCCAATCTAACGACGATCTTGGAGGAGCTCTATAGTGGCAAGGAGACGCCTGTGTAGTCACATTTAAGTGAATAGTTCTGATATTAGTACTGTGAGATGGAAGGTCCGTGGCGCATCTTCGTACCGGAGAAGCCATTACAAATATCGCGATTCTAGCAGAGACATATACTACCATATTAAAATGTATCTGATCCTAGTAATGGCGTACTGTTGCTGTTGGCGACGACTAGTGGTGCGGTTGTGGTGTCATTGGCGACCACGTCATAGCTTTCGGATGTGCGAATTGGTGTTCTTGACTTGACAGGAGATACAAGTAGGCCTACAGCTCACGAATAAGTCAACATATTTTCCAAAAACAGAAACTTGTTAATTAGTAAATGTTCTAGTGGATATTTTGAACGTAAGGGACCTTTCCAGTTTTAGCTATGCCCCGCCCATCTCTAGGTAAGCTCCACCCACACTTTGCCCGTGTTGGGATCGATCGATCGCTGAACTCCTCGACTATCAATTTCCAGAAAACTATGCAGGTAAGCTGTTGAATATTTTGAAACTAGTTCGGCTGGGTGCGGTTGTTGCCTATGGCAGCAACCGCGCCCAGTCAAATTAGTTTCAAAATATTCAACAGCATGTTTATTAAATAGCAAAGACACAATTCGTACAACGTGTCTGTCTGACTATTAAGCCTTAAAGACGGGCTATATCGAATCATCCATGACGTCAGCCTACACGTCACTCAGTTTATTTTGACGTCATGTGATGGATGGATAAACTGGAGTGAAAGACATCGCTTGCTTAGCCAGCAATGTCTTCTAATCCATTTGTGTCCGAATATTCAAAAGTAGGCCCCTACTGTGTATTTTGTTTAGGAAACGTTTTAAGTTATTTCTGAGCCGTACTGTGCCATTAGCAGGAAAGCCCGTTTTACAGAATATTATGAACACCGTGATTCTGGTAACAGCCTACATATGCTGGGAACGAGTGGGTGTGCTTATGGACGATATCATTAACTGTCTCACGGCTGCAAGCCACCAGACAATAATTTTAATGGGTAATAACTCTGGATTTGCTGAATATTTTGAAAACAATTTGACTGAGTATTGCCCATGGCTTAGCCACCAACAACTTTCAGTCAAATTGTTTTCAAAATATTCAGCATATCCATACTTAAAGTCCATAGAAAGTGTGGTGTTCCGAAATTCAGCAAGCACAGTTTACGGGAAACAACGTATAGCAGAGGCTTGTGCTAATGGAGGAATCCGGTTTGAGTTATGCCCCGCCCATCTGTAGATAAGCTCCACCCACAATTGGCCCGTATTGGGATCGATCGATCTCTGAACTTCCTGACTATCAATTTTTAGAAAAACTATATAGATAAGCTATGCCAGTCAAATTTGTTTCAAAATATTCAACATCATGTTTATTAAATAAACACACAATTCGTACAACAACGTTTAGTCCGTCATCAATTAAGCGTTCGTGACAAACTTATCTACGTCATTCATGACGTAATTGATTATGACGTTAGCTACACGCCACGTTGTTAATTATGATGCAAGGTACAGGTAACTGTAAATATCTCGCAACTAATTTTATTGGCTTTCAAAATATTCAACATATTTAAATATTATTATTTAAATTTGATTAAGTTGCAAATCCATCAAAAGCATACAAGTCGAACACTTCCCGGACGTTTCGTGCTTCATGATGTCAGTTAGAATACGTGGACCTGATGGTTATGATCGTGACGTCAGCCTACATGTGACGCAGTCCAATTGATTATCACGCTATATGGTTGAATGCCAGATCCTTTTTCCTCTTCTTCAACGGGCAATTAAAATGTGAAATGTGATCAGTATTGATACTTTCAAATATGAAAACGTCAGTTCATTGGACTTTATAATACATGTATATTCACCTTTCCAGAGTATCCATCTATCCTCTGATGTCATAATTAACTAAGCGATGTGTATGCTGACGTCATGAATGATTCCATATCGCCCGTCTTTAACGCTTAATAGTCCGACACCATGTATGAGCTGTATGTCTGCTATTTAATAAACATGCTGTTGAATATTTTGAAACTAATTTGACTTGGCGCTGTTGCTGCCATAGGCAGCAACAGCACCCAGTCAAATTAATTTCAAAATATTCAACAGCTTACATCTATCGTTTTCTGGAAATCGATGGTCAGGGGGTTCAGAGATCGATCGATCCCAACATGGATGGGTGTGGGTGGAGCTTAGATTGAGATGGGCGGGGCTTAGCAAAGACTGGGAATGTCCATTGTGGCTTATGTTGTTTTACCCACTATGCTTCATTGCTCGAAAATTTCCTTTAAAGGGGAATATTCACGTCAGAATGACTGAAAATTAAAATATTAATGTTTTATACTTTTAGAGGTTTAAATTGTGTGCCTAGATGCAATTAACTAAACGAAACAAATCTGAACATATGATGATTTTATTCCATATAAATTAATATAATTGGTTTAGTTATGAATTTTAATTAGCGACTTTCAGGAATTCTGGTGTGGATATGCACCTTTAATTGCAAGTTTTAAAATAAATTCCTCATACGTTTTACCAGTCAATGAATCTCTTCTGTTGCATATTTACATGGCTCAATGGAGGATTTCTGTTTATCCATCAATCATATGACGTCATAATCAACCAAGCAACGACTGGGAAGATCGATTTTTTTTGGGAAAAATCGCGATTTTCGAATTCTCCTTCGATCAATACTCACCATTCTATTACTTCTGATATACAGCTGGCCTTGACAGCGGCTCTAGGATTATAGACTTAGAAAGCTTTACCGACTCCTGGGAACCGGGTACTCGGCTCCCCACTGCCGAGTACCCGTTTACCATAGAGCTCATTCTTGTTTGCATAGCAACAAGAGCAATACATGCTTTTTGCATTAAGGATTTTAGTGTTTTAAAATAATCTAAGTCTTTAATCAGTGATAGTTTGTGTGTTCTGAAAGGATAACTAAGGACTATGGAGAATACCGCCCAAGACAACCAGGTTGTATTGTTCTTTATTATCCATAGTTAAAAGACTTAGGTCTCTAAATTTCGTTGTGTCGCATGTTCCAATTTCTGACCCCATAGAATCTGGGACGTGTGCTAACAACGATATATGCCAGACGATCGCCTTCTTTAAACCCCAACAGGCGATCGGCAGATATGAAAATAGGTGTTTGCTACGGTATTTCTAACACGAATATCGGCTGACGTCGTTCTCCGTAGAATCCGAGCGGGTGACGTCACACCCGGTCGCTCGGATGTTTATGTGAAGAAAATTTTTTTCATTAATTCGCGCATCTTGTTCTGGGTGCTGCGTACTAAAAATGGTACCGGAAACTTTAGAATGATCAAGTTTACGTGCGATCACGATCGGTTTGCAATGATCGGTGGTTTCAAAATTCTTGAGTAGATGTGTGGTCTGCGGTTTTACCGTGTGAGACAGCAGTTGTTATACATTTTGTTGTTTTCTTCACATATCGTGCTGCGTTCGTTAGGAGTATAATTTATATTGATTAGTAAATATACCCTGAATGCTATGCGATATGATTCCTGGGGCCGTTACACATCCTGTAGGATCTATGATGGGTGTGTTGTGCCCGCCGCGTACTTGTCGTCATAATCAATGCGATCGTTGTTGTAACGTGGCGGGGTGGGGTGCGGGGAGGTTACGGTTAATTTATGAGTCAAAATATTTGAAAATTAATTGTCTGCCTTCCATCCGTGTCTCGTTCCGCTTGTTTATTGTAGGTTTGTGCTTATTTTATAGGCCAAGCCAGCCCCGCCATCAAGTGACGACTGCCATAAGTTTGTCCGTGTAATGTTCAAGGACCATGTCTGTTTTAGGTGTGCCCTGTGTAATATAGATCATAGGTGTAATGTTTGTGCAGTGTGGTCCGTCGAAACGATGTTTAAGTTCCTTGCCCAGAAGGACTTGGCTGGGTCTGACGCGGGGTCAGGCGGTCCGAGAGTAAATCGTGGAGCGCCCGGTTTGGCCGGTGGGGGTGCTCCACGTCCCCAGCTGGAGGTGGCGGAGATGGCACCGCCGGCGTGGTTTGGTCCGGCTATGCAGGGTTTTCTGCATAGCGTTCTGCCCACGCTGGTGTCGTCCCTGCTACCAAAGGTTGGGGGGCAGTTTCTCCCCATGCCTGGTACGGATCCTGTCCTCGGACAGGATTCTGGACTGGTTACCGAGGGGGCCGTCTCGTACGGCCCCCTGGCGGTCCCGTCTGGCTTCGGCCAGACGGGTTCTGTCTCTCTGCGGCCACCTCCGGGTGGTCCAGTAGCGGTGGCCGGTCCGTCAGGTGTGGGAGCCGTCCGCTAGGACGGTTCCACGGTTGACTCGTCTAGTGACGACTCTTCGGAGTCTGAAGACGAGGAGGCCGAGGAGGAGAGGTTGCTGCGGCCCGTGAAGCCGCAGGTGGAGAATATGGAGGTTGATTCCGTCCTAGACGGAACCGGCCTCCATTTGTCTGGTTTGGCGCAAGCCAGGTCAGCGGCTCCGCCTGTGGCTGAGGCAAATCCGTTACCATGCACCGGTTCCGTGCGGCTTGGTTTGGCACCAGCCGTCACGGGAACGGGTGTGCCAGGCCGGGCGTGGTACTCACCTATCTCGCCTGGTCCGGTTTTCCGTGCGGACCTACCCCATGGAGCGGAGTGTTTCATGGGGTGGCGGCGGAACCGTGTGGTAGCGGAGTGCCTGGCGTGTCAGCCGTAGCTCCTTGCCGGGAGGCCATGGCTGGCAGACCCGTGAGCACGTCAACGGGTGACGTGTTTGCGGGGGTATCTTCTTCGGAGGTAGATTGGTCTGATGCTCTGGCGTGGCTAGCCAGAGTGGACCCGTCTGTGGTTTCGGCCACGGCCGATGAAGATGCGCCCCGTCCGTCGGTTGCCTCGATTAGGACGGGGATTTTGCCCGCGGCCCGGATCCAGTCAGTGGGACTGGATCCACGGTTCATTGCTTTGTTGGATGCTATTTATAGTAAACAACTAATGACCAAGGGTCAGCTCCCTGCGGCCTCCAGGGAGGTGCGGGCAAGATGTCGTATTCTCCTTCGATCAATACTCACCATTCTGTTACTTCTGATATACAGCTGGCCCTGACAGCGGCTCTAGGATTATAGACTTAGAAAGCTTTACCGACTCCTGGGAACCGGGTACCCGGCTCCCCACTGCCGAGTACCCGTTTACCATAGAGCTCATTCTTGTTTGCATAGCAACAAGTGCAATACATGCTTGTCGCATTAAGGATTTTAGTGTTTTTTAAAAGAATCTAAGTCTTTAATCAGTGATAGTTTGTGTGTTCTGAAAGGATAACTAAGGACTATGGAGAATACCGCCCAAGATAACCAGGTTGTATTGTTCTTTATATCCATAGTTAAAAGACTTAGGTCTCTAAATTTCGTTGTGTCGCATGTTCCAATTTCTAACCCCATAGAATCTGGGACGTGTGCTAGCAACGATATATGCCAGACGATCGCCTTCTTTAAACCCCAACAGGCGATCGGCAGATATGAAAATAGGTGTTTGCTACGGTATTTCTAACACGAATATCGGCTGACGTCGTTCTCCGTAGAATCCGAGCGGGTGACGTCACACCCGGTCGCTCGGATGTTTATGTGAAGAAAATTTTTTTTCATTAATCGCGCATCTTGTTCTGGGTGCTGCGTACTAAAAATGGTACCGGAAACTTTAGAATGATCAAGTTTACGTGCAATCACGATCGGTTTGCAATGATCGGTGGTTTCAAAATTCTTGAGTAGATGCGTGGTCTGCGGTTTTACCGTGTGGGACAGCAGTTGTTATACATTTTGTTGTTTTCTTCACATATCGTGCTGCGTTCGTTAGGAGTATAATTTATATTGATTAGTAAATATACCCTGAATGCTATGCGATATGATTCCTGGAGCCGTTACACATCCTGTAGGATCTATTATGGGTGTGTTGTGCCCGCCGCGTTCTTGTCGTCATAATCAATGCGATCGTTGTTGTAACGTGGCGGGGTGGGGTGCGGGAGGTTACGGTTAATTTATGAGTCAAAATATTTGAAAATTAATTGTCTGCCTTCCATCCGTGTCTCGTTCCGCTTGTTTATTGTAGGTTTGTGCTTATTTTATAGGCCAAGCCAGCCCCGCCATCATGTGACGACTGCCATAAGTTTGTCCGTGTAATGTTCAAGGACCATGTCTGTTTTAGGTGTGCCCTGTGTAATATAGATCATAGGTGTAATGTTTGTGCAGTGTGGTCCGTCGAAACGATGGTTAAGTTCCTTGCCCAGAAGGACTTGGCTGGGTCTGACGTGGGGTCAGGCGGTCCGAGAGGAAATCGTGGAGCGCCCGGTTCGGCCGGTGGGGGTGCTCCACGTCCCCAGCCGGAGGTGGCGGAGATGGCACTGCCGGCGTGGTTTGGTCCGGCTATGCAAGGTTTTCTGCATAGCGTTCTGCCCACGCTGGTGTCGTCCCTGCTACCAAAGGTTGGGGGGCAGTTTCTCCCCATGCCTGGTACGGATCCTGTCTTCGGACAGGATTCTGGACTGGTTACCGAGGGGGCCGTCTCGTACGGCCCCCTGGCGGGTCCGTCTGGCTTCGGCCAGACGGGTTCTGTCTCTCTGCGGCCACCTCCGGGTGGTCCAGTAGCGGTGGCCGGTCCGTCAGGTGTGGGAGCCGTCCGCTAGGACGGCTCCACGGTTTATTCGTCTAGTGACGGCTCTTCGGAGTCTGAAGACGATGAGGCCGAGGAGGAGAGGTTGCTGCAGCCCGTGAAGCCGCAGGTGGAGAATATGGAGGTTGATTCCGTCCTGGACGGAACCGGCCTCCATTTGTCTGGTTTGGCGCAAGCCAGGTCAGCGGCTCCGCCTGCAGCTGAGGCCAATCCGTTACCGTGCACCGGTTCCGCGCGGCTTGGTTTGTCACCAGCCGTCAGGGGAACCGGTGTGCCGGGCCAGGCGTGGTACTCACCTATCTCGCCTGGTCCGGCAGCCGGACATGGGGTGCCGTTGGCGCCCGTGGCCGGCTATGGTTCCGCGACGGTTACGGGTCCGTACGGTTTTCCGTGCGGACCTACCCCATGGACCGGAGTGTTTCATGGGGTGGCGGCGGAACCATGTGGTAGCGGAGTGCCTGGCGTGTCAGCCGTGGCTCCTGGCCGGGAGGCCATGGCTGGCAGACCCGTAAACATGTCAACGGGTGACGTGTTTGCGGGAGTATCTTCTTCGGAGTTAGACTGGTCTGATGCTCTGGCGTGGCTAGCCAGAGTTGACCCGTCTGTGGTTTCAGCCACGGCCGATGAAGATGCGCCCCGTCCGTCGGTTGCGTCGATTAGGACGGGGATTTTGCCCGCGGCCCGGATCCAGTCAGTGGGACTGGATCCACGGTTCATTGATTTGTTGGATGCTATTTATAGCAAACAACTAATGACCAAGGGTCAGCTCCCTGCGGCCTCCAGGGAGGTGCGGGCAAGATGTCGTATTCCGATGGGTACTGGGCGTCCAGAGTGCTGGGTCGGGTGGTCCCGGTCCGGCACTAGTGGATAAGGCCCAGGTACACCAGGAAGAAGTCCTGGCCCTATGCGATGAGGGTGTGAGGGCAGCGATGAGCGCTGTCAATCACTCCTATCGTCTACTTCAGTCGGTGTGGGCTGAAGCGGGGGCAGGCCACCCTGTGCCACCTGTGGCGCTATCGTGCGTTAATGACGGCTTGGTGCTGTCAATGGACGCATTGGCAAGGGTGCAAGCGCGTGTGACGAAGTCCAGGAGGCAAATGGTCATTGACCATATGCGTCCGGCTACGGGAGTCAGGGAACGTCTTCTTGGGACGCCCCTGACAGGGCCTAGGATCTTTGGTGGCCAAGCGCGGGCCATCTTAGAGGACACCGCCAGTATTGCGCAGAATCGGTTAGCGGTAAATCTACAGCTAGAGCTAGTGCGGCAAGCGCACGCACTAGGGGCTGTGGGCAAGCCGCTAACGGGACAGCCTTCAAAGAAACAGAAAAGCATAAGAGCAAGGCGAAAGCCAGGCCTATTGTGACGTCTGTTTCGGCTGGGTTCTCGGAGCCGCCGCCGGTGAAGAAACCCAGGAAGGTTGTAGAGGCGCCTACCCTCCCCAATGTTGCTCCTGACCGCCCTAGAGGTGGGAAGGGCAAGGGGAAGGGTAAGGGTAAGGCCTCAAAGGGCGGACAGAAGGGGCCGAAGCGTACCTGAGGGTACGCAAGCTCCCTTCATATCCGCCTGGACCGCACCTGTGCGACAGGAACAGCGGTGCCAGTTATACCCGTCGTGCCTAGAACGAAATGGTTCTCACTCTCTCTCGTTAAGAAAGGGGGGGGGGGCGGACTGCGAGCCGGACAACCCCGTTAGACGTCGAGGCGTCTATAGTGGGTGGAAGGCTCATGCGTTTCGTCGAGGCTTGGCGAGGTGTGATGTCAGACAGTCTGGTCCTGGGATGGTTATCCCAGGGTTACATGCCGGAGTGGTGGGACTTTCCGCCACAAAATCTGTCTTTGGCACCTGTCTGGACACCCGTACCAAGGGAGCCAGACAAGTTAGAAGCCGTTCAAAAGGAAGTGTCGGGTTTGCTTCTGAATGGAGCAATAAAACCAGCAAACCGGAACACTCCAGGCTTCTATTCAAACATGTTCCTTGTCCCCAAGAGCACAGGGGGATGGAGACCATACTCAATCTCACGCCATTAAATTGGTTTATCCATACGCCTTGGTTCCAGATGGAAACGCCGAGGTCGGTAATGGCGGGATTGAGGAAAGGAATGTGGTGTGTATCGATCGATCTGAAAGATGCATATTTCCACATTCCGATGAATCGGAGTTGGCACAGGTTTCTGAGATTTGCGTTTCAGAATCAAGTATGGGAGTTTACAGTTCTCCCGTTTGGCCTGTCGACAGCTCCGAGGGTTTTCACAAGAGTGGTCCTTGCGGTGACAGCGTTTCTCAGAAAAGAGAACGTGGCGCTACACACCTACATAGACGACTGGCTGCTCAAGGCAGACTCGGCAGCCAGGTTGAACGTGGATACTGCTCTGACTCTGAAGTTACTTTCAGATCTAGGCTGGATAGTCAACGAGGAGAAATCCGAGTTGACGCCCACTCAACATTTCGTTTATTTGGGGATGCGATTCGACCTTGAGGAGGGCAGGGTTTACCCGTCAGAGCCCAGAGTGGTGTCTCTGTTAGCCATCCTCAGGAGTTTTCGAGTGGGAAACCACATTCAGGCGAGGCGTTTCCTTCAGATGCTGGGCATGATGGTCTCCATGGAGCAGGTTATCCCGTACGCTGCTCTAATGCGAAGACCTATCCAGTTGTATCTGATGTCTCTGTGGAAACAGAGAACAGAACCCCTGTCAAAACTGTTGCCAGTTTTGGAGCCGATAATATCGCATCTTCTATGGTGGAAACAGCGTCAGAATCTCCTATTAGGGGTTTCGCTGCACCTACCCCGCCCCAGCTGTCCGTCTACACGGATGCATCGCTGGAAGGGTGGGGTGCCTGCCTGGGAGAACCAGGTCTCGGGCACATGGACTCTCCCGGAGAGTCAGCTGCATATCAATCTGTTGGAAATGATGGCAGTGGAACTGGCGTTGGAAGAGTTCCTTCCGATGATCAGGGGCAGGGTGATATTGATACGGTCGGTCGATTCGACAGTAGTATCATATATAAATCGCCAAGGCGGGACCAGGTCGCCCACTCTGTGTATCAGGGTGTGGCACTTGATTCAATGGTGCAGGAATTACTCGGTTGTTTTGAAAGCAGCTCGTATTCCTGGCCGATTGAACATTCTGGCGGATGCTTTGTCTCGCAGACAGAGAATCCTGCCAACAGAATGGTCCCTCAACCCTCCAGTTCTGCGACGGATCTTCGAGCATTGGGGCAAACCCAACGTGGACTTGTTCGCCACAAAGGAAAATGCTCAAATCATGACATATGTCTCGCCGATTACAGATCCAAATGCCGTCGATACAGACGCTCTGGCGATAAGCTGGAGAGGGATGCACGCTTACGCGTACCCACCCACCATTCTTCTACCGAAGGTTTTGGTGAAGGTCAGGGAGGAACCGTGTCTGGTCCTGCTAATAGCGCCGTATTGGCCGAGCAGGGCGTGGTTCACGGATCTTCTAGATCTGCTGGTGGAAAATCCTGTGCAGTTGCCCGAGATTCCGAACATAATCTCCCAGGCCAAGGGACGCTTCCTACACGAGTGTCCCGAAATGTTCAATGACTGCGTGGATGTTATCAAACAATGTTCCACGTCGGAAGGCTTTTCTCGACAGGCTGCTGATTTCATCGCGGCTGCGAGAAGGAGGTCAACCTTCAAGTCATATAACAACAAAGTTAACAGATTTGCAGACTGGTGTGAAGAAAAGGGTATTGATACCTTTCAATCCACTATCAGCAAATAGCAGACTTTCTCTGTGAGCTGTTCTTTTGAGGACTAGCTCCCGTCACAGTTGCTGGATACAAGTCAGCTTTGGCATCAGTTATCCCTTGTCTAGCCAACAGGGATAGTCCAGAGGTGGCCCAGTTAAATGTGATGTTGAAGGGAATGAGCAATCTCCGACCGAGACAACCGGTAGTCATTCCAGCCTGGAGTCTATCTTTAGTGCTTAATGTACTGGCCAAGCACCCTTTCGAACCGTTGCGTTCGGCTAGTCTAAAGCATTTGACTCTAAAGGCGGTCTTTCTATTGGCAGCTTCCTCAGCTAGAAGGCGCAGTGAGATCCATGCGCTTTCGGCAGAGAGGAACCGATTTATTGTTTCTGGAGAAGGTCAGCGTCTTCTGCCAAGAGCAGAGGTTATGTCAAAGAACCAATCTTTGAGATATCCCGGCAAACCGATCATTATACCGAAGTTAACTAGGTTTGATCGTGATGCCAGTGTCTGGTGCCCGGTCCGTGCTTTGACTAAGTACAAGAAACGGACTGACTCGTTACGGTCGAACGATAGACATCTGTGGATCTGCCATAAAAAGTCTTATGGCGCCGCATCCATGGATACTATCTCTCGTTGGGTGGTCGAATGCATTCAGACTACTCACGAGATGGCGACTGGGCACCAGGTGCAAGGCGTAAGGGCAGACAATGTCAGAGGAATAGCCGCCTCGACCGCCCTTTACAATGGTGTTCCGTTATAGGACATCATGGCCGTTGCACAATGGCACTGTGAGTCCTCATTCACGGATTACTATATGAGGGATGTGTCAGACTCAGCCAATCCACTCGCTTTAGCTGTTTTGAAACGATAGTTAGTGACCACACTGCTTTTCACCCTTTTCTCACTTCGGTAAGAAAAGAACCTAAAGCAGGCATGGTCAGGCGAGAGGATGTCAACCAGATTGTGTCACTGATGGCCGAACCGGTGAATGGTTGGAGGCGGTACGTCTGAAGTCCAATTATCATAAGGTAATTCAATAGTGAGAGTTTTTTGTATTATGGATATGTATCATGTTCATTCATCTTATATATTCATGCTCATTCCCAGGCTAATACATGGAGTATGCAGGGAGCAGTTAACCCTCTTGGCATATTTGTGTTTTCAGGCGAGATACATGTTCGTTAGTTCTCTACCTTTTCTTAGGAGGAAAAAGGGTGGAGGACTGTGACGCGAATGTGATTCGGTTCCGTGAACTTGACGGTCCTTTTAGGTCTCCGTTAGTCAAGTTTGAAGTCTAAAATCTTTCTCCAAGGGGCAAAATTAGCATTTATGGCTTGCCCCTTCCCACCAGGTTACTGATCAAATCTGGTGTATATCAGAAGTAACAGAATGGTGAGTATTGATCGAAGGAGAATGCAGGAAATGTCAATTTCCCTTTCTCCGAGATCTAACAATACTCACCATTCTGTTACGGACCCAGCCTCCCAGCCCCACGGAGGCAAGCCATAGTTTTCGCTTGTTTGGTGGCTATGCAAACAATATGAGCTCTATGGTAAATGGGTACTCGGCAGTTGGGAGCCGAGTACCCGGTTCCCAGGAGTCGGTAAATCTTTCTAAGTCTATAATCCTAGAGCCGCTGTCAGGGCCATCTGTATATCAGAAGTAACAGAATGGTGAGTATTGTTAGATCTCGGAGAAAGGGAAATTGACATTTCCTGCAGTCTCGGGCACATGGACTCTCCCGGAGAGTCAGCTGCATATCAATCTGTTGGAAATGATGGCAGTGGAACTGGCGTTGGAAGAGTTCCTTCCGATGATCAGGGGCAAGGTGATATTGATACGGTCGGACAATTCGACAGTAGTATCATATATAAATCGCCAAGGAGGGACCAGGTCGCCCACCCTGTGCATCAGGGTGTGGCACTTGATTCAATGGTGCAGGAATTACTCGGTTGTTTTGAAAGCAGCTCGTATTCCTGGCCGATTGAACATTCTGGCGGATGCTTTGTCTCGCAGATAGAGAATCTTGCCAACAGAATGGTCCCTCAACCCTCCAGTTCTGCGACGGATCTTCGAGCATTGGGGCAAACCCAACGTGGACTTGTTCGCCACAAAGGAAAATGCTCAAATCATGACATATATCTCGCCGATTCCAGATCCAAATGACGTCGATACAGACGCTCTGGCGATAAGCTGGAGAGGGATGCACGCGTACGCGTACCCACCCACCATTCTTCTTCCGAAGGTATTGGTGAAGGTCAGGGAGGAGCCGTGTCTGGTCCTGCTAATAGCGCCGTATTGGCCGAGCAGGGCATGGTTCACGGATCTTCTGGATCTGCTGGTGGAAAATCCTGTGCAGTTGCCCGAGATTCCGAACATAATCTCCCAGGCCAAGGGACGCTTCCTACACGAGCGTCCCGAAATGTTCAAATTGACTTCGTGGATGTTATCAAACAACGTTCCACGTCGGAAGGCTTTTCTCGACAGGCTGCTGATTTCATCGCGGCTGCGAGAAGGAGGTCAACCTTCAAGTCATATAACAACAAGGTTAACAGATTTGCAGACTGGTGTGAAGAAAAGGGTATTGATACCTTTCAATCCACTATTCAGCAAATAGCAGACTTTCTCTGTGAGCTGTTCTTTACAGGACTAGCTCCCGTCACAATTGCTGGATACAAGTCAGCTTTGGCATCAGTTATCCCTTGTCTAGCCAACAGGGATAGTCCAGAGGTGGCCCAGTTAAACGTGATGTTGAAGGGAATGAGCAATCTCCGCCCGAGACAACCTGTGGTCATTCCAGCCTGGAGTCTATCTTTAGTGCTTAATGTACTGGCCAAGCACCCATTCGAACCGTTGCGTTCGGCTAGTCTAAAGCATTTGACTCTAAAGGCGGTCTTTCTATTGGCAGCTTCCTCAGCTAGAAGGCGCAGTGAGATCCATGCGCTTTCGGCAGAGAGGAACCGATTTATTGTTTCTGGAGAAGGTCTGCGTCTTCTGCCAAGAGCAGAATTTATGTCAAAGAACCAATCTTTGAGATATCCCGGCAAACCGATCATTATACCGAAGTTAACCAGGTTTGATCGTGATGCCAGTGTCTGGTGCCCGGTCCGTGCTTTGACTAAGTACAAGAAACGGACTGACTCGTTACGGTCGAACGATAGACATCTGTGGATCTGCCATAAAAAGTCTTATGGCGCCGCATCCATGGATACTATCTCTCGTTGGGTGGTCGAATGCATTCAGACTACTCATGAGATGGCGACTGGGCACCAGGTGCAGGGCGTAAGGGCACACGATGTTAGAGGAATAGCCGCCTCGACCGCCCTTTACAATGGTGTTCTGTTAGAGGACATCATGGCCGTTGCACAATGGCACTGTGAGTCCTCATTTACGGATTACTATATGAGGGATGTGTCAGACTCAGCCAATCCACTCGCTTTAGCTGTTTTGAAACGATAGTTAGTGACCACACTGCTTTTCCCTTTTTTTCACTTTGGTAAGAAAAGAACCTAAAGCAGGCATGGTCAAGCGAGAGGATGTCAACCAGATTGTGTCACTGATGGCCGAACCGGTGAATGGTTGTAGGCGGTACGTCTGAAGTCCTGTTATCATAAGGTAATTCAACAAGTGAGAGTTTTTTGTATTATGTATATGTATCATGTTCATTCATCTTATATATTCATGCTCATTCCCAGGCTAATACAAGCGAGATGCAGGGAGTAGTTAACCCTCTTGGCATATTGGTGTTTCAGGCGAGATACATGTTCGTTAGTTCTCTCCCTTTTCTTAGGAGGAAAAGGGGGGGGGGGGGCTGTGACGCGAATGTGATTCGGTTCCGTGAACTTGACGGTCCTTTTAGGTCTCCGTTAGTCAAGTTTGAAGTCTAAAATCTTTCTCCAAGGGGCAAAATTAGCATGTATGGCTTGCCCCTTCCCACCAGGTTACTGATCAAATCTGGTGTATATCAGAAGTAACAGAATGGTGAGTATTGATCGAAGGAGAATGCAGGAAATGTCAATTTCCCTTTCTCCGAGATCTAACAATACTCACCATTCTGTTACGGACCCAGCCTCCCAGCCCCACGGAGGCAAGCCATAGTTTTCTCTTGTTTGGTGGCTATGCAAACAATATGAGCTCTATGGTAAACGGGTACTCGGCAGTGGGGAGCCGAGTACCCGGTTCCCAGGAGTCGGTAAAGCTTTCTAAGTCTATAATCCTAGAGCCGCTGTCAAGGCCAGCTGTATATCAGAAGTAACAGAATGGTGAGTATTGTTAGATCTCGGAGAAAGGGAAATTGACATTTCCTGCATTACATGATACAATTCGTACAACAAATTTTAGTCCGTCATTAAACGTCCGTGATGAACTTACGTCATTCATGATGCAATCGACTATGACATCATCATGGACGCGATGTTTCAAAGCAAAAATCACGTACGCCTAAGTGTATGTCGTTACTATTTAATAAACATGCTGTTGAATAGTTTGAAACTAATTTGACTGGGCCCTGCACCCAGTAAAATTAGTTTCAAAATATTCAACAGCCTACATGTATAGTTTTCTGGAAATTGAGATTCAGGGAGTATAGGGATCGAACGATCCCGACACGGCGAAGTGTTGTTGGAGCCTAGCTAGAGATGGGCATGCCATAGCTGAAACTGGATTCCTCCCATTTCAACACAAATATGGAGAAAAGCTGTTAAATGTTTTAAAATGGAATGATTTTATTTACAGCCCAGACCATGTCACATGTATATGTGGCATTTACATAATAGTTATATGGAGCAGGTACACATTATAAAATACATATTTACAATAATTTTTATTTTATTTAATAAGATACAGTATACACTTATGCCATAGACCCCGATGATTATTATTACCCCCCACCCCGTGAGCGGAAGATGGCATTGTGAGTGTGTGCGCGTGCGTGAGTGCGTGCGTGCGCGTGCGTCCGTGCGTGTGTGTGTGTGCCCGTGCGTGCGTGCGAGCGTGTATCTAATACATTACGGGCCCGATCTGGTTCAAGTTTTAACACAACGATGGAACTGTCGATGCAAGATTTTCAAGCTGTGGCTGTGATCCAGATAAAGGAATCTGGATCGTATCAAATTCTGCATCTATGGATATATCAGAAACTGCTTGTCGGACAGGGTCTGACACGGCACATTGATGCCACAACATTGACCGTGATCCTGGAAAAGCTAAAAAATCCGTAAAAATCGGTGATTTCTCTTGTTGATTGATTAATTGAGTTCGCTTAATTGATCAATCGACCATGTCGATCAATCTATTGTCCTGTCGATTGAATGATTGATCGATCGATCATAATAGGGATCAATTTATTAATTAATAATAAATGAGTGGGGGAGTGATTGATCGATCGATCGATTGATTGATTGATTGATTGCCTGTCTGATTGGCTGATTAACTAAGTGGCTGAGTGACTGATTGATTGATTGATTGATTGATTGCCTGTCTGATTGGCTGATTAACTAAGTGGCTGAGTGACTGATTGATTGCCTGTCTGATTGGCTGATTAACTAAGTGGCGGAGTGAGTGAGTGAGTGAGTGATTGATTGATTGATTGATTCATTCATTCATTCATTCATCGATCGATCGATCGAGCGATTGATTTATTGATCATTCATTCATCGATCATAATCGATGAATTAATTAATTAATAATAACTGAGTGGTGGTGTGATTGATTGATTGAATGAGTGATTGACTGAATGATTGATTGATCGACCCACCCTCCAACCCACCCACCAATCCACTAACCGATCGATCGGTCGATCGATCAATTGATCGACTGGTTGATTGAATGATTGATTGATCCAGTTTAATTTATCGATCGATCATGATATGGATCAATCAAATAATGTATAATAATTGAATGAGGGATTGATTCATTGATTAATTGTTTGACTGAGTGACAGCGCAAGTGATCAATTGATTGATTGAGTGATCAATTAAATGATTGATCGATCGATCAATTGGTCAGTCAGTCGGTCGGTTGGTCGGTCAGTCGGTCGGTCGGTCAGTTGGTCGGTTGGTCGGTTGGTCGGTCGGTCAGTCAGTCGGTCGATTGATTGATGTAGTTCACTTAATGTCCATGGTAAATTGATTTATTTGATTGATCGATCATAATAAGGATCAGTCGAATAATTAATAATAGGTGAATGGGGAATTGATTGATTGATTAATTGATTGACTGATTGGCTGAGCGACAGATCGATTGATTGATTGATTGATTGAGCTTAATCAATTTATCAATTGATCATAATATGGATCAGTAGAATAATTAATACTATTTGAGTGGGCATAGATTTATTGCTTGACTGATCGATCGATCGATCGATCGGTCGGTCCGTCGGTCGGTCGGTCGGTCGGTCGGTCGGTCGGTCGGCCGATCAATTGATCGATCGATTGATTGACGGATTGACTGACAGATTGATTCGTTGGTTGTTTGGTTGGTTGATTGGTTGGCTGGCTGGTTGGTTGGTTGGTAGGTTGGTTGAAATATTCAAGGTAATCATATAGAAACTGTCAAGTACTTTGAACTTTGAAACACCCACCACATCCCGCCTCTAATTCATGTGAGCTGCATGCATCAAGCGTAATTATTAACCCATAAACCACTGGCGGGCAGTCGCTTAATTCCCCTCTCAAACGCATCATTGGTATTCGTTTTGTAAACAGTTGTAGAAAGCTGTTGCTGTTATCATCAAGCGCTCAATTTCAAAGCAACAATACAATGCATGTTGTTGAATCTTTTGAAAATAATTTAACTGGATGCTGTTGCTGCCTCTGAACAACCGCAAATTCAATTTCACTGTAATGGCGGTTATTAATCCAAATGAACATCTAATAACCCGTACCAATCTGAAGTCAAAATTTTTAATTTTCAAATTAAAATACAAGATGAACTGGCTTTATTTTTCAACAAATTTGGTGGAAGATGGTGCTGTCATCTTCCACTAAAATTGCTGAAAATGTACCCCAGTTTCTTTGCTATTGACGCAGCAAAAGATAGAATATTAACATCAATGTGGTAAGGGTTAATAGTGTGGTGGTAACGCGGTCGTAAATGTGTCGATGCAGTTGGACATATGAGTATTAAGATTATCTCCTATGCCCCTCTGAAATATAGGGGCTAAGCCCGCTAGAGCGTGAATTCTAAAATGGGCTTCAGGGCCCATTCCGAGAATGAGGCCCGTGATAAACTTTGAACTAAGTACACTAAGATCATGAATAATTGACTTTGATACTAATTTCGAGATGAAAAAGCTGTTGGTCGATTTGCTGTTTGATGGCCGACTTGGCCTCCAAATGCAAGATGGTCGCTGTCGCACGTGTTGAAAATTTCAAAAATGGTGTAACTTATTAACCAGACAAGCTATGCGCACAAAAAGGCTTCTCCCATTAACCAGATAAGCTATGCGCACAAATACGGCTTCTCCCATTAACCAGACAAGCTATGAGCATAAATAAAGCCTCCCCATTAACCAGACAAGCTATGTGCACAAATAAGGCTTCTCGCATTAACCAGACAAGCCATGCGCACAAATAACGCCTCCCCATTAACCAGACGAGCTAAGCACACAAATAAGGCCTCCTCTATTAGCCATGCGCATAAATAAGGCTTCTCCCATTGACCAGACAAGTTATGCGCACAAATAAGGTTTCTCCCATTAACCAGACAAGCTATGCGCACAAATAAGCACCCCCCCCCCCAATAACCAGACAAGCTATGCGCACAAATAAGACTTCTCCCATTAACCGGACAAGCTATGCGCACAAATAAGGCCTTTCCCCATTAACCAGACAAGCTATGCACACAAAAAGGCTTCTCCCATTAACCAGATAAGCTATGCGCACAAATAAGATTTATCCCATTAACCAGACAAGCTATGCACATAAATAAGGCCTCCCCCATTAACCAGATAAGCTATGCGCACAAATAAGGCTTCTCCCATTGGCGAGGCCAATAGATGCGGGTATATATTTTAAGGAGATATACGTAAATGATAATAGCAAACTAACCGCTGAAGCGATTCCAATGATTCTAGGATCTCTCAATAGGTGCCGACCTCTGGATTAATATGATATAATGTATCTTAATATCGGACGAAGAGGTTCGAAAGACTGGCATACATAAAACATTTATTCATCTAATAAACGATCTGAGAATATGTTATCCTTTATTTGGTAAAATTCAGCGTGAGATGGTTTTTGTCTTGCAGACTCTATCTTTGCGTATTGTCATTAAATTGGAGTGTGCTTAAAGCTGAAAGAAATGGCTATTTGCCTGGCCAATTTTAATTTTGCTCAGGTGAATATTGCCAGAGATATCACCAAATGAATTAACATTTTGACATAAAATCTGGGAATTTTCATCGCCGATCAATATTGCCTGGAAAGCTGTAGTAATTTCAACAATTAAGATATTTGGATGGAATTTTTCCCGTTATGTGATGACATTGTAAAGCTTCGGCACACCAAATTCTGTCATTGTAGCTGTAATACTCATTCTGATATGGGGTTGTAGATAGAGCGCATCCTGTAATTTTTGTTTGAAATTTTGCTGGCTTTTTCCGCAGAGTGTATCTTTTGATTATAACATCCCTAGCATTGGATAGATCTTCGAATTTGCAGCTACAGGTAGGTATCAGAATTATTACAATCGGTTCTGTGGTTCCGGCAATATTATCATATCATATGTTTTCTTGGAATATATATTTAGACTGCCTGTGACACACGCTAGAGCGATATCTTGAGTCGGCTGAGTAATTTGACAATACGCACGTGTCAACCTAGTGTGCCACTTCATTTAACCCTTATCGCATGGTGTAAAATGCATAATAGCATACTTATAGAGATAGAGCCAGGGTACATTTTGAAAAAGAATGTCGCTGAAACGTGTTGCTGTCGTGCACAGCAATGACTTACAGTAGCATTGTTACCAAAATGAACACATTCTCCTTGGATCAATACTCACCATTCTGTTACTTCTGATATACAGCTGGCCTTGACAGCGGCTCTAGGATTATAGACTTAGAAAGCTTTACCGACTCCTGGGAACCGGGTACTCGGCTCCCAACTACCGAGTACCCGTTTACCACAGAGCTCATTCTTGTTTGCATAGCAACAAGAGCAATACATGCTTTCTGCAGGGAGAAGATTTTAGTGTCTTTTGTTAAAGAAATCTAAGTCTTTGTCTGCATAGTGATAGTTTGTGCGTTCTTGAAGGATTTAACTGGATACTATGGAGAATACCGCCGATGACAACCAGGTTGTATCATACCTTATTATCCATAATTAAAAGACTTAGGTCTCTAAATTTCGCTGTGTCGCATGTCCCAATTTCTGACCCCAAAGAATCTGGGACGTGTGCTAACAACGATATATGCCAGACGATCGCCTTCTTTAACCCCCAACAGGCGATCGGCAGATATGAAAATAGGTGTTTGCTACGGTATTTCTAACACGAATATCGGCTGACGTCGTTCTCTGTAGGATCCGAGCAGGTGACGTCACACCCGGTCGCTCGGATGTTTATGTGAAGAAAAGTTTTTCATTAATTCGTGCATCTCTTTCTGGGTGCTGCGTACTAAAAATGGTACCGGAAACTTTAGAATGGTCAAGTTTACGTGCGATCACGATCGGTTTGCAATGATCGGTGGTTTCAAAATTCTTGAGTAGATGCGTGGTCTGCGGTTTTACCGTGTGATACAGCAGTTTGTTATTCATTTTGTTGTTTTCTTCACATATCGTTCGGCTTTCGTTAGGGAGTATAATTTATATTGATTGGTAAATATACCCCGAATGCTATGCGATATGATTCCTGGAGCCGTTACACATCCTGGAGGATCTAATATGGGTGTGTTTAATGCCCGCTTCGTTCTTGTCGTCATAATCAATGCGATCTTTGTTGTAACGTGGCGGGGTGGGGTGCGGGAGGGATATGGTTAATTTATGAGTCAAATTATTTGAAAATTAATTGTCTGCCTTCCATCCGGGTCTCGTTCCGCTTGTTTATTGTAGGTTTGTGCTTATTTTATAGGCCAAGCCAACACCGCCATCATGTGACGAGTGCCATAAATTTGTACGAGTCGTATTCAAGGACCATGTCTGTTTTAGGTGTACGCCCTGTAACCTAGACCATAGGTGTAATGTGTGCGCAGTGTGGTCCGTCGATATAATGGTTAAGTTCCTTGCCCAGAAGGACTTGGCTGGGTCTGACGCGGGGTCAGGCGGTCCGAGAGTAAATCGTGGAGCGCCCGGTTCGGCCAGTCGGCGTGCTCCACGTCCCCAGCTGGAGGTGGCGGAGATGGCACCGCCGGCGTGGTTTGGTCCGGCTATGCATGGTTTTCTGCATAGCGTTCTGCCCACGCTGGTGTCGTCCCTGCTACCAAAGGTTGGGAGGGGGGGGGGCAGTTTCTCCCCGAGCCTGGTACGGACCCTGTCCGAGGTTAAGTTCCTTGCCCAGAAGGACTTGGCTGGGTCTGACGCGGGGTCAGGCGGTCCGACAGTAAATCGTGGAGCGCCCGGTTCAGCCGGTGGGGGTGCTCCACGTCCCCAGCTGGAGGTGGCAGAGATGGCACCGCCGGCGTGGCTTGGTCCGGCTATGCAGGGTTTTCTGCATAGCGTTCTGCCCACGCTGGTGTCGTCCCTGCTACCAAAGGTTGGGGGGGGGCAGTTTCTCCCCATGCCTGGTACGGACCCTGTCCTCGGACAGGGTTCTGGACTGGTTTCCGAGGGGGCCGTCTTGTACGGCCCCCTGGCAGTCCCGTCTGGCTCCGGCCAGATGGGTTCTGTCTCTCTGCGGCCACCTCCGGGTGGTCCAGTAGCGGTGGCCGGTCCGTCAGGTGTGGGAGCCGTCCACCGTGTGGTACCAGCGTGCCTGGCAGGCCCGTGAACACGTCAACGGGTGACGTGTTTGCGGGTGTGTCTTCATCGGAGATAGATTGGTCAGAGGCTCTGGCATGGCTAGCCAGGGTTGACCCGTCTGTGGTTTCGGCCATGGCGATGAAGATGCGCCCCGTCCGTCGGTTGCGTCGATCAGGACAGGGATTTTGCCTGCGGCCCAGATCCAGTCGGTGGGACTGGATCCACGGTTCATAGAGTTGTTGGAGGCTATTTATAGCAAACAACTTATGACCAAGTGTCAGCTCCCTGCGGCCTCCAGGGAGGTGCGGGCAAGATGTCATATTCCGCGGGGGGAATACGACAGATATGGTGTAGTCCCGTCGGTCACCGCGGATGACCGATGGGTACTGGGTGTTCAGAGTGCCGGGGCGGGTGGCCCCGGTCCGGCACTTGTGTACAAGGCTCAGGTACACCAAGAGGAAGTCCTGTCCCTATGCGATGAGGGTGTGAGGGCAGCTATGAGTGCTGTCAACCACTCTTATCGTCTCCTTCAGTCGGTGTGGGCTGAAGCGGGGGCAGGCCACCCTGTGCCACCTGTGGCGCTTTCGTGCGTGAATGACCGCCTGGTGCTGTCTATGGAGGCATTGGCAAGGGTGCAAGCGCGAGTGACTAAATCCAGGAGGCAAATGGTCATTGACCATATGCGTCCGGCTACAGCAGTCAGGGAGCATCTTCTTGGGACGCTCCTGACAGGGCCTAGCATCTTCGGTGGCCAAGCGTGGGCCATCTTAGAGGATACAGCCAGTATCGCGCAGAATCGGTTAGCGGTCAACCTGCAGCTGGAGCTAGTGCGGAAAGCACACGCACTAGGGGCTGTGGGGAAACTGCTAGCGGGACAGCCTTCGAAGAAGCAGAAGAAGCATAAGGGCAAGGCGAAAGCTAACTCAGCTAACTCTGCTTACTCAGCCGCCGCCGGCGAAGAAAGCCAGGAAGGTTGTAGAGGCGCCTACCCTCCCCAAGGTTGCTCCTGACCGCCCTAGAGGCGGGAAGGGCAAGGGGAAGGGTAAGGGTAAGTCCTCAAAGGGCGGGCAGAAGGGGGCGGATCGTACCTGAGGGTACGAGAGCTCCCTTCATATCCGTCTGGTCCGCGCCTGTGCGACAGGAACAGCGGTGCCAGTTATACCCGTCGTGTCTAGAACGAAATGGTTCTCTCTCTCTCTCCTTAAGAAAGAGGGGGGAGCGGACTGCGAGCCGGACAACCCCGTTAGACGTCGAGGCGTCTATGGTGGGTGGAAGGCTCATGCGTTTCGTCGAGGCCCGGCGAGGTGTGACGTCAGACAGTCTGGTCCTGGGATTTTCCACCACAAAATCTGTCTTTGGCACCTGTCTGGACACCTGTACCAAGGGAGCCAGACAAGTTAGAAGCCGTTCAAAAGGAGGTGTCGGGTTTGCTTCTGAAGGGAGCAATAAAACCAGCAAACCGAAACACTCCAGGCTTCTATTCAAACATGTTCTTTGTCCCCATGAGCACAGGGGGATGGAGACCCATACTCAATCTCAGGCCATTAAATTGGTTTATCCATACGCCTCGGTTCCAGATGGAAACGCCGAGGTCGGTAATGGCGGGATTGAGGAAAGGAATGTGGTGTGTATCGATCGATCTGAAAGATGCATATTTCCACATTCCTATGAATCGGAGTTGGCACAGGTTTCTGAGATTTGCATTTCAGAATCAAGTATGGGAGTTTACAGTTCTCCCGTTTGGCCCGTCGACAGCTCCGAGGGTTTTCACAAGAGTGGTCCTTGCGGTGACAGCATTTCTCAGAAAAGAGAACGTGGCGCTACACACCTACAGAGACGACTGTCTGCTCAAGGCAGACTCGGCAGCCAGGTTGAACGTGGATACTGCTCTGACTCTGAAGTTACTTTCAGATCTAGGCTGGATAGTCAACGAGGAGAAATCCGAGTTGACACCCACTCAACATTTCGTTTATTTGGGGATGCGATTCGACCTCGAGGAGGGCAGGGTTTACCCGTCAGAGCCCAGAGTGATGTCTCTGTTAGCCATCCTCAAGAGTTTTCGAGTGGGAAACCACATTCAGGCGAGGCGGTTTCTTCAGATGCTGGGCATGATGGTCTCCGTGGAGCAAGTGATCCCGTTCGCTGCTCTAATGCGAAGACCTATCCAGTTGTATCTGATGTCTCTGTGGAAACAGAGAACAGAACCCCTGTCAAAACTGGTGCCAGATTTGGAGCCGATAATATCGGATCTTCTATGGTGGAAACAGCGTCAGAATCTCCTATTAGGGGTTTCGCTGCACCTATCCCAACCCCAGCTGTCCGTCTACATGGATGCATCGCTGGAAGGGTGGGGTGCCTGCCTGGGAGAACACCAGGTCTCGGGCACATGGACTCTCCCGGAGAGTCAGTTGCAAATCAATCTGTTGGAAATGATGGCAGTGGAACTGGCGTTGGCAGAGTTCCTTCCGATGATCAGGGGCAAGGTGATATTGATACGGTCGGACAATTCGACAGTAGTATCATATATAAATCGCCAAGGCGGGACGAGGTCGCCCACTCTGTGTATCAGAGTGTGGCACTTGATTCAATGGTGCAGGAATTACTCGGTTGTTTTGAAAGCAGCTCACATTCCTGGCTGATTGAACATTCTGGCGGATGCTTTGCCTCGCAGACAGATAATTCTGCCAACAGAATGGTCCCTCAACCCTCCAGTTCTGCGACGGATCTTCGAGCATTGGGGCAAACCCAACGTGGACTTGTTCGCCACAAAGGAAAATGCTCAGATCATGACGTATGTCTCGCCAATTCCAGATCCAAATGCCGTCGATACAGACGCTCTGGCGATAAGCTGGAGAGGGATGCACGCTTACGCGTACCCACCCACCATTCTTCTACCGAAGGTATTGGTGAAGGTCAGGGAGGAACCGTGTCTGGTCCTGCTAATAGCGCCGTATTGGCCGAGCAGGGCGTGGTTCACGGATCTTCTAGATCTGCTGGTGGAAAATCCTGTGCAGTTGCCCGAGATTCCGAACATAATCTCCCAGGCCAAGGGACGCTTCCTACACGAGCGTCCCGAAATGTTCAAATTGACTGCGTGGATGTTATCAAACAACGTTCCACGTCGGAAGGCTTTTCTCGACAGGCTGCTGATTTCATCGTGGCTGCGAGAAGGAGGTCAACCTTCAAGTCATATAACAACAAGGTTAACAGATTTGCAGACTGGTGTGAAGAAAAGGGTATTGATACCTTTCAATCCACTATTCAGCAAATAGCTGACTTTCTCTGTGAGCTGTTCTTTTCAGGACTAGCTCCCGTCACAGTTGCTGGATACAAGTCAGCTTTGGCATCAGTTATCCCTTGTCTAGCCAACAGGGATAGTCCAGAGGTGGCCCAGTTAAATGTGATGTTGAAGGGAATGAGCAATCTCCGACCGAGACAACCGGTAGTCATTCCAGCCTGGAGTCTATCTTTAGTGCTTAATGTACTGGCCAAGCACCCTTTCGAACCGTTGGGTTCGGCTAGTCTAAAGCATTTAATTCTAAAGGCGGTCTTTCTATTGGCAGCTTCCTCAGCTAGAAGGCGCAGTGAGATCCATGCGCTTTCGGCAGAGAGGGACCGATTTATTGTTTCTGGAGAGGGTCTGCGTCTTCTGCCTAGAGCAGAGTTTATGTCAAAGAACCAATCTTTGAGATAACCCGGCAAACCGATCATTATACCGAGGTTAACTAGATTTGATCGTGATGCCAGTGTCTGGTGCCCGGTCCGTGCTTTGACTAAGTACAAGAAACGGACTGACTCGTTACGGTCGAACGATAGACATCTGTGGATCTGCCATAAGAAGCCTTATGGCGCCGCATCCATGGATACTATCTCTGGTTGGGTGGTCGAATGCATTCAGACTACTCACGAGATGGCGACTGGGCACCAGGTGCAGGGCGTAAGGGCACACGATGTTAGAGGAATAGCCACCTCGACCGCCCTTTACAATGGTATTCCGTTAGAGGACATCATGGCCGTTGCACAATGGCACTGTGAGTCCTCATTTACGGATTACTATATGAGGGACTCAGCCAATCCACTCGCTTTAGCTGTTTTGAAACGATAGTTAGTGACCACACTGCTCTTCACCCTTTTTTCACTTTGGTAAGAAAAGAACCTAAAGCAGGCATGGTCAAGCGAGAGGATGACAACCAGATTGTGTCACTGATGGCCGGACCAGTGAATGGTTGGAGGCGGTACGTCTGGAGTCCAATTATCATAAGGTAATTCAATAGTGAGAGTTTTTTGTATTATGGATTGTATCATGTTCATTCATCTTATATATTCATGCTCATTCCCAGGCTAATACATGGAATATGCAGGGAGCAGTTAACGCTCTTGGCATATTTGTGTTTTCAGGCGAGATACATGTTCGTGAGTTCTCTCCCTTTTCTTAGGAGGAAAAAGGGGGGGGGGCGGTGATGCGAATGTGATTCGGTTCCGTGAACTTGACGGTCCTTTTAGTTCTCCGTTAGTCAAGTTTGAAGTCTAAAATCTTTCTCCAAGGGGCAAAATTAGCATTTATGGCTTGCCCCTTCCCACCAGGTTACTGATCAAATCTGGTGTATATCAGAAGTAACAGAATGGTGAGTATTGATCGAAGGAGAATGAAGGAAATTTCAATAACAATACTCACCATTCTGTTACGGACCCAGCCTCCCAGCCCCACCGAGGCAAGCCATAGTTTTCTCTTGTTTGGAGGCTATGCAAACAATATGAGCTCTATGGTAAACGGGTACTCGGCAGTTGGGAGCCGAGTACCCGGTTCCCAGGAGTCGGTAAAGCTTTCTACGTCTATAATCCTAGAGCCGCTGTCAGGGCCAGCTGTATATCAGAAGTAACAGAATGGTGAGTATTGTTAGATCTCGGAGAAAGGGAAATTGAAATTTCCTTCATTCTGATAGGATAGATAACATGGAATCTATGCTTCAGCGGTCTAGGGGTTAACGATTCCCCACCGACTTCGGATACTAGAATTACTTGAAAAACTTACTAGCTTAACTGGACAATGTCCTAGCGATTATAAATTAGCACATGCTAGGCCTCGATGCATAGACATATTTACTGTACAGCCTTCGTGTTCGGGAAAGATAGCGTTGGTGCTGGGATGACGTCAGGTTCTCGTGAAATCTCGCTCTCGTTGCAAGAAAATGGCGCTGCCCGGGGGATAAAATAATCCCTTGTTTACGATGGTATAATTACTCGTATTATTTGTCTGTTGTTTTTATTTATGATCCAATATGTTAGTCATATAACAGTCTTTCAAATAAAGTACACTTTTACCAATCCTGGAATTGTCCTTTAACAATTTTTTAAATTTCAACATGGACGACAGCGGCCATCTTGGATTTGCAGGTCAAGCTGCCCCTCAAACAAAAGATTTACCATTCCAACAGATTTTCGACCTCAGAAATAGTAGAAAATTGCCCCTCATTCACGATTGTAGTGTAATTGTTCGAAAGTTATCACCCGCTACAGGCGGCCATTTTGGAATTCCGGCTCTAGCGGGGTTAGTTCGAATTCTGTGACTCCGCCCTATGCCAAGCGTATCAGAATCGGCATTGGGCGGAGCCAGAGAACTAGGACTATACCGGGTTTAGGCCCAATATTTCAGAGGGGCATAAGAGCTAAATCTTTTCTAAATTGTACGTGGGCCTACGTAGACCAACAATAAGAAAATGATAGGAACATAATGGCCACGATTCCAAGAAAATGAGTCTACTAATAAGAACATGATGGCCTAAACATGTCTTACAATATTGCAAAATTAACCAGCTTTAAGCAGCAATGTACCTTTCCAAGTTTATCCATCCATCACATGACGTCATAAGCAACTACGTGACGTGTATGATGACGTTATAACCATGACGTCATGAATGATTCGATATGGTCGGTCTTTAACACTTAATAGTCCGACACTACGAATTGTATGTCTTTACCATTTAATAAACATTCTGTTGAATATTTTGAAACAATTTGACTGGACGCTGTTGCTGCCATAGGCAGCATCACCGCCCAGTCAAATTAGTTTCAAAATATTTACCAGTTTACCTGTATAGTTTTCTGGAAATTGATAGTCAGGGAGTTCAGCGATCGATCAATCCCAACACGAGTGAGGCGTGGGTGGAGCTAGGCTAGATGTGGGCGGGGCATAGCTAAATCTGGAAAGGTCCATTAACAGCTTCTAGGCAAAGTGATGTGAAAATATCGCGATATCGAATCGAGATATCTCGATATCCCGAAACATCGTCCACGTGTAAGTACGTAAACCTACTTTTGCAATATGATATAGATACTGGTGGCGGGTTACGCTGATAACATGACGATTCCTGTACAGTTCTTTTCCAAAAGCGGGTCCTTATTTACATCATCAAAGTCATTGTTAACATTGTCACGATTATATGTGTCAGTTTTGCAGTCATAAAAGATGACACTAATATCATATTCGCTATCTGAATATTGTACCTCGTCTTCCAGTTGTTCTTCTTCTTCAGCCACGCTTCTTAAAATGGTCGATTAGGCAGCAGTTCACCAAGCTTGCGCCCCGCGCTCTTGTCAAGCTTCTGTCCCGCACCCTTCTCAAGCTTGGTAACATTGCTAAGCTTCTGTACCACGCTCATTTTCAATGATTTAAGTTGATCTTTGTGCCGCTGGACATCGTTTTCCTGCAGATGGTTATCCACTTGCTTGTCGTAATCTATCATTTCAGTTTTACGCATGGTGTTACTGGCGATAAGTCCGACTATAGCCAAAGAATAGACTATCAATACACCATCGATGTACGCTAATTCCCCATCAGGATCGCATTCTCCTCGGTACCGTATCGGGATTCACTGCAGTTTAAAAGATCGTTATTTGAAGTCATTTTATCATTGTTAGTCACAAAGGCTGTCTCAGATGTAGACATATTTATACCAAAGACATCTCTATACGCGGCACACATGTTGGCATGTAGGCCTACTGTACCATCTGCTTAATACTGCCAGGGAACGTTTCGATGAACAGATGCCTTCACTACGTAAACGATTACGGACTGTCTGATCACTAATGCCAATGTTGTCTGCAGTCCTGGCGGCAGTTTGAAAGCGGTTTCGTAAGTGTGTCAGGGTAATATGTCTGTCCTGGGCACGTGTGGTGGCACGGGCGTCCACTACGTGGACGGTCAGCAACAGGTCCAGTGTATTCGAAACGGTTCCTCAAATTTCTCACAGCCCTGGCAGAGGCACCAACAATACGAGCCACTTCTGCAGTCATTGTACCGGCCTGAAGAAGGCCAATAGCTCGTTCTCGCAGATTTGCAAGAATTCTCGGCATCCCAGCTTGGTGAAATTCTTACAGTCACAACAAAATTAAGTTGCTTTCAAGTTGGATACACATGAAAACAGCAGAAAGTCACTGACACTGACACTGACACTAGCACATGGTTATACCCCAGTGGGACATGCACGTGCACATCACACAAACAGTGCACGCACATGGACATGCATCATTGAGCGCGTTAAAACACAACCATACGCATTACCTCGGCGTCCAAAACAAACACAGTAGGTCTAAGTTTATAGTAGCAATGATTAGAGTAACTATTGAATATCCCAATATTTGGGGCGGAAGTTTCTTTTTTTGACAAGTATATATAGTCTTTTTCCTTGCCGGGGTTGAGAGGTTGTCGTTGTAGGTTGGGGAGGGTCAGGGGGTGGGTGGTTGGGGTCAGTAAGTAAGGCCTACATATCCGACTAGTGTACCCTTTTTTGTGCTAAAATTGGAGCCACATCTAACCAGTAGTTTCCAGCATAGTCACATATATCCAGAATTTGATCCGATCCGTATCCGAGGTTTTTTAAATTCAGATCGCGGCCAAGGTCTGGAAATTCTATGGTTTACGATAAATTCATTTTGTTTTATTAAACATTTAAGGACACAAACTACATCAGTAGTATTAAAGTTCAACTGCATGCCATCATTGCATCGTGTCTTCATCATAATGAAACAGATTTTCAAATTGTTTTCATGCTTTTCCTTCGTTTGAACTTAGTTTATTTTGGAGCAAGAATTATGTACACTTTAAAGTTTTTCAATGGCTATTTAATTCATAATGGGTTCAGATACATTTTAGCTGCGTGTAACGGCTCAATAACCCGCCTTGCCACTTAGTCAGCCAGTTAGTTAGGCAATCAGTCAGTCAGGAAGTCAATCAGTCACAAATGCTTTCTCCGGACTGTAGCTTAAAGAGTTTTTGCTACAGGGTACTCAAACGTGGGGGAATGGTTGCCCGTGGGGTCCTGAAGATGTGTAATACATTTGGGGTCAAAGGGTCAAAGATAATGGCTATGAAAAAGATTATTTTGAAAACTATTCAGACTGGGTTTCCTGAAGAGATCGTGACCAGACTTAGATGGAAGGCTGTGCCTGGGCCCCTACGATTTGTGATAAATTGGAGGTCAAAAGGTCACAGTAACAATTAAAACTTCTTCCAAAACACGAACAATGCGAGTATTGCATACATTTCTGCTGGTTTACGTACAAAGGGCCGCCTCGTGTCGCGTCAGACAGGTGGTCAAGAAGATAATAGCTCTATAAGCCGTGATGTTCCGTTGTTATTTAGTTAGTTAATTGTTCGTCAGTCAGTCTCAAATGTCAATTCCGGCCAAGATAAGCAAGGACATAAGCTCATGCTCTAGCGTATATTGCGGTGGAAGGGGTTGGCCCAAACAGAGAGTTCTCTTTTGAATATATGGGCACATGTATATTTTCTTGACCGGCAGATATGTGGCATAAGGTAACTTATGTGATCGTATACATGTCATGGCTTTTAAAGTGGAATGATCATTAGAAGAATACCTCACACAAGCGTCAAATCAAAGGATGGCAGGTGACATGAACACCATCACAGTACGGTCATTACCAAGTTACCGTAATCCTGACCTCCAGGCCTTCCTGTATAATTTACAATTGATTCCAATAGTGCAATCGACTTTTCCAGTTTTAGCTATGCCCCGCCCATCTCTAGCTAAGCTCCACCCACACCTCGCTCGTGTTGAGATCGATCGATTTTTTTAGTTCTCTAACTATCAGTTTCCAGAAAACTATACAGGTAAGCTGTTGAATATTTTGAAACTAATTTGACTGGGTGTTGTTGCTGCAAAATATTCAACAGCATGTATATTAAATAGTAGACATACAATTCGTATAACAACGCTTAGCCGGTCATCAATTAAGCGTTCGTGACGAACTTAGCTACGCCATTCATGACTTAATTGATCACGATGTCTTCCTACACGTCGCGTAGTTGATTATTATTAGCTGTTGAATATTTTGAACCTAATTTGACTGCGCGCTGTGGCTGCCTATGGCAGCAACAGCGACAAGTTAAATTAGTTTCAAAATATTCGACAAAATGTTTATTAAATGGTAAATACTACAACTGATTCGTACAACGTCTCAGACTATTTAAGCGTTTAAGACGGACTAAATCGAGTCATTCGTACTGTAATTGCCACGTAGTAGATTATGACGTCATATGATGGATGGATAAACCGGAAAGGTATATTGACCTTTGACCCACATCATACCGAGAAAATGTCAACTGACATAACCATTATATAAATTGTAAGTTATGGGTAAAGGTTTCCACCCCACGTTCGAAGTCACTAGTTCTCAATAAAGCCAACGTGCAACCAACGTAATATTTCTTTCCATTGGGTTCCATACTTGATAAATTCGTCGAGGCCCTGACATTTCCCATCGAATCAAGTTTATTTTCGTAATGCTGATATTAGATGTCTATATATAGATTTTGACCAGATTCGGTGTCAATCCAAGTAAGAAAATACGTCATTATTGTTGATGATGCAGACAGATGGACATGCAGGCGTCGGACGGGATGTAATCACTATAGTTCACCCGAGTTAAGAACCGTAATAAATATGATATTAGAATTCTCTGACCTAAAACTTACTTGTTGCCACGAAAATTAATTTTCCACGCAGAGTAGTAACTTTCTCAAGAATGGTGCCCCATGGGGCCATAATGTTACAGGTCTTCTAATGTTTATAGCAATAGAGGAATTTAGCTATGCCCCACCCATCTTAAATAGCTAAGCTCAACACACACTTCGCTCTGAACTCCATGACTATCAATTTCCAGAAAACTATACAGGTGTGTTATTGAATATTATGAAATTAATTTGCCTGGGTGCTGAAATTGTTGCAAAATATTCAACAGCATGTTTATTAAATAGTAAAGACATACAACTAACATCAATTAAGCGTTCGTGACGTAATTGATTACGACGTTTTCCTACATGTTGTGTAGCTGATTTAGTCCAGGAGCTAAAGCTAGGTCAGAATCGTGACGTAGCACACCCAGTATTCTGAAGGTCTGACACTTACTGTGGCTTGGGGGACATGTCCCACACATTTTAAGCCCTGTTGTACAAACAAATTGTGGTAGCACTAATTAGTTGTCCTGATTTCTTTGCATAGGGGGTCTAGGCTTTGGCTGTATCCACAGTGCACAACGATATAAGCATGATCGTGTCATAACTCAAAGTAATATCGTATTAGATTCACCATATATGATATTTAGACGGATATCGACCTAACATATATCCAACATACATTTTGCATGCATATACCAAAGGCGAGGGTGAAATGTGAAGGTTATAGTTTATGTATGTATACTAACTCCATCATAGAATCTGTATATCCAGCTGTACCACTGTTGACAAAGCACCCAGGTAATGGTGGTTGGAATGAGACATATGGATGTGGTGGTAATCGGTGCGGAAAAACAAATTAAAATGAACTTAGACGCACTGCAAGAAAATTTCAAAGAGGTGTGTATGTACGTGAATAAATTGCAACAGCTGTTCAAATCCTTTAAAGTTGAGTCAAGCTCGAAATCACACCTGTTCGCATTTTGGAACTCATATATTCATATGGTAGAGCTGCTGCTTGGATTCATAAGAGCCGAGAGAACTGGAGATTGGCAGGCACACCTATCTGCTACTGCTGCTATGGCGCCATATTTCTACAGCATGGACAGAACCAATTATGCAAGATGGCTGCCAATATATCTTGCGGACATGAAGATGCTTCCAAGTACACATCCATATGTACATGAACAATTCTTGAATGGAAATCATTCCGTAAGTCGCTCAGACCATCAATTCAATCAAGTGTGGACAGATATGGCCTTAGAGCAATCGATTAATTTGGATTCCAAAAAGCGAGGTGGTATTATTGGAATAACACAAAAGCCAGGAGCTCTGGAGAGGTGGTTTTTAACTAGCCACGAGAGGGCAGCCATAACAACGGTCACAAAGCAAATGTGTGGGTTACAAGATAGTCACATGTTTGGAGTACATACGGAAATGGGGACTAATCGAATGAACAGGAATGAAACCGATGTGCAGAAGATACTTTCGATGTTCTCATCAGATATAATGACCAATCCCTTTAATATTGCGGAAAACGACGACAGCGAGTGTCTTCCGCTTGTAAACATTGCAACTGGCGTGGTATTGCCTAGTGAAATCGCCAAGAGACTTGTTTCCGCCTGTGACATTGGTAAGGAGATTATGGAAAATTTTGTTCAGGAGCGGCTGGACACTAACACGAGAAGCGTTTGGGACACGTTGCCACACTTAAAACTTAAAATATTTGCCAGCCTAGCACAGAAGAAAAAACTCAAAACAAATGATGAAAAAATTCACAATGTGAGATCTGACCACGAACTATTTGGTCGATTAATTATTGCCGCAAGGTCCAGAGATGTTGATTTAAAACTAGTGATGACGTATGAACTGTCTGCTGTTCCACTATCATTGTCACATACGGATGGGACTCTAAGAAAGAATGTGAAAAGTGTTTTGTTAAGTGAACTAGAAAAGGAAGTAAATGTTGATGGACGGCTTCCACCTGTTGACAAGACAGGCGCAACAGCTTATGTAGTAGATGGCATGGCAATTGTGCAAATGGTTAAAACTGGAGGTACGTCTACATTTGGAGAATTGGCTGATAAATACTGGCACATCTTTACAGTTCCACTGAATCAAGAAGACTGCAACAGAGTAGATATAGTTTTTGACAGATATGATAGACTGGAATCTCTCAAAGCGGAAGAGCGGCTAAAACGTGGGTCATCAACAGCATTGCAAGTAAAGATTGCTGGAGAAAATACTCCGTTCCAAAGCAATGGGCCAAGTACATCAGCAATCCAAGCAACAAAAGTAACCTGGTTGCATTTCTCAGCAAGCGGTGGCGTGATACTGGTCCAAATATGCTATCTGCCGACAATTGCGTCATTCTTGCTGGTGGCTTTAACGATGGAATGGATGTTGTTGTCATTTCAGCGAACAATTCGTCGTATTTGGAAGAACTTCGATCAGATCACGAGGAAGCAGACACGCGTATGATGTTGCACGCGCTACACGCTTCAAAAGACCACATGCGTGTTGTTATACAGTCTCCTGATACAGACGTGGCAGTACTTAGTATATATACGTATCGTTCGCTTCACTGTTCTGAACTATGGTCCCGTACGGGCACAAAGGACAAATTGCGATACATACCAATACATACAGTTGCTCAAGTACTGGGCCCAGCTATCTGTCTGTCTTTGCCTGGGTTTCATTCTCTTACAGGTTGTGATAGCCCTAGTGCATTATTTGGAGTCGCTAAGAGAAAAGCATTCAATCTCTTAAAGTCATCTGAATGTCATCAGCTTAGCTTAGCCCAACTCGGCGAACATGTTCACTTATCACCGAATACTGCAATTCTATGTGAGAAATTTGTCTGTGAGTTGCATACCACCAGGTATGTGGGAAAGACAGCTGATGAAACCCGTTATTGGCTCTTTTGTCAAAAGAGACAAAGAAATGAAAATCTTCCACCTACATCAAATAGTCTAAAGCATCACACCGAAAGGGCCAATTTTCAAGCTCTTGTTTGGAGACGTTCCTTGCAAGCTGTTCAGAATCTTCCATCTCCAAATTGACATGGCTGGCGTATAGTGGATGGTCTACTCAAGCCTGTTCTAATGTCAAAGGATCCTGCTCCATTTGGATTAATTGAACTCACATCATGTAGATGTCAAAAGTCTGCCTGCAAAAGAACAGATCTCTGTCAATGCAAGGCTAACAATCTACTCTGCACTGAAGCATGCCTTTGTATGGGAGGTGAAATGTGTGACAATGTTCAGCATACAATTGTCGAAGATGACTCTGACACGGATGAGTAACATTCTCTCATTTGCTCACGTGATAAATATGTTCTGCCAGCTTGTGTAGACATGCACTGCATGTCAGTTAAAAGTTTAATTATGAAAAATGTAGAAAACATGGGCATTGTTGTAGCTAAGGTATTGCTAGTTACAAGAAGACCTAAGTGCCCCAATATGTACAAAGCAACATACGGGTGTCTTAAACGAGGTTGATTATGTATAAATCTGCGATATACGATCACTCCTTTCCATTTTGGTTAAGATTGTATTGATATAACATGCGCTTAAGTTTGTGAAAAATTTACTATTGTGAAAATTGTTTTGAGAGCTACATTCAACACCTATTGTAAATGGGCTTCTCACGGGTTAGTGATACCACAATTTTCTTGTACAACACGGCTCAGAATATACCCAAGACATCGGTCTAGCATAATATAGAGACAAACCTTCTGAATACTGGGTGTGCTACGAAACCATTCTTCTAGACCCCTTTTGAAAATTGGCTCCCGGACTAATTATTACTTTTGAATATTTTGAAACACAGTTGCATACGTCAAGTTTGTTCAAGAGGGCTTCTTGGCGGGCCAGATGTTGCAATTGCATAGCATTATGGAAACACATGTAGCATCCTATATTTGAATGTTGATATTCATCGGGATTTTAGAGCAAGGCATCCACAACTTCCAAAAGGACTGGAAGGTCAAATTAGTTTCAAAATATTAACAGTTTAAACGTATAGTTTTCTGGAAATAGATAGTCATGGAGTTCAGGGCCATTCCCCACCATCGCCTTTTACACTGCCGATCTATATATGGCTGCTTCTGTAGTTATTGCGTGCCCTAAATCGTATAACTGTGTTGGCACTCCGACAATAAATATTAGCCTCGTACATTCATTTTGCCATTCGTCACTACACCTACATACACAATGACTAATCTTTAGCAGATAAATACTTTTGTCACACGAAATATTGCCGCTTAGAACATACTTGTGTGGGACCTGTTTAATATTGTATTATTGCCTGAACCGTTTCAACATGCCTACATATTAGAAAATGCATGATAGAGACACTGCTAGTCTGCTATAACGTTCGTGTTGCTGACGTGTGACGCGTGTACTAAAAATGGCGAGATTTTAATATTTCATGATGAGCTTGATATAAGAATGGTATTTGTTTCCGTACAGTTATAGCTTCCCTCAATAAATAATAATCGCAGCTGGATTCACGTCTGGTAAATGATGCCGGTATATATATATATATATATATATATATATATATATATATATATATATATATATATATATACACACACACACACACGCACACGCACACGCACACGTCGGCGCCCCCAATCAGCCGGCGCCCTGGGCGACCACCCCTCTCGCCACCCCCTCACTACGTCCCTGCATATACTAGAACATAATTCAGTTTTGAATCACAGTCCAGATCGTAATTTGGTTGACATCACATGTTAGATTATAATTCAGTTTGAATCACAGTCCAGATCATAATTCGGATGACATCACATGTTAGGACATAATTCAGTTTCAATCACGGTCCAGACCGTAATTCGGATCACATGACACGTTAGAATAAAATTCAGTTTTAATAACGGTCCAGACCGTAATTCGAATGCCATCACATGCAAGAACATAATTCAGTTTTGAATCACAGTCCGGACCGTAATTCAGATGCCATCACATGCATGAACATAATTCAGTTTTGAATCACATTCCAGACCGTAATTCGGATGACATCACATGTTAGGACATAATTCAGTTTGAATAACGGTCCAGACCCTAATACGGATGACGTCATATGCTAGAACATAATTCAGTTTTGAATCACAGTCCAGATCGTAATTCGGATGACATCATATGTTAGGACAAAATTCAGTTTGACTCACGGTCCAGACTGTAATTCGGATCACATGACATGTTAGATTATACTTCAGTTTGAATAAGGGTCCAGACTGTAATTCGGATGACATCACATGTAAGAACATAATTCAGTTTTGAATCACAGTCCAGACCGTAATTCGGATGACATCACATGTTAGAACATAATTCAGTTTGAATAACGGTCCGGACCGTAATTCTAATGACGCCATATGCTAGAAGATAATTCAGTTTTGAATCACAGTCCAGACCGTAATTCGGATCACATCACATGTTAGGACATAATTCAGTTTTGAATCACAGTCCAGATCGTAATTCGGATGCCATCACATGCAAGAACATAATTCAGCTTTGAATCACAGTCCAGACCGTAATTCGGATGCCATCACATGCATGACCATAATTCAGTTTTGAATCACAGTCCATACCGTAATTCTGATGGAATCACATGTTAGGACATACTTCAGATTGAGTCACGGTCCAGACCGTAATTCGGATGGCATCACATGCTAGAACATAATTCAGTTTCAATCACAGTTCAGACCGTAATTCGGATGAAGACTGAATTTCATTCTAGACCGGTATTCAGTTTGAATCACAGTCCAGACCATAAATCGGATTGCATCTTACTGTTAGAACGTAGTTCGTTATTCACTCTATAGATCAGCCTGATAATCTATATATGCGCCATCCTTCTAGAATTCTATTCGGTTTGAATAACAGTCCAGACCGTAATTCGGATTGCATCTTATTACTAGAACGCAGTTCGTTATTCAGTTTATACATAGGCCTGTATCATATTTATGTATACACACACGCGCGCATTAGACTTGCCACCTATGGCTTAATCTGCAGCATCTAATATGTACTCTATAATGCCTGCTCCCGTCCAATTTCGAACTACGAACTAGGAATTTTGGTCTTACTTATAAGAGGTCAAATATGTACATTTCTACCACGACGACGACAGCGCGTGTATGTATGTTTCCACAATGCAATTAATTGAATCCGACGTCAGTTTCGACTATGAAATCGACCAGCCATACGACCAAATCGGCGCGTGCCAGGGGCCTATTGCACCAGTGAGACGTAGCTTGACGACAGACGTTAACAAACGTCGGTCGTGAATCCGACCGACCTTGCAACTACCGTCTCACAGTCGAAGGGCGTTAGACCGACCTACATAAGCGGGTAACTCCGGCGTATAAAAGAAATTACCCGGTTCTTAATATGGAATGCACTAAATATTTGCGGCCAAACATGTTAAAAGCATGCAATATATTTTCAACAGAACGTGCGCCGTGTACTTGGTGTTAATATTATACTACATAGGTCATTCTATTTCGGGATGAGCAAGAAAGCGCCTTACTCCGAGGGAGAAATTCTCCGATTGCTAGAGTTATTTAAGGAGAATAAGGTGATGCTTCTCGCAAGTTTCAAATCGAGTGTCACAAATAAGAAAAAACAAGAAACATGGAAGATGATTGTTGAGGAAATAAACAAAGTTGGCCAGAAAAATCGTACACTCAAAGAAGTGACACACAAGTGGAAGGACTTAAAATCGCAAGCGAAGAAGGATGTATCAGCAAGAAAATATCCAAAAACTGGAGGCGGGAAAGCACCGAAAGAGGGTGGATATACCGATGTCATCCTAGATATCATAGGTGACGATGCTCCTTCACTGAATGGTGTTCCACTGGGTGGAGTCGAGAGTGGTGTCAGTACCGATAAGACCGTGGAAAGCATTCCGGGGACGTCCGATATTAAGAAAGATGAGCGAAATGAATCTGAATTGAAGGGTATGCATATAGAAGAATGAAGTATCAGCAGCAGCAGCAGTAGCACTACCAGCAGCAGCAGTAGCAGCACTACCACCACAAGCAGCAGCACTAGCAGTAGCAGTATAAGCGACAACGACGACGATGACGACGACAACGACGACAGCAGCAGCAATAGCAGAAGGAATATATTACTTCACATAATATAATTTATTGCAAATATCTTATTTTTTAGCATCTGTATCAAAGACAGTTTCCGCATCAACACCCTCAGAAAGCGCAACTCCTACATCTATAACAAGCAGCATGCCAACGTCTTCATCAGCAGCTGCTGACGATTAAACTTCTCGAAAAGATACAACAAGAGAAGAACTACATAAGGTATTATTGCGGGAAGAGATCGTAAAAGTAAAATTGCAACAAAAGAAGTTGCAACTGCAAATTACAAAACTGGAAGAGGAAGAGAAAAGAAGACATCCGGTGCTATGTTCGCAGTGTTCGCAACAAAGTCAAGCATCACATGATATTTCAACTGTTTATAGTGATGAAGCAAGCTACATAGGAGAAAATAATTATGGCAACGAAAGCACCTCACAAACACCGTTTCCAGTATATATGGACATTTAGTAATTTAATGTATTATTGTTAATCATCAGATTGTACATACACCGTTCGCTAATGATGATGATGATGATGATGATGATGGATGATGATGATGATGATGATGATGATGATGATGATGATCACATAATCACATAAATAACTAAATAACGTATATGCCCAACCAAATAAATCTAAGGAAATGAAGAGAAGTAGGCATATAGAAATAACAAATTTGAATAATGAAAGGTATTCTACAGTATTGCAATGTTGAGATCATAAAAACTCCATTGAATATATATGATAGAATCACAATTAGTATACTATCAGACATCGCTTAACTGTGATTGTGTCATATCAATCCTTGAAAATTAGTCCTCAACGTTGGAAATAGTTATGTACAATCTGTATCCTTCTAGCCGTCCCGCGTACTGCATTTTGTTGCGGCACTGCAATATCGATATTAGCATCATTTAATACGGGGGGGGGGGGGGGGGGGGGGGGGGAAGCACGACGTTAGCTGGCATAGGAACATTTCTAATAATGCATATGTTGTGCAAACAAATAACCGCAGCTATCACTGTGCAGGCTCTACCGGGTGACATGTTCAATTTGCCAAGTATACATGCGAATCGTGCTTTCAAGACACCAATGCATCGTTCAACTACACTCCGAGTTATTTTATGTGCATTATTGTAGGCTTCCTGGGAATTGTTAGCTGTATGCAGAAATGGTGTCATGAGCCACTGTCTCTGTGGGTAGCCACTGTCTCCCAACACCAGGCACTGCATGTCAGACTCCTCGAAATGATTGTAGATTACACTTTCAGTTAAAATTCGTGCATCGTGTGTACTGCCTGGCCACTTTACTACACAATTCACTATTCTTAACTCGGCATCACACACTAATTATACATTTATCGAATGAAACCCTTTCCTGTTTACATACTCCCACTCATACTCAGGCGGTCTTTTAATCCTCACATGTGTGCCATCAATACAAGCTACAACATTGGGAAATCCGGCAATGGCCTGCAGAATAATAATAATAATAATAATAATAATAATAATAATAATGATGATGATGATGATGATGATGATGATGAGGAGGAGGAGGAGGGCTAGTAGTAGTAGTAGCAGTAGTAGTAGTAGTAGTAGTAGTAGTAGTAGTAGTAGTAGTAGTAGTAGTAGTAGTAGTAGTAGTAGTAGTACTAGTAGTAGCAGTAGTAGCAGTAGTAGCAGTAGCAGCAGCAGTAGTAGTAGCAGCAGCAGCAGCAGCAGCAGCAGCAGAATAGGAAATGGGCGAGTAAATTATACAGATCAATAATGCTAGTATACGTACTAACTGACACATTCACATGCTCACACGCACGATCGCACGCATAAGCACGATACGCACGCACGTATCCAAGCAAACAAGCACCCCATCCCCAACACGCACGCACACACGCACACGCACACACACGCCCACACGCGCACGCACACGCACACGCACGCACGCACGCACGCACGCACGCACGCACGCACACACACACACACACACACACACACACACACACACACACACACACACACACACATATATATATAAAAAGGAAAGAGAACTTACCGCAAACTTGGTTTTAGTGTTAGCAACATAGTCAGCATGCTGGTGTAAAAAGACATGTTGCCCCAGTCGTCTCTCAAGCGCTAAGGAAACTTTGCGTATAGCTCTACATGCTGTGGATGTGTGTACATTCAGTACATCACCAGTAACAGTTTGGTAGGATCCCGTGGCATAGAATCGCATGGCTATGAGCAGTTGTTGAAGTGGTGAGAAGGCTGCATTCCTGTCAGTTCTATGCTGTAATTCCATCCTTAATTCCTCAGCTAACTGGATGATCCCATGTCTATTGAATCTAAAACGTCCATGCAGTTCCGCATCGTCATATTTTTCCAAAGCATTAGTTCGGTCGCGAATAACTCTTTCTCTTCTTAAATTTCGCCTATATTGCACATCTAACCCAAAGTTGTGAACTATACCAGCCATGACCAAACATTAAAATGACACATTTATTTTGCTAAGCCAGCTAAAGCATGTAAAAAATTGAACGATCGAGGTTACCGACTCTCCTACGCCAACCCCCTAGCAGACGTGAGATTTGGGACGTTTCAGCGGCGTCACGCTATTGCAGCGACAAACCGTGCAACCGACGTTTCTAACTTGCGACAGACGTTGCCTCATTTTCCACGACCGACCAACAAACGTCTCACTGGTGCAATAGGCCCCTGGAACTTTTGAACATCTCATTGAGCCGATATTAACTACCCTGCAATGGGAAATCTGGCTGTGTTACATTGATGTCGTAATCGTTTTTGGACCCACGTTTGAGCAAACTCCAATTTAGACACCGTGCTTTCAAGATACTGCACAACTAACTTGAAGGTCAAACCCAAGAAATGACATCTTCAGACAGACAGAGCATCGAGTTCCTGGGACACATCATATCCGGTGATGGAGTAGCCACCCAACTGTCAAAAACGAAAACCGTGGTGGAGTGGCATATCCCGGAGTCTGTCACGGAAACTAGGAACTTCCTTGGTCTCTGTCAGTACCATCGTCGATGCATCCGTCATTTCAGCGAGATTGCATCACCTCTCTTCAAGATCACCGAAAGGGATCGACCCTTCGAGTGGACGAGTGAGTGTGAAGGTTCCTTCAGGGCGTTGAACGAACTCTTGACGACCACTCCTATTCTCGCTCATCCTAACCATAACCTCGATTTCATCCTGGACACTGATGCATCTGCTTATGCTACTGGCACAGTTTTATCTCAGGTAACAGAGGACGGAACGGAGCAGGTACTGGGTTATGGTTCGCGCACTCTAAATAAATCAGAGAAATGTTACGCGACCACCAAACGAGAATTACTGGCTGTGGTCTATGTTGTCAAGTATTATAAACACTGTATGGCCACCCATTTACTCTCCGTATGGATCACACTTCCCTACGCTGGCTCCGTAACATTAAAAATCCGGAGGGCCAGGTAGCGAGGTGGCAGGAATCCCTGCAGGCTTTTAACTTCAATGTGGTTCATAAACCCGGCAAACTGCGTGGAAATGCCCACACCTAAAGCAGAATCGGGCTTGAGAATGAACCCGAAGTAGCCAACACGGTGACACATGCAACACAGCCATCTCCGGTGTTCCCCGAATTGTGGTGTGCAGAGTGGAACACGGAGAAAGTCGCTCACGAATAAGCAGCAGACATGCAGACACGAAATATATATGCATGGATCCAGGAGGGTTTATGTTCTCCCCGGGAATCTGTTACACTGTTATCCACAACAGCCAAGTACTACTACCAGTGGTTCGAAGAATGCCATATTCATGATGGCGTTCTCTACATTAACAACTGCCTGGTAATTCCGGAATGTTATCACGAAAGAATATTACAGCAGTTGCACGATAACGCCAGTCATCTAGCTGTTGAGCGGACATTAATGAGAATAAAACAGATTCACTGGATCAGAATTCGTGATAGTGTAAAGGCATGGGTCGCCAAATGTGTCCCATGTCAAAGACACACTGTTGGCCAGCACCAGTATGCCCGATTACAAGTAAAACGTGTTGGTGCACCGTGGTAGCGAGTGGCTATTGATGTGCTCAGACCCTTGAATACGATGGATGATGGATATAAGTACATCCTCGTGTTGCAAGATTATTTTACGAAGTGGGTGGAAGCATTCGATTTGCTGGACCAAGAGGCATCCACGACAGCAGAGGTCTTGGCAAGCAATGTGTTCTGCCGGTTTGGAATGCCTTATGAGCTGCATTCCAATCAAGGAAGTAATTTTGTCAAAACAAGGACAACTCTGTAGGATCCGCGGAGTGATGGCATGGTGGAGAGGTTTAATCATACTCTCGCTGAAATGAATGAAACACGCCTTGATTGTCGAGATTGGGATCTATGACTCACATATGTGCTCATGGCATACCGCACTTCAGTACATTCCAGCACGGGTTACACCCCTGCACGGTTAATGTTAGACCGTGAATTAGCCTTACCACTGGATCTGACTATGCCCAGCATTCTGGGGGAGAAAAATCCACCATCTCTCTATGGAGAGCTCATGCGGTAATGGATAGAACAGACACATGACCTAGTGAGAGCAACTTTATCCACTGCACACTCGCGTCAGAAAACATGGCATGACTGGAGAGTGCATGGAGATCCATATGAAGTGGGAAGAATGGTCTGGGTACACGATTCGTGACGATTTGCAAACGTGCGGAGTACCAGTGGAAAGGACCCTATTTGGTAGTAGCTAAGATGTCAGATGTGACCTACCACATCCACGCTTCGGATGGCCTAACCTCAGTCATCCACTTCGATCCACTTAAACCTTGTGTCAGTGATGACCCCGTAGCAGAGCTCGGACTGGGCATTCCACGTGGCACCAGTACCCAGACAGATGTCTCCACGGAGACGAGTATTCCCGACGTTAGTCTCGAGCACCGTGGTGACAGTTCGACCCTTCTCCTACCAAGCCAGGTGTCCGGTGAACAAGCGACTAACGCTGCGGACGATGACGAGATACGTACTCGCCCTCTCCCTCTTCAGTATGGGTCTACTCGATCTGGGAAGTCGTATCTGAAGACTTTCTCTGCATTAGATGATCACGATTGACATGCAATGTTAAGTTCGAATAACGGGAGGCGTCTACATGGCTGTCTGCTGAGCTGGAATGCGGAACATGGATATTTCTGTCCGGATAGTGCTGGCGTCGACTCCTCCGAACTGTCGGACAAGGCAAGGTCCTCTGCCTTTATTAGCGCATATTAACGGTGGTGCGGACTGCCTAACCTAATCTAATTTTTCCTAGCTCTTCATAACTTTCCAGGCCAAGTAATACATAATAGAAGTGATAAATTAATAATATTAAAATAAACAGCAGAATTTGGTTTGCGACACGAAAGTAACCTAATGCTTTTTCTTCCCTTGTGTCGAGTTTGACAGGAAGACGAAATTTCAGTGCGCAATCTCCACCGTTTATACCTTTTGGTGACGTCACATGAGGTAGGTCTGCCTTGGACTGCCAAGCATCCTCCTCTGTGGGTAGGACAAGTCCCATCCCTACCTAGACCAGACTTAATTTATTATAATACAGCTCGGAAAATGCGTGCCACAGTTTACAATAGGAATACGACGCCGTCGTATGGAGATTGTGAATGCAGTCATCTTGAGTGTCTATGTTTCTGTGGGGTTGGTGATTTTAATTGATACGCATGGCTGGTTATCTGTGGATGATCTCGCGCTGTTGTGAAGGGTGACGTTTTTATTACTCAAGGGAGGGGGAAGTGAGTAGGTGAAGTGCGGTGTCAACTTTATAGGACATGATGTATTTCGCTCTGTAATGGCCGAGCCCATGGGTGGGACAGAGTTACTTTAGAGCGTGGATGACCAAAAAGGGTGCTGTCGTAACTTGAATCAATCCATTATCGGATTCAACTTTTCGGTAGCATAATTTGTGACGGACGACAGATTGCGAGCATCTTGCTCTCTTAATAATATTGACTGTTATTACGTGTGAATGAAGTATTATGTTATTAGCTATTTCCGTATGATGGTTCCGGTGGGGTGGGGAAGGGGGAGGTTCCCCTGTACCGCGTACTGTAGATGGCTGCGGTGTGCTTCTTTCCATATGATCAGTTTTGCGTAAACCGGATAAGGTGATTGCGGAAAATATTGACTGGTGTCCGGCCTGCTGAGTGACGCTGGTGTATTGCGGATTGTGCATATCCAGTTTTCCACGCTGGTGAATGCCAAGTCTGTTGCAGTTGTGGAAAAGTCGGGATTGCGGGAAGTGATAAACTTCCCGCATCTGTGCGGGAGGGAATGTTGCGGAAATTCGTGTCTCTTTAAAATGTTAGGTGCTTGCTATATCTTGTTGTTGCTGGTGTTGATTGTCTCCGTTATATTCTCTGTATGTAGTATTCAGGCAACGGTGGATTGATGTATCCAACCTTGCAGGCAAGTGTGTTCTGTGTGCTCTTGGATTTCTGTGTCCGGTGTGATGTTCTGACTGCTCGCGGTGGGGATTGGTGGGCGGTTTTGGTGAGGGTTACACGACGGTTGGTACTTTGTCATAGCTTTTAAGTACCAGGACAATTCGAGCTGAGAGTGCTGAACAGGCTGCTTCCCTGCTCACCGCCTGTGGGGGTGTTGGCTGCTGCGGTGTGGGATGCCATCTCCCCTGTAACAGCTGACTCTCATATCTGAAGAGTGACAGTCTACAGACTACGAGTGGAGTGTGAAGTGGACAGGACGTATGCTGTCCGAACTTGGTGCATAGAGAAGGGACACGCATTGGAGATGGGGCGGTGGTCGTGCACATGGAGAGGGAGCATGTTGGTTGGGGCGTGGTTGCGCAGTTTAGGGGTGTGGTCTGGTACACCGAGCTGTGCTGTTTTGCTGTTCTTCAAAAAGAGCTAAGGCCTCATCCGGCCTCTGCACTTCCATGCTATTCACTACCTGTTCCACCCCACAAGAAGCATGGCCTGGGGCAGCCTCAGCTTCTGCCTGTGGTAACTATAATGGGTGGTATAGCATGAAGTGGGTGGGAATGGGAACAGCTCAGCGGAACAACTTTTCCGTCCTTCCCATTGAACAACACAAACAAGAAAGTCTTCAGATGTGACTTCCCAGATCGAGTAGACCCACACTGAGGAGGGAGAGGGCGAGTCCGTATCTTGTCATCAGCCTCAGCTTTAGTTGCTTGTTCACCGAACTCCTGGCTTGGTATGAGAAGGGTCGAACTGGCACCGCGGTGCACTAGACTAACATCGAGAATACTCGTCTCCATGGAGACATCTGTCTGGGTACTGGTGCCACGTGGAATGCCCAGTCCGAGCTCTGGTACGGGGTCGTCACTGACACAAGGTTTAAGGCGATCGAAGTGGATGACTGATGTCAGCCCATCCGAAGCACGGATATGGTAGGTCACGTCCGATGTCTTACCTACTAACACATAGGGGCCTTTCCACTGTTAACTCAGTTTACTCGGCACATTTGCAGATCATCGTGAATCGTGTACCCAAACCATTCTTCCCACTTCATATGGATCTCCATGCACCCTCCGGTCATGTCATGTTTTCTGACGCCAGTGTGCAGTGGATAATGTTGCTCTCACTAGCTCATGGGTTTGTACTACCCGCTGCTGCATGAACTCCACATAGAGAGATGGTGAATTTTTCTCCCATGGAATCCTGGCCATGGGCAGATCGAGCGGTAAGGCTAATTCACAGCCTAACATTAACCACGCAGGGGTATAACCCATGCTGGAATGTACTGAAGTGCGGTATTCCATGAGTACATATGGGAGTCGTAGACCCCAATTGCTACAATCAAGGCGTGTTTCTTTGGTAAGCATCTCCATAAGAGTTCGATTGAATCTCTCCACCATGCCGTCACTGCAGGGGTGATACAGAGTTATCCTTGTTTTGACGATGTGAAACAATTTGCAGAGCTCGGAGATCAGCCAGCTCAAAATTACTTCCTTGTTAGGAGTGCAGCTCATAGAGCATTCCAAACCCGCAGAACACATTGCTTGCCAAGACCTCTGCTATTGTGAATGCCTCTTGGTCTGGTAAAGCGAATACTTCCACCCACTTTGTAAAATAATCTTAATGTCTGCTCAACAGCTAGATGACCAGCCTTATCGTGTAATTGTTGTAATATATCGTTCAGATAACACTCAGGGATTACCATGCGGTTATTAATGTAGAGAACACCATCATGAATATGGCATTCTTCGAACCACTGGTAGTAGTGCTTGGCTGTTGCGGATAATGGTGTAACAGATTCCCAGGGAGGGCGTACCCCCTCCTGAATCCATGCGTATATATTTCGTGTCTGCACATCTGTTGCTTGTTCGTGAGCGACTTTCTCCGTGTTCTACTCTGCGCACCGCAATTTGTGGAGCACCAGAGATGGCTGTGTTGTATGTGTCATTGTGGTGGCTGTTTTGGGTTCATTCTCAAGCCCGATTCTGCTCAAGGCATCAGCATGTCCATGCAGTTTGCCGGGTCTGTGAATCACATTGAAGTTAAAAGCACCTGGCCCTCCAGATTTTTACGGTTGCGGAGCCAGCATAGGGAAGCGTGATCCATATGGAGAGTAAATGGGTGGCCGTACAGAAAGTGTTTATAATACATGACAAGGTAGACCGCAGCCAGTAATTCCCGCTTGGTGGTCACGTAATGTTTCTCTGTTTTACTTAGCGTACGGGAACCATAACCCAGTGCCTGCTCCATTCCATCCTCTGTGACCTGAGAGAGAACTGCGCCAATAGCGTAAACGGACGCATCAGTGTCCAGGATGAAATCGAGGTTAAGTTTAGGATGAGCGAGAATAGGGGCGGTCATCAAGAGTTCCTTCAACGCCCTGAAGGAACCTTCACACTCACTTGTCCACTCGAAGGGTCGATCCTTTTCGGTGATCTTGAAGAGAGGTGATGCAATCTCACTGAAATGACATATATGTCGACGATGGTCTTGACAGAGACCAAGGAAGGTCCTGGTTTCCGTGACAGACTCAGGGGTCTGCCACTCTGCCATGGCTTTTGTTTCGAACTCGATGCTCTGTCTGAAGAGAAAACATTTCTTGGGTTTGAGCTTCAAGTTGGCCATGCGGAATCTTGAAAGCACGGTATCTAAAGTGGAAAGAGTTTGCTCAAACTTGGGTCCAAAGAGGATTACGTCGTCAATGTAACTCAGACAGATTTCCCATTGCATGGTAGTTAATACCTGCTCAATGAGACATTCGAAAGTTCCAGGAGTGTTGCACAAACCATAGGGCATCTCGCAGAATTGGAAAAGTCTGTCGCGACAAACGAATGTGGTCTTCTCCATGTCAGCCTCATCCATGGCTACCTGCCAGTATCCACCAGCTAAATCAAAGGTACAAAACCACTTGGCTCTGGACAGGGAATCTAAGGCCTGATCTATCCAGGGTAACTGGATCATTAAGGCGGTTGTAGTCTATACAAAACTGCAAAGATCCGTCGTTTTTGCCTGCTAGTACAATGGGTCTGGCCCAGGGGGATTCTGAGGGCGCAATTATTCCAGTCCGCAACATGTCCTCTACTTGGTGTGCCTCTGCTTCCTTATGAATCGGAAGACGTCCAACGGGTTGATGTATGGGTCGCTTGTTTCCGGTGTCGATAAAGTGCCGTACTAGATGAGTTTCTCCGAGGTCCATGTCTCCTGATGAGAAACCATCGCGATATTTGTGAAGTAATTCGCTTATTTGCCATTTTTGGGATTGCATCAATCCAAGTGTGGCACGTAAACATAAGTCATGTAGATGTTCAGGCAAATCATCAGACATTGTTGTTGTTGTTGTGTTTGCTGTTGGGGCTGCTTCCAGTGATATGACATCCACCAAATGCCACAACAGACTCCTGATTCAAGTGTTATTGGGTCTGCAGCGCCATTGAATACACGGAACGGAATTTGTTCCTTGTTGGTGGTGTCCACGATGATGCAGGGACTGGCGCATTGTGAGGCGAGCATATATTCGGGGTCGGGTTTCAGCATGGCTGTGTGAGTGTTGCTTCCTAATTGTGGTGCAGTGGCCCACAAGATCCTTTCCTGTCCTGGTTCAACTGTGGCCGTGGTTGGTAATATCGCCGCACACATATCATATAATGAAGACTCCAGTCCAAGGGGTATACGTCGGCCGTGTATGTCTAGTTCCTGTTGCTTACAATGTATGACGGCTTCGCTGGCACTGAGGAAATCAGAACCAAGCAGGGCATCGTTTTGGATGGAGGCGATAACAACTCGCTGTATGAATTGCATCTCCTCTATCTGTATTACAAGGTTTACTACTCCAGCCACGGGCACGTCGGCTCCCGTAGCTGTTTGTAAAAAGATGTTCGGTGGCCTAAGGGGTGGCCTATTATGAGGTGGGATGCTCTCATTTAGGCGCTTGTTAAAGACAGTGATGGCAGCTCCAGTGTCCACAGTGGCACTATATTACTATGTATTACCATCAACAAAGAAAAGTCATCAGCCATGCTATTCTCACAGACCACCAAAACCAAGGTTGGCAATCTGACACTGGGCGGTACTCCACTCGAGTGCGAGGACCAGCAGACATACCTGGGAGTCACCTATGACAGAAGATTAACATAGAAGGAGCACATCCAGAACGCAGAGGCAAAGGCCAGAAGAAAGCTAAACATCATGAGGAAGCTGGCAGGAACAAAGTGGGGTGCCAATGAAAGGGTCCTCAAAACCATCTACCTAGGTGCCGTACGACCACACCTTGAGTATGGATCCAGCTCATGGATGACAGCAGCCAAATCTCATCAACAGAACCTCGACAGAGTACAAAACCAGGCACTGCGCATCATCACTGGTGGAATGAGATCAACACCAATAGAAAAAATGGAGCAGACAGCAGGCATCCCCCCACTTAGCAAAGGAAGGGAATGCAAAGCACTGATCCAAGCTGCAAAGTTAAAATCGTTCAACAACCACCCGATGAAGATCAGGCAAGCACAGCTGTCATCAGGAAAACTTAAAAGATCAAGTTTTGTGAAAGAGACAAAAGCGCTTCAAAGGAAACACCAAGAAATGTTGCCAGCACAAAAAGAAGACCCAAACCACACCCTTGATCCTCCACCATGGGAAAACAAACTAGAGAGCATAGTTATTCGCACCACAGTACCTCATCTCACAACCAAAGATGAACACAGTGATGTGAGCAAGATGGCCCTGACCCTAGCCATGCTGGAAGAAATGTACCCTCAGGAGACATGGATAAGGATCTACACAGATGGATCAGCCAAAGATGCAATTAGGATCGGAGGTGCCGGACTGCACATACAGTATCCAAACGGACAACATGAGTCAGCTGCAATACCGACAGGCAAACACTGCACAAACTACAGAGCTGAAGTCAAAGCACTGGTCCTTGCAGCTAATACCATCAGCAGAACAGCAGACCCTATTGCACAGATTATCTTTTTATCTGATGCCCGCTCCGTCCTTGAGGCTATCACCAAAGGTAAGCTGCCACAACTTGAAGAAGCACTACAAGCCATCAAATGCTTTCGGATAGCACTGCAGTGGATCCCCTCACACTGTGGAGTCCAAGGAAATGAGGAAGCAGACAAGATGGCAAAGGTGGGTGCAGAAGATAATCAGACAGAAAACATGGTTACCCATACAGAGATGAAGACTATCATCAAGTCACTCTATAGAAGACCTCAATCAGAAGATGCCTACCATCATCTCTCGAGGCCAGAGCAAGTGACCAATTTTCGTCTCAGAACTGGACACAACAGACTAAACCAACACATGTACAGGCGGTTCCACCTTATGACATTGCCCGCTTGTCCTTGTGGGGAAGCAGAACAGACAACAGAGCACATACTTCAATGTTGCAGTATGTATCAGCTGCTGAGAGAAGAGATCTAGCCTTTGTCAACCTCTTTTCTTGAAAAGTTGTATGGGCCTGTGGAAGAACTGCAGAAAACCACAGATTTCATCTTGAGAAATGTGTGACACCAGTGTGACACCAGTGTGACACCAGCGATCGAAAAGAAGAAGAAGAAAAGGCCCGTTGTAGGGATGGGCACTAAAGTGACTCTGTAATCGGTGTCCGTGATAGTTTGACGGATTCTCTGGCTGCAGGGTTCGTTGGTCAGCGGTTTGCATTGTAGATGGAGGTAGGCTTGAACATCGTTCCGTCCAATTGTCCAGCTGACCACATCCAAAGCACGTGTTTGGTGGCTGTGTTGATACTGTGGTTGATTGCGGTCTATTGGTATATTGTGTAGCGATGGTGGTGCTGAGTGTTGTCACGAGATTGGTTAGTGCGGAGATCTGCTTAGTTATCTCTTCTCACCTTTCGTGCATGTTTTGTCTATTGTTATTGTTGTGCTGGGTGCCACGTCCTTGGGCGTTGTTGTGGCCCCCACAATGGGATTGGCCACGCCCTCTCACTCTAGATGCATGATATTGACCGGGTTTTCTGGCGTTGTTGGTTGAGCTTGCGGGTGTAGTAGTTGATTCGATTGTAGTTGCGACATTAACATCATTCATTTCATTAATTGGATGCAGTTGGCGGCGATTATTTTTCTCCCATTTCAAGAAGTTCTCGATCCGAACCGCGGTAGCTGTTAGTTGTTGAAGGCTGCTGTGCTTCGTGAGGGGGGGGGGGGGCTCTCCGCTCAATGTGTCTATGAAAGGATCGAGATGTAGATGTGTTACACCCTCAGTATTTGTGCTGGGGTATGTGCGGGTAAGCAGACGATGGATGCGACTCACTAATTCTGGCAATGTTTCCTCCGAGCATCGACGTAGATTCTTCAGTTGAAGCTGACTTGTTTCTCCGAGGGTGGTGTCACCGAATCTTTCCAACAACGCGTTCTCCAGTTCAGTGTAGGATGGTGTGTAGTCTGTGCCTAAATCTGCCAGAACTTGCAACGCTTTTCCGGACAACTTTGCAGCTAAATACTCTCCTATCTACTGATTACTCTATCGGTTTGTCCTACTGATTATTTCGAATTGTACTTTATAATTTGCCCAATCAGTCTCCCCACTAAATTCGGGTGTGGGGGGGGGGGCGGGGTGGGGTTGGGGGTTGGTGGAGAATGATCCGGCCATGACCTCTTGGAGAAGTAATTGGAGCAAAACCTGGTGGTGGTGCTGGCGAAACTGATGAGCATGCGGATGTGGGTCGGCGTCTAGGTGGTGGTGGTTTTGCTCGTCGATGTCACTGATGGTGCTGACGCGGTTGTGAAGGCGATTCTCTGTGATGACGTGCTACACTGTACGTTGGTTCTGCCGATTACCGCCCTCATGCGGGTCCATAAACAGGTGTAGGTCTATAGACTGGTGGAAGCGTGTTGGATAGACGGCGTGGACGTTCCTGATGCTGTGAGGCGTATTCATCGTACGAAGATGGTGCAGGTGACTGACCTGAATGATATGATTGATGTGTGCATTGTCTGATGTATTTCTGGAATGGTGTAGCCATATCCTCCAGTTTGTACCACTGATGTGGTGAATAATACGGAGATGATGCACGAAAAGGAGGTGATACGTGATATGGTACATGAGTATCCGGCCAATGATCACCCATTGATGACGTAGGTGAACATAATGGTTGTGAAGGTAGTAGGGGTCTTTGTCATGGTCGTCCGTGATCCGGCGAAGATGGTGGTAGCCTATCGTGGAGATCCGATAAGGTGATGTATTGAGTTCCTGCCTGCGAGGCATCATGGAATGTCCCCTCGCTGATCGTTGAGAACTCGTGTTGTGGTGGCGGTTGTCGTTGTGCACGGGTTAAATTTGTTACTTCATCGGTGAGCATGCCAGCAGTGCGTTCATTATATGATGCTACCTCTAAATCGAGAGAGCACTGACTGTCAGATGAAGGCGACTGGAATTTGCGGTTGGTGAGTGAAGGTGTGGGTTCACTTCTCGTTCGAGCCCCACATTGGGCAACACTTGTAGCTTGCGGGGGTATGCACTGGTCCGCTGTTAAGTATCCGGCCATCGCACCGAAAGTGCACAATGATCAGTATGGCTGGTTAGCTGCAGATCTCAGGGTTGCAGTTCCAATGTGCCATCTCTCCGCGGAGTACATAGACTGACTTCTAGAGCCGGAGGAACAATGATGTTCCAGTGGGGCCGTGCGACCATTACCGCTGAGATTGAACCACACGGTGTCGTCCCAACTGTTTGTGTCACCAGTGTGTCTTTCCATACTAATTTAGAGAATAGAATAATTAGAATAATATACTTAGAATAAAAATAAGTACTATACAAACATGGTGAATCATTTGACAGTAATATGAGCACAATAATACACAATATAGAGCTGGCTGGTGTCCTTTCTACGTGGTGTCGATGGAGGTACCACACAGATACTTGAATCTGCAGAGGTATCCCCACAAGAGAAGCATCCGCATAAGAGATCACTAAGTAACTTATTATAAGTTAATATACCTCCAACATACACAGAGAGAACATTATTGCTGCAAGAGGAAAGTGCCTCGCGCGGGCCTCCGTCACCGAATATTTCATGATGGTGCGAGAGGAAGGTGCCTCACACAGGCCTCCATCACAGAAATTCTCACTGTTGCGAAAGGCAAGTGCCTCGCACGGGCCTCCATCACAGGAAAACGCCGAAGTGGAGGAAAAGAGTTGGCAAAAAGGGCCACTTTTGTTCATCAGAAAATGCTAAGTGCAGAAAAATCCTGGTGCGGCCGTAATTACCGTGCTGCGTTCCGGTTTACGTGAAGGTGGAACGAGCGATTTCCGAAGAATTCCCACGTCACCATCTTATGCAGTTCCAAGTTGCCGTATTGGTAGATGCCGCTTTATTTAGGCAGGCCTTCTGCTACAGTCTATCCTACCATTTAAGTGTTAGAAACGAAAACTAGCTTTGGATGCATGTGGCAGGGATTCCTACATATCATTAGATACAGCTGCCCAATGGGCGCAGAAGCCTAGCTTCCCGTAGGTCGCTTTGAAAGAGCATCTACCTCCATGGACAGTAAGCGTACATGTTACATCGCAACGCATCTGAATTTGATAAGAATCCGGGTACCTTGCTCTGCAACCACATAAAACATCACCTGGACAATGGCTACATTTCACATAAGCAAGTTTGATTACTGACATATCGTTATGGTGGCGGTAGAGAGGTGAATATCCCCCACGGGCATCCTTCCCGTGAGGGCATGGCGGATTCCAAGATCCTTCCCAGACACTCCGACGAGTTGGATGGAGATGCGCGTATCCTCCGTCACCGTTTCTTATGGATCTAACTTTTAACCTGTCATTAGGATTATGTTCCAATGTGCCCAGATATGCACTGTGGGCCGGTAAAATAAACCTATCAAACTCACATTTATAAATATATGTTTTCGCAGTGCTTTCCTTCGTTGGCGGGGTTATCTAACTAACAAGTATCCGAGGATACGGGGGAGATGTATGTAAATCAGGACTCTAACCATCACCACTCGGAAACCTCCAATAGTTTCCCAGGGTCAGATCAGATCAACGTGCTGATGGGACGTCCAAACAATTAAGAAGCTATGCGGCTAGTTGATCGTGGAAAGAGACAATAACTTTAATATATACGAGGCCCTATAGGTACTTGACCAATTTTACACAACCTTACCGGATTGCGGGGCTACATTACCGCAACAGCCGGAAAAGAGGAGTACACTATATGTCTCCTAGCGAAGATATTGTCCCTAACCACTTCAAACCTATCCTATTTGAGCTGAATAGTAAGGTTTAGTCGGTAACATGCCGGGCTTAAACCGTTAGAGCACGGTCAGCGACCTCAGTGTAAAATTGATGATGGTAGGGATAAGTGATGCGGATATAAATGTTGTTGTTTAGTATTTCCTAGTGTACTGCGGTCTAAGTTTTCTATAATTAAACAAAGCATATCAACGAAATGGCTATCTGCCATATACAACTAACCAATTCAATGAACGAAGACAATTCATATAAATTATTGAGGTAGCACGTATCAGGTTGATAGACCTAAACGGTGCGGTTAGTTAGACGGGAAAATCGGCTACATACTTTCGCCCATTACATAAAACCTGTTGTGTGTGTCCTCATGTGTAAGAGTGAAGCGGAACCCACATTCCTTTCCCTGACATCCGAATATTCTAATATCCTTAATCAATCCTACATCGCTATTTCAAATTCGAAGCTCTCGCACACTGCTTACCCAATCGACGAACCAACCATTACTGATTTAAAATGAATCATTACAATTAATAGCAAGATACTAGATGCGTGTTTGCACCCATGCGTGGGTGCGTGCCTGTGTGGTTGTGTGCATGTATGAATGTGCATGTGTGCAACAGTCAGGGCGTGTGCACTTATAATTCAATTCTGAGTAATTAATTTTGTATTTTATAAGTACTACATCACCCCCATGAGATGCCGTGCACAGCCGATGACGTATGAGATAGTGAACGTCAAGACAATTTCGAAATTCTAGGATATATGAAGAAAATAAAATGGTCGGATTATGATAAATAACACAACAGCGGGAGCTTGCATAAATAATATGGGCAACAGTAAGCCTCAATGTAATTCAATAACTAAGGACATGGCTTAGTGCAGGACATATATGCACGGTGTCGATAACATAGGAGGAAGATAAAGAATCCATACATCAAAATTTTGGTTCAGAATGGATGTACGATCCTGAAATATTTTTCAAACATTCAACAAGTTTTTTGGGCGGTCGGATATAGATTTGTTTGCATCTCGTCTAAATAATCAACAGCAGCGTTATGTATCATGGAAATCAGATCCACATGCTTTTGGTATTGACACCTTTTCATTAGACTAATCTAATATTTATGCATATATGTTTTGTCCATTTAGTATTCTGCGACACCTGTACTGCAGAAGTTAGAGACAAACCAAGCAGACGCTATCTTGGTGGCACCAATGTGGACCACTCATCCTTGGTTTACCAAACTGTTGCGACTTGTGGTAGACATTCCACGGATTTTATCACAATAGCAACTACTAATCTTTTTACAGATGTGTAAGAAGTCCATTGTTCGGACAGGTACAGATTCAGCTGAGCAGGGATCACATCTACCATAACACGATTCAATGGCCTCTGACTTTTAATTAGTAGTTGCTACAGATTTCGGGTTAGTGTGCTTCTGACGACGACACCCCATGTACTTGTTGTCCATGACTGACACGAATATCTAACCTGCACACAATCTAGCCCAGAAAGAACCACAATCTAGAGCTTTACTAAGGTTTTATTCCATGATGGTATCATGATAAAAGTGACAGTCAACTTTCATACATCTCTCCCCGTCGGCCCCACCCTCGCCACGCCCCCCCCCCATCCTCTCTCTCTCTCTCTCTCTCCTTCTCTCTCTCTCTCTCATTCTCTCTCTCTCTCTCTCTCTCTCTCTCTCTCCTACACTCTCTCCCTCCACCCCCACCCCCTACCGCCCTCCCTCCCTCCCTCCATCCCTACCGCCCTCCCTACCTCCGCCCTCCTCCTTCCCTCCCTCCCTTCCTCCCTCCCTCTCTCCTCCAGTGCGTCAATAAAATAAAAATACATATACTGCTAGAGCCGTGATGGAGTCAGAGTACAATAGGCTTAAATGCCAAGGATTGAATCGTGGCAGGTGCATCCACAGATAGTCCCATATGAATCGCCAGTGTGTCAGTATATCAGACATGTTGTAGATATGGGACTGTCTTGTGGGGAGGTCATGACCCCGCTGGACATCTTATATGTACGAGGAGTAAGCCCGAGCACGATTCATGTTTGAATACCAGGTGAGCTACTAAGAGACTATGTCACGGGGTATATTTAGATGCACTGATCATCGTCTATAGCGTCTTAGTATTAGGATATATATTATAGCACTGGATAACTGGCATCGTCCATAGCGTCTTTGTAAGGGGAATGTATACGTTATCAGCGCTGGATAATTGGCAGAGTGGGTGGCACCAGGCTGGAATCTGTATTCTCACGAAAGCTTGAGAAGATAAGCCGAAAAGTAATCAGTCAGGCTAAGAGGAATGGTAACTTGTTTACCGATAACTTTAGCATCCTACAAGCTAACAAGCGGTCGACTGTCGACTGGTAGGCAATGGTAGGCGTAAGGTACACAAATCGGAACCTGCTACCAAACAAGCATCCGTCATTCTGACATTGGAAGCAGCTGGAAATTCTAAAATAAAGTTAGGGGAATGACAGATCCCATTACTCAAGAACCAGCCAAACCGCAAGTGCTAGGAAGAAAGCATCCTCCCGTGGGGGGAAGGTCGGGGTTTTGATTGATCAAAATGATGTCATAATCCAATGAGAATCCGAGCAGCCTCCGGCGGTGCGAAACCAAGATAGAGGGAGTATAGGAACTGAAGTAGTATAAAAGGGGGACTTTAACTTTTAATAGAGAGTCCGGTCCGCCTCGCACCTCGTATAAAATTCTTGCTGAATGTATTTTCAGTAGGCAAGAGTTAATTGAATAGCATATCAGATCAGAGCGACTGAGAGTAATGCTAGTCAGTTAGGGAAACGTTGAATTGAATTCTTAAATCGTTGCAAGTAGGAAAACTGAATCAAATAAATAAGTTTATTATAGCTTCTGTTGTGACAGTATAAGTCACTTTTGCTCAAAGTATATCATAGTATAGTTAGAGTTAAGAGAATAAAGCCATCACCTTGATACTTTACCTCAAGGCACGAGTTCGTGTTTTCTATAGCGTTACTCTGGCATCTACGGAAGACCACCATAGCTTACCATTATCTTCGATTAGAATAGTCAGATCAGGCCCGGATACAGACAGAAATATCGTTACCTTCATCTACAAACGAGGCGAGCTGGTATCCATCACTTTCGTCGTCGGTAAGAACGGGTTGTCGCAGCAACCACACATACAGGCCTTACCGAAGTCGAAGTGATCACAATTAAATAGAATCTGAAGACATCAGAAGTCTTCAGTGGTGACCCACCGCCAGGATCCAGAGTAACCGAACACAGTGAGTACGTAGCAAATATGGCCCAAGCAGACCAGCCGGGCGTAGTAATACTAGAGGACCTGGGGGACCGAGTACAAGAATTCATAAACGCTGCAAAGTTGTCAGAGAGCACCCGTATCATACGGCATCGCGAGTGTTGCGAGGGTGCTGCCGTGAAGATAACTACAGAAGTAGTCTGCTCCGAGCAACCCCGTCTTCAAAGAATCGTTGTCAGCTTTCATTATCAATAAAAACGAAGAATGGCAACACCATCCAAGCGAGGCGTTGACCCTGCCGTGCCACCCATGGAAGTACCAGTAGCACACCAGCTTCGACCGGAAACCATCGCCGCTATGCAGACGATGGGTGTAGCAATGGCGGGAGCCATTATTGAAAGCAGTAGCCGTCGGGAAGCCGAGCGGGTGTACCGGAGTGAGATCCAGGACACGATCTACCACATACAACCCTGTGACGGAGTGGTGCCGGAAGAGGTGAGAACCTTCCTCGACGAGACTCGACGAGCATGGGTAGCAAACGAGGGATGGCTTGAAGGTATACCTGCCTATATCATAACGCGGGCAGCCCGGGGACAATTGTCGAGAGCCATTGATGGGTTCCTGATGAATTTCGAGACTACATCACGCTGAACTTCGTGTCAGTAAACGAAGGAGAACGGTTCAAGTATGATCTGGAAGGAGTGCGACAATGGCGCAATGAAACAATCATTACCTTTAACAGAAGGGACAAGGAGCCTAGCAGCCAAGCTTATCCCACAGAGAATGACGACAACCGCCGTACTATATTGGGAATATATCTGAAGGCGTTAAGTGACAGACGGCTAAGCAAAAGGATAATCAGGAAGCGCGCCACAACATTGACCCGGGTGATTGAGATAGCTGAGGAAGAGGAAACGTGCAATGACCTGCTGAGGGCGATGAAAATAGATGATGAGCGCCAGGAAGAAGGGATGGAGGTGAATGTACTGGAGCCGGACGAGGAGAGAGAGATTTGGCGTGTAGTCAAGACTTTAAAGCGACAAATTGCTCAGCAGAGCAAGATGGTAGAACAGCTCTGTGGCCTTGTCAACGATTTACAGATGGCTGAAGAAGCTCCAAGACCAGCACCCAGGCAAGCAAAGCAGGAGAAGAAAGCTGTATCTCCACCAACGAAACGACGCACTCCACCCTCTCCAAGAACAGCCGAAGGAAACAAGAACCTGCAGCATATAACCTGCTATAACTGTGGTAGGACGGGACATTACAAAAGTGACTGCCGTCAACCGATGCAGCCGCGGGAGAATGTCGACAGACAGGCTGCCCAACGACCCCGACAACTGCGATGGGCGCCGCTGATTACCTGTTCCCAGTGCGGGAGAGAAGGACATGTGGCCCAGCATTGTTTTGGGGAGTACATGAAACGGCAGCCGACTCCTGCAGTAACGGTAAAGTGTTTCGGGAGTGGCAAAGACGGCCACTATGTGAGGGACTGCCCATCAAGAGGTCCACCCGCACGCAGGGCCAACAAGCGGCAACGCACCGACGACATGGACATCGACATCGTCGACCGACGGCATCCGGAGAGAAACGTCACACCACGGGAATGCTCGCAAAACCTCCGGAAAGATATAAAGAATCAAATGCGCAGTCGGGACGAGTATGAGGACCGCGATGGATTCGTGTTGACCGGTGAAGGGACGGATGAGCATGGCCGTTATTCATACGGTGTCGGACAGGACTCATCCTCCCATCAAGACAGTTACGCAGAAATTGTTAGTGGACGAAGGAGCCCTTCGTTAAACAAGGACGGAGGAGACCGTTGGTAAGCATACCGACCGAGCGGTTTCTAATCCGTCTAAGATTGGATAAAAACGGTCCATTGGATCAGTGTAAGTACCTGCATGCCTTAGTGGATACTGGTGCTAGCACATCCTTGATTCGCAAGGATATATGGCGTAGCATGTTGAATGCTAGGCCATTAAAAAGGGTGAAGACGCTCTTGGCAGTAAATGGTTCCCCAATAAAACTTTTGGGGGAGACCCAGGTAAAATTCAGTAACGCCCGTCCCATTCCGAGTATGGTAGTAGCAAGAATGAGGCATGAATGTTTGCTTGGGGCGGACACTTTGCACTTGGGAAATGCAAAGACTGACTATCAGGCCAAAGTAGTAGTATGGTTTGGCCAGGTATATCCCTTTGAATACCCCTATAGGGAACAGACGAATTATGTGTATGGGAGTTGTAAAGAAACGACCGGATATAAAGCTATCGACAAAGTGCTTGAGGACTTTGCGGATAACTTTGATACGGCTCGTCCAAACACTTTAGGATTGGTCCCCAAAGTGAAGTGTACAGTACCAACAGGAGATGCGTTTCCTATAAGGCAGAAAGCCTACCGTCTACCGCTTGCCAAGCAGTATATAGTCAAGAATCAAGTGGCTGAAATGCTGGCAGCCGGCGTCATAAGACCATCATCGTCACCCTGGGCGTCGCCCATTACGTTAGTGCCCAAGAAGGACGGGGACACGAGATTTTGTGTTGACTACAGGAAGTTGAATTCTATATGTCGCAAAGACAGTTATCCATTACCGAATATAACTGATATTTTTGACTCGATGAGCGGCGCAACGATATTTTCGACTATGGACTTGAAGTCTGGCTATTGGCAGATACCGATGGACAGCCAAGACATAGAGAAAACAGCGTTCGTTTGTAGTGGAGGTTTGTTCGACTTTGTTCGGATGCCGTTTGGTTTTTGCAACTCAGGTGCCGTATTTCAGAGGGCAATGAACGATATTTTCCGAGAATTCGTGGGAAAATATTTGCATGTTTTTGTTGATAATGTAGTCGTATAGCATTTGCGTAAGGTTATGCGAAGGATTCAAGAATACAATTTGCAGGTTAAGAAAAAGAAATGCGAGTTTGCCCGTGGGTCTGTGGACTTGTTAGGATATCACATTTCTGCACAAGGAGTGGCTCCTCAGGTACAAATGGTCAAGGTCATAAGGGAAATGTCACCGCCCCGCGACGTGGGAGAGGTGAGAAGTTTCCTGGGCGCTACAGGTTATTACCGCTCTTGTGTGCAATGCTACGCCGAAATTGCTAAGCCTTTTAATAGAATTGACTAAGAAATATAAACGTTTGGAATGGGGTAAGGAGGAACAGCAAGCGTTTAAGAAATTTAAAAACTTGCTGTGTAGTGAGACGGTTCTCGCCTATCCGAATTTAAATGCTCCGTATAAGCTTTATACCGATGCGTCCAGCTATGCGATAGGTGCGATATTGGTACAGGTAGATGATAAGGGTATAGAACGAGTGATACAGTACGTAAGCTCGACCCTGAAGGACAGTCAGCTAAACTGGCCCGTAATAGAAAAGGAAGCTTATGCTGTGATATATGCATTAAAGAAGCTTAGACCTTATCTATTTGGCGCACAGTTCACCATGTATACTCACCACAAACCCCTAAAGAGTTTGTTTGTGGGAGAAGTTAAGAACACGAAAGTGCAGCGCTGGGCGGTGCTGATTGCCGAGTACGGATGTAAGATTGAATACATCCAAGGCTCGAAGAATATTCGAGCGGACATGTTGTCCAGGTTGCGTCGTCCAGTGGAGATCGCCACCTTAGACACAGGCGATTTTGTCATACCGGATGTAGACGAGGGTGCATTGCCGCATGTCCCTCTCGAGTTATTCGACATTCCCTACGACGAGTTGTGTGCCAAGCAGACCAGGGAATACCCGGAGTTGTTCAAGAACACCCCAGAGGAGTATATGGTCAAGAACGGTATTTTATATTCGTTAATTCCACCATCAGCATTGGACGCTGAGTACCCCCGAATTGTCTTACCTACCCTGTTCCGTGAGAAAGTGCTCCGGAAAGCTCATGAACGAGCTGGTCACCAAGGTCTGAAAAAGACCATTGGTATGGTAAGAGACTCGTTTGTGTGGACGTCTTTGAGGAAAGACGTGATACGTATGCTAGAGACGTGTACGACGTGTCAGGTCAACCGACCTGTCACTACTCGACCGCAGTACAGTGAAATGCCCATGGCCAATTATCCAAGTCAGATAGTCGGCATGGATTTGATAGGTCCACTGTTGGAGTCGAGTAAAGGTAATGTATATATCATGACGATGATCGATCACTGTTCTGCGTGGGCTGAGGCATATCCGATTCCAGCCAAGACGTCTCAAAATGTTGAAGACAAGTTCTTCAACGAGTACGTTGCTCGTCATGGTGTCCCTGAGATCATGATAACGGATCAAGGGAAGAAATTTTGTTCTAAATCGCTAGAAGAGCGGTTTAGAGAACATGGGATCGACCATAGAAGATCGAGCCCCTACCACCCACAAACCAATGGGCGTACCGAGAGGTTCAATCGGACCCTTAAGGACTTAATCCAGAAAGGGGTTAACAATGCTTCTCGTACATGGGAGGGTGAATTGGGTGCGGCGTTAACCGCATATCGCAGTACTCGTCATTCCACGACAGGATATACGCCATTTTATCTGACATACGGTCGACGGGCGAGACTGCCGTTTGCTATTCCAGTAGACGCATCGCAGGATCTGGGTGAAAGACTGACCTGTCTTAACAATGCCCTACTGCGTGCTCATATGGAAACGGCTAGGTCTCATGAGGTCCACCGTGAGCAGATTGACAAGCGTGCAAACGCAGGTGTATTTAAGGTGGGTGATTCGGTGGTCGTAAAGGCGGAGGAACGCATGAAGTTGACCTCTCATAGTGACTCCGAATATGAGATCTTTAAGATCAATGGGCCAGTGGCTCATGTCCGGCATCAAAGGTCTGGGAAGATGCACGTGCTGAATATATCTAAGTTACGCGTAGTCGACTCAGAAATGTCCTGTTCATAACCCTGTGAAGGGTACGAGAGATAGCCATCATCCAAGGGTGCGGATGCTCCCAAGGTCCGAAGATGGGCCAGAATCCGACCCTAAGGCAACCCTTGGTAAGAGAACTCGTAGGAAGCGACCAGCTTCTGATAACGAGCCAGGGGTGAGCAAGAGGGGTAGGATGGTTGATAATAACATCAGTCAACCTGGTACGAGTGAGACTCGAAACCATGAGTCACCGATGGAAACTCACGTGACTCCTCCATCAGTGGTGATGGACAGCTCGGAGGAGGTACCCGAGAGTGTGCCGGAACCAATGGAAACGCTGCCAGCGCCTCGTTACTCTATGCACAAGCGCAGTCATGTGCCGGAAGTCGAGTTTGACAGCAAGCGGCTCAGGATTGGCGCGTTCGGCCGTGCCCTGTACGATGACTTCATTAGTCATATAGAGGCAATTATAAGGCGATGTAACCACCGCTAGTTATCCTTCTGTCTATAATTTGTACCAGTAAGCATCACTGCGCGTGGAATCATGTATATTTTACGATTAGGTGTAGTGATAGCTCTAGTGAGTTTAGTAAATGGATTATGTAAAACGTCTAGTGTACATAGATTACCGAACGGGGTAATGATAACTAAACCCGAGGATATATCCGTTATCCGAGCTGAATGGACTGTAGTGGTGTTTATCGACCACCCTTATTTACCTGCCCAATTTCTTAAAAGATTAGCGCAGTTTCGTGTTCTTATTGCGAACATCGGTCGAAAGACTGCGTTGAGCTATCAAGACATTTTCGGTTTACAACATCGTGTTAACAATATTAAGAAGATCGCTGTTAGGACAAAACAAACTATGGTGAGCAGGGATAGTATACGACGCAAACGTGGCTTATTTGACTTTGTCGGGGACATAGCCTCGTCTCTATTCGGTACCGCTACCTCTGGTGATATAGATGCAATTAAAGAGGTAGTCAAAGTTGCTATGAAGGACGTGAATCGTTTGGTACATTTCTCCAACAAACTGGCGTCCCATGTGAAACTGGCATTCGTAGGGATCAACACCAACGTTGACCGTATCAACGAAGTTACCGCTGGCCTAGTGGAATTAACTAGAAACGTGAGCGATATGTTTAAGGTGCACGCCGCGTGACAAGCTGTGCGGCTTGGACACATCGTTGACTCTGCCGAAAGTGTGGTGTATAGCTACCAGAAGGCAGCAGCACAGTTTCATAGACAAACGGCATCCCTAGAGTTAGGTAGACTAACGGAAGAATTATTCAGTCCTGCTGACCTCAATTCCGTGGCCAAACAAGTTAGTATAGGAAATCAACTGATACGTCCATATCAGTGGTACTACCGCAACGTGGTCGTGTATCCGTTATGGAAAGACGACTCGCGACTCCATTACGTAACGACATTACCGCTAATCGACGGGGGCGAATATAACGAATACGGGCTGCATGCGTGGCCGGAACCGCTAATTGCGAGGGGATACTACATGCAAGTACTGATCACACAGACCAGCATCGGTCTTGACACCAAAGCTGGATGGTACTTCACGCCATCCGAATGTCGTGGGGAGGAGCCCCGTGTGTGTCATGGTCCACTACGGGTCGACAAGACCCACGTTCCATGCATTGTAAGCCTGTTAACCAATACGACCGACAGTGCTTGTAATATTCAGCTCTCCGAATCAAATGAAACATCTAGCAAATTGTTTGCCGATAAGAAGATAGGCGTAGTGTTGCAAACGTTCGGTGAAACAATGGATATACACTGCGACGGACGACTGACCGACCGGTGTGTGGTGAGTAATGGAGTGTGTGCATTAATGTCTGGCGAATGTGGTTATAGCGGGAAGGTCTGGCGATTCGAGCCTGTTGCGTCTTACAGTCGGACGTACGCTCGGGTTAGCCTGGCCATTGAGATACCCCATTTGGATGTGACCGGAGTTCTTAACCAGTACACGATTGTGAATCATTTGAAAATGCAACCATGGAACCATTTACAAAAATCTAAGTATGTGCCGCTAGCACCATTATCCGCGATCGACCCAGTGATGGTTGATGGCATTGGGGTACGCTCTTTTGTGTCGTATTCGGCTGGCTCCTTCGTCGTTGTGCTTATTATAGTGATTATATTATATAAATGTGGCGTATTGTCACGCATGTGGTCTTGGATAAGTTGCAAGCCACGTGCGGCCCATAGCAGTGATAACAATCATGCCAATATTCATATCTGTGTGCCACCAGTTCAGGCCCAGCAGCCCCGGAGACCTGCAGCACTACCGGAGCCGCTGAGTATGGTAGCCGGGTCGTCGCCTAATGCTACTGCACGGACTGAGATCGACCCGACGGCTGCCGACTGGATTGAGATGGCAGGATACGTTGACGTTGACAATCCTAACGCAAATATGGATTATATGGAGATATCATCAACGTGACATTTTGGTATGAACTTTATATGCTGTTACTGGAACACTATTTGGTGATTATTTTATTACTTGATGTAGGAACTATTGTATGACCATTAATGATTATTCGCACTGTAGGATTAAGGTTATTATATACTGACTTCATTGCATTTACCGTGTATAGGGTTATATTGTTAATTGCTGCACCTTGAATTACAAGGGCATTAATGAGGCTATTAATGTGTTTCCGGGGATGGTCAATTGCGCATGATATTCCATTACCTGGACAAGTTCGTATTTTGTATAGGATTATGCTGTTTTCCTATGTTTCCGGGGACGGTCAGTTGCGCATGATATTCCGTTACCCGGACATGTTTAATTACTATTGTTGGAGTAGGTGATGAAGGAGTTGTACTCTGTGGCATAGTCTGGAGGTGTCTGGTATGACGTGTTTAGGTTGTTGATGGTGCACAACGAGTTAATTATCACTCTCTGTAGGCCTTCAGAGACGGCTAATTAACTTCGGTTAAGGGGCATATGTAGATATTGGACTGTCTTGTGGGGAGGTCATGACCCCGCTGGACATCTTATATGTACGAGGAGTAAGCCCGAGCACGATTCATGTTTGAATACCAGGTGAGCTACTAAGAGACTACGTCACGGGGTATATTTAGATGCACTGATCATCGTCTATAGCGTCTTAGTATTAGGATATATATTATAGCACTGGATAACTGGCACCGTCCATAGCGTCTTTGTAAGGGGAATGTATACGTTATCAGCGCTGGATAATTGGCAGAGTGGGTGGCACCAGGCTGGAATCTGTATTCTCACGAAAGCTTGAGAAGATAAGCCGAAAAGTAATCAGTCAGGCTAAGAGGAATGGTAACTTGTTTATCGATAACTTTAGCATCCTACAAGCGAACAAGCGGTCGACTGTCGACTGGTAGGCAATGGTAGGCGTAAGGTACACAAATCGGAACTTGCTACCAAACAAGCATCCGTCATTCTGACATGGGAGATACACAAATCGAAACTTGCTATCAAACAAGCATCCGTCATTCTAGCGTTATGTACACAAATCGGAACTTGCTATCAAACAAGCATCTCTCATTCTGTCATGGGAAGCAGCTGGAAATTCTAAAATAAAGTTAGGGGAATGACTGATCCCATTACTCAAGAACCAGCCAAACAGCAAGTGCTAGGAAGAAAGCATCCTCCCGGGGAGGGAGGGTCGGGGTTTTGATTGATCAAAATGATGTCATAATCCAATCATAATCAGAGCAGCCTCCGGCGGTGCGAAACCAAGATGGAGGGAGTATAGGAACTGAAGTAGTATAAAAGGGGGACTTTAACTTTTAATAGAGAGTCCGGTCCGCCTCGCACCTCGTATAAAATTCTTGCTGAATGTATTTTCAGTAGGCAAGAGTTAATTGAATAACATATCAGATCAGAGCGACTGAGAGTAATGCTAGTCAGTTAGGGAAACGTTGAATTGAATTCTTAAATCGTTGCAAGTAGGAAAACCGAATTAAATAAATAAGTTTATTATAGCTTCTGTTGTGACAGTATAAGTCACTTTTGCTCAAAGTATATCATAGTATAGTTTGAGTTAAGAGAATAAAGCCATCACCTTGATACTTTACCTCAAGGCACGAGTTCGTGTTTTCTATAGCGTTACTCTGGCATCTACGGAAGACCACCGTAGCTTACCATTATCTTCGATTAGAAAAGTCAGATTAGGCCCGGATACAGACAGAAATATCGTTACCTTCATCTACAAACGAGGCGAGCTGGTATCCATCACTTTCCTCGTCGGTAAGACCGGTTGTCGCAGCAACCACACATACAGGCCTTACCGAAGTCGAAGTGATCACAATTAAATAGAATCCGAAGACATCAGAAATCTTCAATGTGAAAGCTTGTCTGCTAACCTGAGACTTTGTCTTGGCGCGGTGGTCCAGTGGAAAGATGCTTGGTTGCGGGATACTATGCGGAGTTGCAGCATGGCGGTTCGATCCCCCGACCGGGAGATTGTGATCAACAAATTAAACTAATGGGTGCATGACTGTCGGCTGGTTAGCACATGGAAATTGAAGCCGCACGTTGCCAGTGCGTCAATAAAATAAAAATACATATACTGCCAGAGCCGTGCTGGAGTCAGAGTATAATAGGCGTAAAAGCCTAGGATTGAATCGTGGCAGGTGCATCCACAGATAGTCCCATATGAATCGTCAGTGTGTCAGTATATCAGACATGTTGTGGATATCGGATTGTCGTATGGGGAGTCATGACCCCGGGGACATCTTATATTTGCATGGATGGCCCAGTGAAATTATTGTATTTGTGAATACCAGATGAGTTAATGAACGGATAACTGGATGCATCAACAGGGGCATCAGTCGATGCGAAACTGACGCGAAACTATAGCCGAAATATTGAGTGAAATTGGATAGAATGGAGAAGGACCTAGGGTTGCGAGTTGATGGTATCTGGCGGTAATTAAAAGATGAAAGTTGTTGCTGTAGCAGCGGCACAACCGTTTATAGTATTCAGCAGAAATTATGACCAATAGTTTCCAAATATTCAAGCAGGAGCGTCGGTAGGGTACTACGGACAGAGTACAGGTAGCATAAGCTGGATGACTCATAGAAATGACGTAGTGACCGACTTACCGTGGGACCGTGATAACGGTAACCGAGTTTCTGTAAAAGCGACCAACAGCACCAGATGCTGGTGAGTCAAGCGGGCCATATGGTCACTACGTCACCGCTACGTCACAGCACCCTTGTAGAATGCAGGCGCAAGCCTAATGAGCAAGGGGCCGGACACGGACGTGGTAACGTCCGGCGCCAGGTAGAGTAGAAAACGAGACGAAAAACTGACAGAGGACGTCCGTCAAGTAAGCCATTAAGCTTGAGATTAGGAATGGTTGCCAAAGCAAAATCCATTATTGAGACCGAAATCCGACAGATCCCATCACTCAAGTACTGCTTTGCCAATGTTCAGGTCTATCTTCGGAGTACGCGAATGGCCGGAATGGATTGGTCAAAAGTTTTATAAGAGTAGTAAGCAAAACGAGGCAAAGCGGGGGCTCCAAGGGTGGGGTGTAACAACCCGAACATGACCGTGACATGGCGAAGCAGTACATAAGGGGAACTTTCAAATTTGATCAGGGAGTCCGAAAATTACTGCGCTTAGATAAACCTAGCCTCGAATTCGTATAGTTCTGTGGAACTGAATTTGTCAAAATTCACACAAGTTCTTGGTGAATGACTTTAAGTAGCCAAGAACAGTATTTGATAAAAGTGATTTAGCGAATCGTGAAAAGCAACTTTTAGATGGTAGAGTAACCAGTATTCGTATTGAACAAAAGTCAGTACTTCTTTGCTCAAAGTATTTTGGTGGTAGTATAAGCCACTCATAGTTGATAGGGAGATATATCGGTGGTAGTATAAGCCACCTATAATTGATAGTGAAGTATATATAGTAAGATTAGTAAAATAAAATCATCACTTCGATATCCTCGAAGCAAGAGTTTGAGTTGTTGCATAATTCTGGAAGCGACGGAAGACCACCGTCACGAACCACCGACTTCTATACCAGTCAGATCAGGCCCAGATACGAACATAAATATCGTGATTCTCATCTACACACGAGGCGAGCTCGTATCGACCACTTTCCTTGTCGGTAAGACCGGTTGTCGCAGCAACCACACATACAGGCCTTACCGCCGTGGGAAGCGAAGCGTTAAGAAATAAGAAGATAGATAATAGAAAACTTCAGTAGATAATCAAAAACTTCAGTGGCTTCGTCTGCCAGGATCTATGTTTCCAGGATTGGACAAACTGTGAAAACCGTGAGGAAAAAGTTGTATGGCCCAAGCACTGAGAGAGCGACCCGCCAACGTGGTATTAAGAGACCTCGCCGTCCGGGTGAAGGTTTTATAGAGAGGGCCCAGTCAACAGAGACAACGAGGGTCATCCAACATAGAGAGTATAGCGACAGCACCATAATTAAAATAACGACTGAAATAGACTGTCCTGAGCAACCAAGACTAGCAAAGGTTGTTATTACATTAGAATATCGCTAGCGAAATGGCAAACCAGCAAGAACCCCCTAGCGTGACCCTGCCTGGCATCGATCGACGTGTCGAGCTACGTCCTGAGACCGTGGCGGCCATGCAGGCCATGGGGACGGCGATGGCCGGGGCGATCGTCGAAAGCAGCGACCGCCGAGAAAATGAGCGGGTGTACCGGAAGGAGATCCGGGACATGATTTACCGCATACAACCCTGCGACGGAGTAGTGCCGGAGGAGGTGAGAACCTTCCTCGACGAAACCAGGCGAGCATGGGTCGCTAATGAAGGACGGCTAGAGGGCGTACCAGCCTACATCATCACGCGAGCGGCACGAGGGCAATTGTCCAGAGCCATAGATGGGTTTCTCGTGGGAAAAGTCAGGGAGAATATTACTTTCGAAGAATTTCACGAATACATCACACTGAACTTCATATCAGCAAATGAAGGAGAACGGATCAAGTATGATCTGGAGGGTATACGACAAAGGCGGAACGAAACCGTCGTGACATTTAACCGACGTTATCGGGAACTGAGTACCCGGGCTTACCCTGTAGAGAACATCGACAACAGGAGGACCATCTTGGGGATTTACCTCAAGGGACTATCTGATCCTCGTCTCAGCAAAAGGATTGTCCGCAAGAAGGCCACCACCCTGGCCCGTGCTATTGAGATTGCAGAGGAAGAGGCCACCTGTGACGACCTGCTCCAGGCCATGAAAATCAACGAACGACAGGAACAGGGCATGGAGGTAAACGTAGTGGGTCCCGGGGAGGAAAAGGAGATCTGGAGCGTGGTTAGCACGCTAAAGAAACAGATTGCTCAACAGAATAGAATGGTTGAGCAATTGTGTGGGTTGGTGAGCGACTTACAGCTAGAGCGGCAGACAGCGACTAGGGCCGCCAAGCCCGAGAAGAGAACCCCACCGCTAGCAAAACCACGTACACCACCGTCGCCCCGACCAGTTAGGGCGGGAAAAGACTTACGAAACATCACCTGCTATAACTGTGGCCGGGTCGGCCATTATAAGAGTGACTGCCGTCAGACAGTGCAACCATCTGCACGACGACTACAACCGCGACCACAGCCCCGACCGCAACGGCCACCCATGACATGTTTTACATGTGGCCGAGAAGGACATACGGCCCAGAATTGTTTTGGGACGTATATGAGCCGGCAGGCGACTCCTGCCGTAACAATAAAATGTTTTGGGTGTGGCAAAGACGGCCACTACATAAGAGACTGTCCGCTGCAGAATGGTCCTGCCGGGACCCAACAAAAGGGTCCGGCTAACCGCGGGGCAATCAACCGTCCCCGCATTGACGACATGGAAATCGACGCGGTGAACGACCGACAGACGGACATACGAACGACGCCACGAGAATGTTCAAGAAACAATCGAATGGACATGAACAATGCTCGACGTAACCAGTACGAATATGAAGACCGTGATGGGTTCGTATTGACCGGAGAAGGGACGGATGCACAGGGCCGTTATTCATACGGTGCCGCACAGGACGCATCCTCCCGGGAAAATAGCTACGCCGAAGTTGTTAGTGGCCGAAGGAGCCCGGGAAACGACGACGGAGAGAGCCGTTGGTGAAAGCACCGACCGAGCGGTTCTTAATCCGTCTAAAAATGGATAAAGACGGTCCATCGGATCAGGGTAAGTACCTGCATGCCTTAGTGGATACTGGTGCTAGCACATCCTTGATTCGTAAGGATATATGGCGTAGCATGTTGAATGCTAGGCCATTGAAAAGAGCAAGAACGCTCTTGGCTGTAAATGGTTCCCCGATAAAGTTGTTGGGGGAGACACAAGTAAAATTCAAGAACGCCCGACCCATCCCTAGTACGATTGTGGCCAGAATGAGGCATGAATGTTTACTTGGAGCGGATGCTTTGCACCTGGGAAATGCAAAGATTGACTATCGGGCCAAAATTGTAGTATGGTTTGGCCAGATATATCCCTTTGAATATCCGCATAGAGAACAGACAAATTATGTCTATGCAAGCTGTAAGGAAACGACCGGATATAAAAATATCGACAAAGTCATGGCGGACTTTGCAGATATTTTTGATACGGCTCGTCCAAACACTTTAGGATTGGTTCCCAAAGTCAAGTGTACGGTACCGACAGGGGATGCCTATCCTATTAGGCAGAAAGCGTACCGTCTACCGCTGGCCAAGCAGTATATAGTCAAGAATCAAGTGGCTGAAATGCTGGCAGCGGGCGTCATAAGACCATCGTCATCGCCATGGGCGTCGCCCATTACGTTGGTCCCTAAAAAGGACGGGGGGACTAGATTTTGTGTCGACTACAAAAAGTTGAATTCTGTGTGCAAGAAGGATAGTTATCCACTGCCAAACATAGCCGATATTTTTGATTCGATGTGCGGCGCAACGATATTTTCGACTATGGACTTGAAGTCTGGCTATTGGCAGATACCAATGGACAGCCAAGACATAGAGAAAACAGCGTTCGTTTGTAGTGAAGGCTTGTTCGGATGCCGTTCGGTTTTGCGAACTCAGGTGCCGTATTTCAGAGGGCAATGAACGATATTTTCCGAGAATTCGTGGGAAAATATCTGCATGTTTTCGTCGACGATATAGTCATATATTCGAGAAATCCGGCTGAGCATGCACAGCATTTGCGTAAGGTTATGCGTAGAATTCAAGAATATAATTTGCAAGTTAAAAAATCGAAATGCAATTTCGCCCAACCATCAGTTGATTTGTTAGGATATCGTGTTTCAGCACAGGGAGTGGCTCCTCAGGTCCAGAAGGTCAAGGTCATATGAGAAATGTCACCGCCACGCGACGTGGGTGAGGTGAGAAGTTTCCTGGGCGCTACAGGGTATTACCGTTCTTGTGTGCAAGGCTATGCCGAAATTGCTAAGCCTTTGATAGAATTGACTAAGAAATATAAACGTTTTGAGTGGGGCCAGGAGGAACAGCAAGCGTTTAAGAAATTGCAAAACTTGCTGTGTAGTGAGACGGTTCTCACATACCCGAATTTGAATGCTCCATATAGATTGTATACTGATGCGTCTAGCTATGCGATAGGTGCGATACTGGTACAAGTAGATAACAAGGGTATTGAGCGGGTGATTCAGTATGTTAGCTCTACTCTTAAAGACAGTCAGTTGAATTGGCCTGTGATAGAAAAGGAAGCTTATGCAGTAATATATGCGCTAAAGAAGCTTAGGCCTTATCTATTTGGCGCGCAGTTCACCGTGTATACCGACCACAAACCCCTAAAGAGTTTGTTTGTGGGCGAAGTTAAAAACACGAAGGTGCAGCGCTGGGCAGTACTGATTGCCGAGTACGGATGTAAGATTGAATACATCCAAGGCTCGAAGAATATTCGAGCGGACATGTTGTCCAGGTTACGTCGTCCGGTGGAAGTCGCGACGTTAGATACGGGCGACTTTGTAATACCCGATGTCGACGAGGGAGTGTTACCTCACGTCCCTCTAGAAGCGTTCGACGTACCGTATGACGGATTGTGTGCCGAGCAGACCAAAGAATAGCCGGCGTTGTTCAAGAACACACCGGAGGAGTATATGGTCAAGAATGGCATTTTGTATTCTTTAGTTACGCCTTCAGCGTTGGACGCTGAGTACCCTAGAATTGTCTTACCTACCCTGTTCCGTGAGAAGGTACTCCGGATGGCTCATGAACGAGCCGGTCACCAAGGTCTGCAGAAGACCATCGGTATAGTAAGAGATTCTTTTGTGTGGACGTCTTTGAGAAAAGACGTGGTTCGTATGATTGAGACATGTACGAAGTGCCAGGTCAACCGACCTGTCACCACCCGACCCAGGTATAGTGAGATGCCCATGGCCAATTATCCGAGTCAGATAATTGGAATGGATTTGATCGGTCCACTGTTAGAATCAAATAAGGGTAACGTGTATATCATGACGGTGATCGATCACTGTTCTGCTTGGGCAGAAGCATATCCGATTGCAGCGAAGACATCTCAAAATGTTGAAGAGAAGTTCTTCAACGAATATGTCGCGCGTCATGGCGTCCCTGAGATTGTAATAACGGATCAAGGTAAAGAATTTTGTTCCAATTCTCTGGAGGAGCGGTTTAGAGAACACGGTATCGACCATAGACGGTCTAGCCCATACCATCCGCAAACCAATGGGCGTACCGAGAGATTCAACCGCACTCTTAAGGAGTTGATACAGAAAGGGGTGAACAACGCCTCGCGGGCGTGGGAAGATGAGTTGGGTGCGGCTTTAACAGCGTACCGCAGTACTCGTCATTCGACGACCGGGTATACACCATTTTATTTGACTTATGGGCGACGGGCGAGATTGCCAAAAGCCGTTCCAATCGATGCGTCGCAGGACCTTGGTGAGAGACTGACGTATCTCGACAACGCCTTGCTGCGTGCTCGTGAGGGGACAGCTAGATCTCGAGAGGTTCACCGGGAACAAATTAATAAGCGTGCGAACGCGGGTGAGTTTAAAGTGGGGGATTCGGTGGTCGGATTAGAGAGGATGAAATTGACCTCTCGCAGCGACCCCGAGTATGAGATCTTCAAAATTAACGGACCTGTGGCCCATGTCCGCCATCAAAGGTCCGGGAGAATGCGTGTGCTTAATATATGTAAGCTGCGCGTAGTCGACTCGGAAATGTGCTGGGACGGGGTGCGACCACGCCCCATTCGTAACCCTACCAAGGGGACGAAAGCTAGCCATCACCCCAGGGCGATGTTGCCCGAGCCAGAACCTATGGTCACCGACGCTGAGACGACACCCCAGGCTCGTAAGAAGCGGCCAGCTTCGGATATGGAGCCAGAGGTGCGTACAGGGGGTAAGAGGGTTGACCGGAAAAGGGTGCAACCCAGCACGAATCGCAGTCGAAACCATGAGTCACCAAGTGACGTCCTCAGAACTCCCAGGCCCATGGTGATTGACGCTCCAGAGGCGGCACCAGAGCTGCTCTCTGAACCAATGGAGATGCTTCCATCGCATCCTTATATGCTGCGCAAGCGCAGACATATACCAGATGACGATTCTGACAGCAAGCAACTCAGGTCAGACTTGAAGCGAAAGCAAAGGTATGGGCGGGAGAACGAATCCGGTAACAAGCGACTCCGAATTGGCGTAATAGACTCCGCCCTTTACGATGACGTGCTATACGCTGATTTCGTCGGTCGTGTAAATGCCGTTATTCAGCGGCACAACCGCCGATAGTGTGTATTGTATCGCTATACTGTAACATCGCAAATAGCCAGTACGTAAAATATCATAACAATTAAGACTAAATTTGTTCGCAGATACTAAAATGTATTCGTTTAAATTGTGTATAATGGCGTTGTGGTTTAGCATGGTATCAAGTATATGCGTCGGAATGTCGTGGTGCCGACCCTAGGGTGTGCCAGGGACAACTACGGGTCGACAAGACCCACGTACCCTGTATTGTGAGTGTACTGACAAATGCGACTGATAGCAACTGTAATATTCAACTAACGAAGTCAAACGTAACCATTAGTAAATTATTTGCCAACGAGAAAATCGGAGTAGTGTTGCAAACGTTCGGCGAGACGGTGGAAATTCATTGCGACGGACGACTGATGGACCGATGTATGGTGAGTAATGGTGTGTATGCATTGATGTCTGGAAAATGCGGGTATAGTGGGAGGGGCTGGCGATTCGAGCCTGTGGCGTCTTATAGTCGGACGTACACTCGAATAGGCCTAGCCAATGAAATGCCCCATTTGGATGTGTCTGGCGTTCTAAATCAATCCATGATAGTTGACCACTTAAAGCTACAACCGTGGAACCATTTACAAAAGTCTAAGTACGTGCCGCTAGCACCGTTATCCATGATCGACCCAGTGATGGTCGATGGCATTGGGGTACATTCTTTCGTATCATATTCAACGGGTTCCTTCGTAGTTGTGTTAGTAATTGTGCTTATATTATATAAATGTGGCGTGTTATCACGCATGTGGAATGCGCTTAAATGCAAGCCACGTGCGCCCATAAATGCAAGCCACGTGCGGCCCATAGTAGTGATCCGCATATCATTGCACCAACTATTCAGACCCAGCAGCCCCGGAGACCGGCAGCTCTACCGGAGCCGCTGCGGATGGCAGCCGGGTCGTCGCCTAATGCTGACGCCAGGACTGAGATCGACCCGACGGCTGCCGAATGGATAGAGATGGAGACGTACGTTGACGTGGTGGATCCTAACGTGAGCATAACCCGCTTGGAGGTATCACCATGACATTTTGGCACTAACTTTATATGTTTCTACTGGAACAATAATTGGTGAATATTAATGTTTGTGGCGCGAACTTTATCATACTGTGTACTGTTTTATTAATAGGAAAAATTCTCATGATCTGTAATGGTATTTGCACTGTAGGATTAAGGTTTTGGACTATGATGTTGTGTCGTGTGACGACGAATCATTACGACACGCGAAAAGTGTGTCGCTGCTGACCGTGTTGTCGCTGCTGGCAAAAGCGGCAGTTTATATTAATACATTATGTAATATATATTCACTTGTTTTAAACTGTACCGATTGCTCGCCTTTATTGTTAAGTTACGCGTGAGACGGGTTACGTCCACGGTTTAATGATGCTATTAATGTGTTTCCGGGGGCGGTCCCTTGCGCACCACTACCCGGACATGTATGTTTGTATAATTATTGGCTATATACTAATGACTGCTACTAACGTATTTCCGAGTATTCCGCTACTCGGACAAGTATGTGTGTATAGCATATCGAGCTGTAACGTGGGCTAGGGGATTGTTGGTGGTTTCGGAGATTTCAGGTGGTATCCGTTCGGAGCTGCTGGTATAGGTTTGGGTTGTTGATAGGGCACAACGAGTTAGTTGACACTCTCTTAGGGCCTTAAGAGAGATGGTCAATTAACTTTGGTTGCGGGGCGTATGTGGATATCGGATTGTCGTACGGGGAGTCATGACCCCGGGGACATCTTATATTTGCATGGATGGCCCAGTGAAATTATTGTATTTGTGAATACCAGATGAGTTAATGAACGGATAACTGGATGCATCAACAGGGGCATCAGTCGATGCGAAACTGACGCGAAACTATAGCCGAAATATTGAGTGAAATTGGATAGAATGGAGAAGGACCTAGGGTTGCGAGTTGATGGTATCTGGCGGTAATTAAAAGATGAAAGTTGTTGCTGTAGCAGCGGCACAACCGTTTATAGTATTCAGCAGAAATTATGACCAATAGTTTCCAAATATTCAAGCAGGAGCGTCGGTAGGGTACTACGGACAGAGTACAGGTAGCATAAGCTGGATGACTCATAGAAATGACGTAGTGACCGACTTACCGTGGGACCGTGATAACGGTAACCGAGTTTCTGTAAAAGCGACCAACAGCACCAGATGCTGGTGAGTCAGGCGGGCCATATGGTCACTACGTCACCGCTACGTCACAGCACCCTTGTAGAATGCAGGCGCAAGCCTAATGAGCAAGGGGCCGGACACGGACGTGGTAACGTCCGGCGCCAGGTAGAGTAGAAAACGAGACGAAAAACTGACAGAGGACGTCCGTCAAGTAAGCCATTAAGCTTGAGATTAGGAATGGTTGCCAAAGCAAAATCCATTATTGAGACCGAAATCCGACAGATCCCATCACTCAAGTACTGCTTTGCCAATGTTCAGGTCTATCTTCGGAGTACGCGAATGGCCGGAATGGATTGGTCAAAAGTTTTATAAGAGTAGTAAGCAAAACGAGGCAAAGCGGGGGCTCCAAGGGTGGGGTGTAACAACCCGAACATGACCGTGACATGGCGAAGCAGTACATAAGGGGAACTTTCAAATTTGATCAGGGAGTCCGAAAATTACTGCGCTTAGGTAAACCTAGCCTCGAATTCGTATAGTTCTGTGGAACTGAATTTGTCAAAATTCACACAAGTTCTTGGTGAATGACTTTAAGTAGCCAAGAACAGTATTTGATAAAAGTGATTTAGCGAATCGTGAAAAGCAACTTTTAGATGGTAGAGTAACCAGTATTCGTATTGAACAAAAGTCAGTACTTCTTTGCTCAAAGTATTTTGGTGGTAGTATAAGCCACTCATAGTTGATAGGGAGATATATCGGTGGTAGTATAAGCCACCTATAATTGATAGTGAAGTATATATAGTAAGATTAGTAAAATAAAATCATCACTTCGATATCCTCGAAGCAAGAGTTTGAGTTGTTGCATAATTCTGGAAGCGACGGAAGACCACCGTCACGAACCACCGACTTCTATACCAGTCAGATCAGGCCCAGATACGAACATAAATATCGTGATTCTCATCTACACACGAGGCGAGCTCGTATCGACCACTTTCCTTGTCGGTAAGACCGGTTGTCGCAGCAACCACACATACAGGCCTTACCGCCGTGGGAAGCGAAGCGTTAAGAAATAAGAAGATAGATAATAGAAAACTTCAGTAGATAATCAAAAACTTCAATGTGGAAGCTGGTCTGCTAACCTGCCAGGACCTATTGCACCAGTGAGACGTTTGTTGGTCGGTCGTGGAAAATGAGGCAACGTCTGTCGCAAGTTAGAAACGTCGGTTGCACGGTTTGTCGCTGCAATAGCGTGACGCCGCTGAAATGTCCCAAATCTCACGTCTGCTAGGGGGTTGGCGTAGGAGAGTCGGTAACCTCGATCGTTCAATTTTTTACATGCTTTAGCTGGCTTAGCAAAATAAATGTGTCATTTTAATGTTTGGTCATGGCTGGTATAGTTCACAACTTTGGGTTAGATGTGCAATATAGGCGAAATTTAAGAAGAGAAAGAGTTATTCGCGACCGAACTAATGCTTTGGAAAAATATGACGATGCGGAACTGCATGAACGTTTTAGATTCAATAGACATGGGATCATCCAGTTAGCTGAGGAATTAAGGATGGAATTACAGCATAGAACTGACAGGAATGCAGCCCTCTCACCACTTCAACAACTGCTCATAGCCATGCGAGTCTATGCCACGGGATCCTACTAAACTGTTACTGGTGATGTACTGAATGTACACAAATCCACAGCATGTAGAGCTATACGCAAAGTTTCCTTAGCGCTTGAGAGACGACTGGGGCAACATGTCTTTTTACCCCAGCATGCTGACTATGTTGCTAACACTAAAACCAAGTTTGCGGTACGTTCTCTTTCCTTTATATATATATATATATGTGTGTGTGTGTGTGTGTGCGTGTGCGTGTGCGTGCACGTGCGCGTGTGCGTGTGTGCGTGCGTGTTGGGGATGGGGTGCTTGTTTGCTTGGATACGTGCGTGCGTATCGTGCTTATGCGTGCGATCGTGCGTGTGAGCATGTGAATGTGTCCGTTCGTACGTATACTAGCATTATTGATCTTTATAATTTACTCGCCCATTTCCTATTCTGCTGCTGCTGCTGCTGCTGCTGCTACTACTACTACTACTGCTACTGCTACTACTACTACTAGCCCTCCTCCTCCTCATCATCATCATTATTATTATTATTATTATTATTATTATTCTGCAGGCCATTGCCGGATTTCCCAATGTTGTAGCTTGTATTGATGGCACACATGTGAGGATTAAAAGACCGCCTGAGTATGAGTGGGAGTATGTAAACAGGAAAGGGTTTCATTCGATAAATGTACAATTAGTGTGTGATGCCGAGTTAAGAATAGTGAATTGTGTAGTAAAGAGGGCAGGCAGTACACACGATGCACGAATTTTAACTGAAAGTGTAATCTACAATCATTTCGAGGAGTCTGACATGCAGTGCCTGGTGTTGGGAGACAGTGGCTACCCACAGAGACAGTGGCTCATGACACCATTTCTGCATACAGCTAACAATTCCCACGAAGCCTACAATAATGCACATAAAATAACTCGGAGTGTAGTTGAACGATGCATTGGTGTCTTGAAAGCACGATTCGCATGTATACTTGGCAAATTGAACATGTCACCCGGTAGAGCCTGCACAGTGATAGCTGCGGTTATTTGTTTGCACAACATATGCATTAATAGAAATGTTCCTATGCCAGCTAACGTCGTGCTTCCCCTGTATTAAATGATGCTAATATCGATATTGCAGTGCCGCAACAAAATGCAGTACGCGGGACGGCTAGAAGGATACAGATTGTACAAAACTATTTCCAACGTTGAGGACTAATTTTCAAGGATTGATATGACACAATCACAGTTAAGCGATGTCTTATAGTATACTAATTGTGATTCTATCATATATATTCAATGGAGTTTTTATGATCTCAACATTGCAATACTGTAGAATACCTTTCATTATTCAAATTTGTTATTTCTATATGCCTACTTCTCTTCATTTCCTTAGATTTATTTGGTTGGGCATATACGTTATTTAGTTATTTATGTGATTATGTGATCATCATCATCATCATCATCATCATCATCATCATCATTAGCGAACGGTGTATGTACAATCTGATGATTAACAATAATACATTAAATTATTAAATGTCCATATATACACCTGTGCAAAAGTTAAGCACCACCCTATGTTTACGCACATGCGAGGGTATATTCATGTGCTATGAAGAAAGCAATAGCATAAACATTTATGTACCCATCCATCTTAGTGCAAGAGGTAATAATGCAACTAGAGGAATGCTGATTATGATGGTGGGGAAACACTGTATGTTTTTGTTTGAACTTGAAAACGAGGCCTGAATATGGTTACGTTGACACAACTGACAACTATTGCCCTACAGTTGACACACGTGGCTAGATTGTCATTAATGGTGTCTGAAAACGAAGTTTAACATCTGTGCACGAGTTTAAGACTGTCATTATTAATACCGGGTATATCCACCTTGTGCCTGGATGACGGCCTGGACACGACGTCTCATGCTGGTCACCAACCGACTGATACGCCATTGTGGTATTCGTTGCCATTCAAGATGGAGTGCGTCTGTTAATTCCTGTAGGTTCTGCACAGGAGGATCCCTCCTTCTCACCATGTTTCCCAGAATGTCCCAGATATGCTCAATAGGGTTCATGTCAGGGCTCCTTGCTGGCCATGGTAGGGTTTCGATGGCATTCTGGCGGAGGTATTCATGCACAGCTCTAGCACGATGTGGTCGGGCGTTGTCATCCATGAATATAGGGTGGGTTCCAGGTGCATGATTTACAAAATGAGGGACCACAACTCTATCCAGTATGGAATCTTGATATCTTTGTCCATTTAGTGTTCCAGGTACAGTCAACAGATCCAGCTTACAATCAAATGAGATGCACCCCCATATCATAACGGAACCTCCACCAAATGGAACTTCTTCCATGATGTTACGTTGGTCGTACGCCGTGCGTCTGGACCTCCATACACGAGTTCGACCATCTGTGGCATGAAGCAGGAACCGACTTTCATCGGACCAGTGTACCCGTCTCCAGGATCTCATGTTCCAGTGTCTTCTTTCGTTGCACCACCTCAGACGCTCCTCTTTGTGGTGTGCAGTGAGGAGAGGACGTCTGACAGGTCTCCTAGCTTTCATGCCAGCAGCATACAGTCTCCTTTTGACGGTAGACATTGACACTCTATTGCGCGTTTCCCATTGTTGGCTGAGCACTCTGCTGTTGGTGAATGGAGATCTCCTAACAAGGCGTACTAGGGCTCGATCATCACGGGCAGTAGTCTTCTTCGGTCTTCCAGATCTAGGCCTGTCCTTCACCTCGTTAGTTTGCCCATGTTTTGCAATCAAACGACTGATTACAGTATGGTTAATGTTCAGCTGTCTGCCAATCTCTCTGCATGACATACCAGTGGTATGCATGCCTATGATTTGCCATTTCACACGATCACTTAACCTTCGTCTTGCCATAGCGGTTCACAATCAAGAGCTAATTCTCTCTGTACAAATAAACCACGGTCATGAACACAAAATTCCTAATCTTGTCGCCTAAATCTGTATGTAATGTTCTACACCTCAAACTGGACTTTTACATAACTGAACACGTGTGCTGTTTCCCGCCACGCACGGACATCAAGCGGCGTGAAGTCATGCATGCATGTGCATTTCGTACTTGGAATTATGTCAGCTAACGCGGGGACAAAAAGTATGGCAGCCTAGTTGTACCATCATGTTTCTACGTTCTATTGTTTTTGCTGGTGCTTAACTTTTGCACAGGTGTATATACTGGAAACGGTGTTTGTGAGGTGCTTTCGTTGCCATAATTATTTTCTCCTATGTAGCTTGCTTCATCACTATAAACAGTTGAAATATCATGTGATGCTTGACTTTGTTGCAAACACTGCGAACATAGCACCGGATGTCTTCTTTTCTCTTCCTCTTCCAGTTTTGTAATTTGCAGTTGCAACTTCTTTTGTTGCAATTTTACTTTTACGATCTCTTCCCGCAATAATACCGTATGTAGTTCTTCTCTTGTTGTATCTTTTCGAGAAGTTGAATCGTCAGCAGCTGCTGATGAAGACGTTGGCATGCTGCTTGTTATAGATGTAGGAGTTGCGCTTTTTGAGGGTGTTGATGCGGAAAGTGTCTTTGATACAGATGCTAAAAAATAAGATATTTGCAATAAATTATATTATGTGAAGTAATATATTCCTTCTGCTATCGCTGCTGCTGTCGTCATCGTCGTCGTCGTCGTCGTCGTCGCTTATACTGCTACTGCTAGTGCTGCTGCTTGTGGTGGTAGTGCTGTTGCTGCTGCTGCTGGTGGTGCTACTGCTGCTGCTGCTGATACTTCATTCTTCTATATGCATACCCTTCAATTCAGATTCATTTCGCTCATCTTTCTTAATATCGGACGTCCCCGGAATGCTTTCCACGGTCTTATCGGTACTGACACCACTCTCGACTCCACCCAGTGGAACACCATTCAGTGAAGGAGCATCGTCACCTATGATATCTAGGATGACATCGGTATATCCACCCTCTTTCGGTGCTTTCCCGCCTCCAGTTTTTGGATATTTTCTTGCTGATACATCCTTCTTCGCTTGCGATTTTAAGTCCTTCCACTTGTGTGTCACTTCTTTGAGTGTACGATTTTTCTGGCCAACTTTGTTTATTTCCTCAACAATCATCTTCCATGTTTCTTGTTTTTTCTTATTTGTGACACTCGATTTGAAACTTGCGAGAAGCATCACCTTATTCTCCTTAAATAACTCTAGCAATCGGAGAATTTCTCCCTCGGAGTAAGGCGCTTTCTTGCTCATCGCGAAATAGAATGACCTATGTAGTATAATATTAACACCAAGTACACGGCGCACGTTCTGTTGAAAATACATTGCATGCTTTTAACACGTTTGGCCGCAAATATTTAGTGCATTCCATATTAAGAACCGGGTAATTTCTTTTATACGCTGGAGTTACCCGCTTATGTAGGTCGGTCTAACGCCCTTCGACTGTGAGACGGTAGTTGCAAGGTCGGTCGGATTCACGACCGACGTTTGTTAACGTCTGTCGTCAAGCTACGTCTCACTGGTGCAATAGGCCCCAGGAGCGTTGCACAAACCATAGGGCATCTTGCGGAATTGAAAAAGGCCGTCGCGATAAAGGAATGCGGTCTTCTCCATATCAGCCTCATCCACTAGCTAAATCAAGGGTACAAAACCACTTGGCTCTGGACAAGATATCTAAGGCCTGATCTATCCGGGATAACAGATAAGCATCTTTCAGAGTTGCCCTTATGCATCCTTTTGCGTGTATATGCACATAAAAATGGCAGAGGGACGCATAAAAATTAACCCTCTGCGTCACCCGAGGGACGCAGTGAAAAAGTGTAGCAGAAACTGGTAACTTTGCGTGTGCTTAGTTATCGATTATATTATCGTGTGTGTATATTTATTTGTCCATGTTTTTACTTTAAAAAATATACCTAATGTATTGTGTGTTCAATAAAAATGAACTTACTGCGTTGTTTAAGACTATGATTTGTTGTATGTTTTCTTGCACAACTCAAAGTTGTTAATGCCCATAAATCAGATTCAACTACCATATGTAATTGTAAACACAATCCCCAAATCATCCTTAGTATTCCATTTGATAAATTTTTATAAATAATGAATCTACAAGCCCGATGTTAGTCGCATTGTTTGGCCTACAAATTGCAAAAATACCCGCCATGTTTCTGTCTGTTGTGCTAAACAGTATTTGATTAGATAACAGCGGAATCTCCCTCTAGATGAACTCACGCTTGAGAAATCCAATACAACTGATCAAGCGTATACAAACGTGTCTGGGCGTCTTAACCCTTTCACAGCTCAGAACATTGGACAGATCACAAAGTTGTTATCACTAATATGCAGAATATTTTGAAATTAATTTGCGCATGCCTACTTGCCTAAAGCAGCAACGACTTACACGCAAATTTTTTTTTTTATTTACTTATCAAAATATCTAAATGGATGAAGGAATATATGGAAGACATTGTGATATCATACATTTGAATGGTCATTTGACGGATTAGCGGCAGTGTCTTTGTATTGCTGTTTGAATAACGGTATCAATACACGCTATAAGCCGTCATTTATTTAGCAATAGCAGCTGATTGATTGACTGATGGATTAGTGTTTATAATGTTTAACAATACTCGATGTGTTTATGTGTTTCCAATTTCTCAACTAAAAAGTTCATCCCAGCCACGCTGTTCAATGATATCGTCGATCTACAGGTAGGCATACGTTAAAATATTGATTACTTTTCCAAACAGTGTATAGCTAAAAGCTCCCCAATACAAGCATCCTTATTGGATACACGCTAATGCGTTATCTATGCTTCAACCAATCAGCAATCGCGTTACATAGTTACTCCTATAAATTAGACATATCCGGTTATTGCCTGATATATTTTCACTAATTATGCATTTTAATCTGATTTATACAGATTATTTTTGATAAATTATTGTTTTGTCTGATCTTAGCTTATGTATTCCACTACATTTAGTCATTCCAGTTACATTATAAAAAGATATGCGCGCATTATACCGAAGTAGGTCAAGTCATCCTTGAGCAAACTCGCCGCAGATACGCGTAATTTTTCAATTCGTCCAAAGTCAAGTTAGGGTTTTATAGAAGAACTAATGCAGTGGTCTTTGCTAATTACTAATGTAGTGGTCTTTGGAAATGTTAATCATACAATGTTGTCAATGTGGGTTGGTTGGTTTATTAGACAACAAACAAGTATAGTGCTTTAAGTTATTGTTTATTGACATACAGTTAAAATGTTATTAGTTAAATATACAATGGCCATTTCAATAGATCAATTTTAGCCACCATTGTAGATCACAGAATACATATTTTTGAAAATTTACCACTGGAATGACTGGCACTGTTTAGAGCCAGTCATTCCAGTGTTAAACTTTCAAAAATATGATGATGATCTACAATAGTGGCCAAAGGTATTACGTGCTAAAGGTTAATAAACTATGCATAGTTAATATTCTCAGTATATACATTAACAGTATTTACACAATGTCATAACTAGTGCTTTCAACATGTTCAATAAAGTGCTTTATAATTAGATCAATGTGTTGTGTTCATTTTAAGAAAAAAACATGGGACCCCCTATTTCAGATGAGGACCCCATGGGACCCCCATATTTTACAGTTGGACACCCAAATCTGAGTGTGGGGTCCTTGGGACCCCCAAAAATCAGATGTTGTGGGCAAAACTGGCGTCTTTGATGCTAAGATCATTAAGGCGGCGGTAGTTTATACAAAACCACAAAGATCCGTCCTTTTTTGCCTGCTCGTACTATGGGACTGGCCCAGGGGGATGCCGAGGGCTCACTTATTCTGGTCTGCAACACGTCCTCTACTTGTTGGTGTGCCTCCGTTTCCTTATAAATCCAGAGATATCTAACGGGTTGACGTATGGGTCGCTTGTTTCCGGTGTCAATAAAGTGCCGTACTAGATGAGTTTCTCCGAGGTCCATGTCTCCTGATGAGAAACCATCGCGATATTTGTGAAGTAAGTCTCTTATTTGCAATTTTTGGGATTGCATCAATCGAACTGTGGCACGTAAATATAGGTCATGTAAATGTTCGGGCAAATCATCAGACATTGTGGTGGTTGTGTTTGAGGTAGGGGCTGTTTCCAGTGATATCACATCCACCAAATGGCCACAACAGACTCCTGGATCAAGTGTTATTGGGCCCGCAGTGCCATTGAATACACGGAACGGAATACGTTCCTTGTTGGTGGTGTCCACGATGATGCAGGAGTTGGCACATTGTGAGGCGAGCATATATTCACGGTCGAGTTCCAGCATGGATGTGTGAGTGTTGTTTCCTAATTGTGGTGCAGTGGCCCACAAGATCCTTTCCTGTCCCACCTCAACTGTGGTGGTGGTAGCTAATATCACTGCACACGTATCATATAAGGATGACTCCAGTCCAAGGAGTATCCGTCGGCCATGTATGTCTAGTTCCTGTTGCTTGCAAACGTATGATGGGTTCGCTGGCACTGAGGAAATCAGAACCAAGCAGGGCATCGTTTTGGATGGAGGCGAAAACAACTCTGTATGAATTGCATCTCCTCTATCTGTATTATGAGGTTTAATACTCCAGCCACGGGCACATCTGCTCTCGTAGCTGTTTGTAAAAAGATGTTCGTAGGCCTAAGGGGTGGGTTTTTATGAGGTGGGACGCTCTCATATAAGCGCTTGTTAAAGACAGTGATGGAAGCTCCAGTGTCCACAGTGGCACTGGTGGAAATTCCGCTAAACAGACAGGCACATTTATATATCACCTTACGGTGAGCCTGCGGAAGAGTCTCCAATAATACCATTTGTGTAAGTGCTGGTGGTGCGGTATCATTTTGTATATAGTCGGCTTGTTTCCGGATAGCTTCCTTGAGTGCAGTTGGTAGCTGAGTGTGGAAGGGGCCGACTCGTCGTTGCTGTTGCTGTGATTGCTTGGGCGACGACGGGGTCAGGGTAGCAGTGGTGGTGGTGGTGGTGGTGTTGTTGCTGATTCTGCGTAAGTTGTGGTGGTGTATAGTGCAGTGTGGATAGGATCCTCACATTCCCGAATAAGGACTAACTGACCACGCCACTTTTTACACCGCGACATGGGATGTTTAGTTAAAGTGCAGAAGAAGCAATGGCATTGGGGGACGTTCCTTTTCTTTGTCCAAGGTTTCTTTTTGCGGGTCCATATGGCTGAGGGAGTGCTTTCCTCGGAATCCCTACTGAACGTGCATGTTCGTGAGGTAGCGGTAATCGGCTGTGAGGTGCAAACCACCAAAGGATACCGGGTGTTAAGTGCCTTGGTGGTGGGACAGTGTTTGCAAAAACGTTGTTTCAGCGGAGGTGCTACAACCCACCACTGCCGTTTTACATAGGAAGGAAGGTTGTGTAAATGCGGAAAATGCTGGGTCACTTTTTCCGCAGGGGGAAGATGGCAGTGATGCGGATGTAGTGTGCATCATAGGCACTGTCATAGAAGAAGCCGTGTGCGGCTGAATGTGTGAGGTTGTAGGAATATGTCGACGAGTATGTGTGGCCGCCTGACGTAGTTGTACATAGGCCGCAGTTGAGTCGGGTTGTAGGGATGGATACCAAAGTGACTGTAACCGGTGCCCGTGCTAGTTTGACGGATTCTCTGGCTGTGGGGCTCGTCGGTCAGCGGTTGGGGTTGTAGATGTGGATGATTGTGGTCTAGTGGTGGATTGTGTTCCCGCTGTGGTGCTAAGTGTCGTCACAAGATTAGTGAGTGCGGAGATTTGTTTAGTTATCTCTTCTAATCGTTCATGCATGTTTTGTCTATTGTTATTGTTGTGCTGGTTCCTGCGTCCTTGGGCGTTGTTGTGGTCCCCGCGATGGGATTGGTCACGCCCTCTCCCTCTAGATGCGTGATATTGACCAGGGTTTTCTGATTGTGTGTGTGTGTTGTTCGTTGTTCGTGGCTCTTGCGGGTGTAGTAGTTGATTAAGTTGTAGTTGCGACATTAACATCATTCATTTCATTAATTGGATGTAGTTGGCGGCAATTATTTTTCTCCGAAGAAGTTCTCGATCCGAATCGCTGTAGCCGTTAATTGTTGAAGGCTGCCATGCTCCGTGAGAAACTGTTTATCTTTGAGGGCGGGTTCACCGCTTAACACGGCTATGAAAGTATCAAGATGTAGATGGGTTATGCTCTCGATATTTGTGCTGGGGTATGTGCGGGTAACAAGGAAACGGATGTGACTCGCTAATTCCGGCAATGTTTTCTCCCAGCGTCGACGTAGATCCTTCAGCTGAAGCCAACTTGTTTCTCCGAGGGCCGTGTCACCGAATCTTTCCGACAACGCGTTCTCGAGTTCGGTGTAAGATGGTGTGTAGTCTGTGCCTAAGTCTGCCAGAACTTACAAAGCTTTTCCGGACAACTTTGCGGCTACCATCTGTTGATTACTCCATCGGTTTGTCCTACTGATTATTTCAAATTATACTTTATAATTAGCCCAATCAGTCTCCCCGCTAAATTCGGGGGGGGGGGGTGGGGGTGGAAAATGATACGGCCATGACCTCTTGGAGAAGTAATTGGAGCAAAACCTGGTGGTGGCGCTGGCGAAACTGATGAGAAGGCGGATGTGGGTTGGCGTGTAGGTGGTGGAGGTGTTGCTCGTCGATGTCCCTGATGGTTCTGGTGCGTTCGTGAAGGCGATTCTCTGTGATGTGCCGCACGGTATGTTGGTTCCGCTGAATACTGCCCTGATGCGGGTCCATAGACAGGTGTAGGTCTATATACTGGTGGAGGCGTGCTGTGCAGATGGCGTGGACGTTCCTGATGTGGTGAGACGTATTCCTCGTATGAAGGCAGTGCAGGTGAATGATGTGCATGATGTGTGCCTTGTCTGGCGTATTGCTGGAATGGGGTAGCAGTATCCTCTGGTTCGTATCGCCGATGTGGTGAATAGTATGCTAGGAAATAATAAACAACATTTATATCCGCAAAACTTATCCCTACCATCATCAACACTGAGGTCGCTGACCGTGCTCTAACTGTTTGAGCCCGACATGTTACGGATTAAACCTTACTATTCAGCTCAAATAGGATAAGTTTGAAGTGGTTAGGGACAATCTCTTCGTTAGGAGACACATAGTGTACGCATCTTTTCCACCTTTTGCTGTAATGTAGCCCCGCACTCCAGCAAGGTTGTGTAAAATTGGCCAAATACCTATAGGGCCTCGTACATATTTAAGCTATTGAGTCTCTCCCCAATCCACTAAGCCGCATGGCTTCTTAAATGTGTGGACATCCCATCAGCATGTTGATCTGATCCGACCCTGGGAAACTATTGGGGGTTTTCCGAGCGGTGATGGTAAAACATATAGTTATAAATGTGAGTTTGATAGGTTTATTTTACCGGCCCGCAGTGCATATCTGGGCACATTGGAATATAATCCTAATGACAGGTCAAAAGTTAGATCCATAGGAAAAGGTCACAGACGAGATGCACATCTCCATCCAACTCATCGGAGTGTCTGGGAAGGATCTTGGCATCCGCCACACCTTCACGGGAAGGACACTTGCGGTGGATATTTGCCTCTAACCCCACCTTAACGATATGTCAGTAATCAAACTTGCTTATGTGAAATGTAGCCATTGTCCAGGTGATGTTTTATGTGGTTACGGAGCAAGGTATCCAGATTCTCATCCAATTCGGATGCGTTGCGATGTAACATGTACGCATACCGTCTGTGGAGGTAAATGCTCTTTCAAAGCGGCCTATGGGAAGCTAGGCATCTGCGCCCATTGGCCAGCTGTATTTAACGATAGGTAGGGAATCCCTGCCACTTGTGGCCAAAGCTAGTTTTCGTTTCTAACACGTAAATGGTAGGTTAGACTGTAGCAGAAGGCCCGCATAAATAAAGCAGCATCTACCAATACAGCAAATTGGAACTACATAAGACAGTAACGTGAGAATTCTTCAGAAATCGCTCGTTCCGCCTCCACGTAAACCAGTACGCATCACGTTAATCGTGGTTTCACTAGGATTTTTCTGCACGTAGCATTTTCTGATGAACAAAAGAGTGGCCCTCTTTGCCAACTCTTTTCCTCTGCTTCGGCGTTGAAGGCATTTTCCTGTGATGGAGGCCCGCATGAGTCACTTGCCTCTCGCAACAGCGAGAATTCCTTTTTGCCAACTCTTTTCCTCTGCTTCGGCGTTGAAGGTATTTTCATGTGACGGAGGCCCGTGCGAGACACCTTCCTCTTGCACCATCATAGAAATATTCAGTGATGGAGGCCCGCACGAGGCACTTTCCTCTCGCAGCAATAATGTTCTCTCTGTGTATGTTGGGGGTATATTAACTTATAATAAGTTTCTTAGTGATATCTTATGCGGATGCTTATCTTGCGGGGATACCTCTGCGGATTCAAGGATCTGTGTGGTACCTCCGGTGACACCACGTAGAAAGGACACCAGCTAGCTCTATATTGTGTATTATTGTGCTCATATTACTGTCAAATGATTCACCGTTTGTATAGTACTTATTTATATTCTAAGTATATTATTCTAATTATTCCATTCTCTAAATTAGTATGGAAAGACACACAGGTGACTCAAACAGTTGGGATGACACCGTGTGGTTCAATCTCAGCGGCAATGGTCGCATGGCCCCACTGGAACATCATTGTTCCACCAGCTCTAGAAGTTGGTCTATGTACTCTGCAGAGAGATGGTACATGGGAACCGCAACCCTGAGATCCGCAGCTAACCAGCCATCCCCGGTCATCGCGCACTTGCAGTGCGATGGGCGGATACTTAATGGCCGACCAGTGCGTATCCCAGTGAGCTCCAGTAGCAACATTGACAGAAACATATATTAAGACTTCTAAATAATGGGCAGGCCTACTATCAAAAATATCACCATTAACATCGTTAGTGAGAGGATGTGTATAGCCTATACACCTGTAGCATAACTCCCACACTACCACGCTTACATCCCCTATACACATGTGATATACCTTCTGTTAGGCTCTATTGGAATGTTGATGATGAACGGACCATTACCGAACAAGCATTCTTTAAGTAGTGCAAAGGTAAAATTCTCCCCTACCTGGTGTTATAATTCTTTAGAAATTGACAGTCAAAAACTCCATTAACGGAAGCAGCTGAAACTCGCACCTGATCTCTAACTTCTCATAACAAAATAAACCAAGTTTCAGTTATATATGATGAAGGAGAAACAAAATGTCATGAAAGCTGATGTGTGTATGTATAAGTCAAAAGGGGGCATAACTCCATCAAAATTGACGCAAACTCCTAAAACTCGAACGTGCTCTGTAATTTCTCATAACAAAGCAATGTACCAATTCTCAATATTGAATATCTTGAGACTGCGAAAAATATGTGGAAAACTAATATTTTTCGTATATCATAAGTCGAATGGGGCATAACTCCATGAAAAATTGACGAAAATGTTTGAAACTCGAACTTGCTCTGTAGCTTGCTATGATAAAGCAACCTACCAATAGACCTTTCCCACATTAGCGTAGTTTGGGAAAATACCTTCCCAGAATGCATTGTGCTTACAACTTCTGGCTGGTAACCGTGATAGTCGATGCGCAAATAACATAACTTTACTATTGGAATCAGATACAGTGTACTTTAAGCAGTGTATATGAAAAACTATGTTGATACAATTATTGAAGTCATACATCATTGGAAAGCTAAGCCAATTTTCTATATATTTCAGTATTAGATTTTATAGTTTGATAAAAGTGAATACAGTTAATTGCAATTTTAAAATATCCCCTATTGTCCACTTGATTTCACGAATCTTAATTTAATGCAAATAACTGTGAAAACGTTACAAAAACATAAAGAGTAATGCAGTAATGTTTCGCCAATTGAATTCGCTTTCTAATGATATATAACGATTTTAGTTTATCATAGGAACTGTTTAAATTACGGTGTATTTTAGTGCAATAGTAACTCAATGCAGGTCAGCTGCTTATTGGTGGCTATACCAGCCAGCTGTTTTGGTCCGAGTGTTGATTTAGGGAAATCCCGCCGTAATGACGTCAATGTGGGAAATGTGTATTCACACTTGAATACCTTGGAGTGCGAAAAGCTGATATTTTTCGTATTTCTTAAGTCGAGAGGGGGACATGACTTAATAAAATATTGATGTATATGCCTTAAACTCGAACTTGGTTTGTAACTTCTCATAACAAAACAATATAGCAATTCTCAGTAGAGTATATTGAAAGACTGCGAAAAAAGTGTGGAAATCTAATATTTTCCATATTTCATTAAGTCGAAAGGGGGAATAACTCCATGAAGAATTGACGAAAATGTCTGAAACTCGAACTTGCTCTGTAACTCCTTATACTAAAGCAATGTACCGATTTCCCTTATATCTTGGAGTGCGAAAGAAAGTGCTAAAAGCTGCTATTTTTCGTATTTCTAAAGTTGAAAGGGGCATAACTCCATCAAATATATATATATATATATATATATATATATATATATATATATATATATATATATATATATATATATATATATATACATACATATATATATATATATATATATAATGTATATACTGAACCAAAAATGTTTAGCAATCTTGGATTTTTGCCTGTCATATAAAAAATATGCAAGCTCGCATGATCAATATTGCTTTGGTTTTGGCGGAAAATAGTCACTCATTGTTTGTCATGAAATCAACTTCTTTACTCGCTTGTCCTGCCTGTATTTGCACTGCACGTGCTAGTGCACTTTGTGTTTCCTGATCGAAATTCCCATGCAGCACGTGTGAAATGACATCACATTTCCAATCAGGTAACCAGCTTGAACTGAAAACAATCGCAAAACTTTGACATGTCAACATGGGTCGTCGTCCAGGTTTAACTGAAAATCAGCGTCATGAAGCAATGGGAAGACTTAGCGCTGGCCAACGCATTCGCGATGTTGCGCGGCAATTCAATGTGCATGCCAGTACCATTTCTCATCTCCGCTAATGTGTACATCAGACTAGACAAGTTCGGGATCGACCACGTTCTGGTAGACCCCGAGCAACAACCCAAAGGGAAGATCGTTATTTAGTGACGTCATCCCGGCGTCACAGGTTCGAAAGCGCGCCACGTTTAGCCATGAATTTGCATAATGCCACTGGCACTAGAGTTCACGCACAAACTGTTTGAAACCGTCTCCATGCCGTTGGATTATGCGCACGTCGTCCGGTCATTGCAGTTCCACTAACAGCAAATCACATTCAGGAATGTTTAAGATGGGCCCGAACTCAACAGCACTGGCGCCTTGCACAACGGAATAACACGTTATTTACGGATGAATCCAGATTCTGTGTGCAATTTGCAGATGTTAGGCGCCGCATATGGAGCAGAGTAGAACGGTATCAGGCTGACAATAACATCCAGCATGACAGATACGGCGGTGGCAGCATCGTGGTGTGGGCAGGGATTTATGGTACAGGAAAAACAGATTTTGTTATCGTTCATGGAAACCTGAATGCTCTGCGTTATTGTAACGAAGTTATCACACCGGTTATCATTCGATTTATGCAGCAGCATCCGGGCTTCTTGTTTCAACAGGACAATGTGCGACCACATACGACTAGGCTTCTTCAGAGGAACAACTTCAGGTGTTAAACTGGCCAGCAAGGTCACCTGACTTATCGCCTATTGAACATGCGTGGGACATTCTTGGTCGTAGGGTACGAGAAAACCATCCCAATATTCATATGTCCGTGACCTTGAACTTGCTCTAATTCAGGAATGGAACGCTGTTACAGTTCCTGAGATCAATCGTCTCGTCAGAAGCATGAGAAAACGTTGTATTGCCGTTATGAATGCCGGAGGTGGTCACACACATTATTGAAACGTTGCCACCATTTCTGCGCTTCGACCCCTGCGCTAAATAAAGTGACGTTAAAGGAGCAACGTTGATATTGTGACAAAAATGAATTGATATTCTCATTAAGAAATGCTGTCAATGAAATTGTTGATGGATATTTTTAATCTAATTTGAAAAGCAGCTGTTGCTGCCTTGGACAAGCCGACTGAAAGCAGTCACGGTGCCTACATACCAGTAACTGAGTCAAGGCTATGTACATATACAGTCTGAACCCAATACACGATTCTATCGACGCAATTCTGTCTCTCGGAGAACATTCTTGCATTTGTACACCTTGCATCAGACAAGCCAGGAAATAACGATTAGCAATAATGTCACACTGTGACAGTCCATGATAACGAGGGTTACTGGACTGGTACTAGACCATTATGTCTCAGCATCGACCCAGTAAACTGCGTAACCAGGAGCGATGTTCATTCAGGTTCATCCTGCCCACTACAGAATGTACAAGATAAAGGCTTTCTAACAAAACAAAATGAATAGTTCACCATGTACATTCCAGGAGGTATCCTATTCAATTAAGAACAATATGGATATTGTCCCCATACACAGTGCAACCCCCCCCCCCCCCCCACACACACACACCACCACGCAATGGTGCAGTATCCGAGAGGGTGCCCACCTCCCATAGGCTGGGAGTGGGTTTGGCGACCTCATTTACAATTTGCAATATTCACTGTTGTTTGTGGCTAGTTACAGATTGATAGTTTAATACACCAGTACTCAACATCTTACCAATATAGTAACTAAGCTTAAAATTTAGGTTCTGAGAATTAATGTTTCCCAGTTTCAAATTGATTCCAAAATCGTGTAAAATTGAGCATAGTGAAATGAACGGGATAGAGCCATAAAGACCTTCTAGTGCTCTACTCAGCTAACTGAAACTAGGAACATGAAATTGTATGAATTGGATTCACGATTTAATACACCTTTTTGTTAACTAATTTGTTTTTCAAGGAACATTGAACAGCCAACCTGTATAGTTATTTTGAAATTGAGATTCTAGGGATTCAGAGGTCATAGTCAATAGAATACAAATACAGTTACGTGGGTGGAGCTAGGCTAAAAATGGACATGATAAAACAGGACAAACATGCATAAGCATTTTTATTTAAAAAAATTATACTATGTGATAATGTACAAACTAACAAAGGGTACACACTTGGCATTGACACAATATTGCAGTGAGAAAATATATTTGTAGATCTACTCATTGGCTAATTTGTCATTAGAAATGCGATTCCCCCATCATCATTTATTGGCACTATGTATTGGACAAATTACCACATACAAAGAGAGAATGGCTGACTGAATGGCAGTGATAATAGGAAAGAGTTAAGAGCCGGCTAAATGCCAGTGATAACGAACTAAACAAGATAGAGAACAGGTGAAGCTCTCAAATTTATCATCTGTTTATACATCACCATTTTCTTAAAATTTAACTATTATTTTCTTCAACCGTCACTGTTTTCTTGAACTATCACTAGTTTCATCAACGGTCACTGTTTCTTCAACCATCATCGTTTTGTTCAAACATCACTGATCTTTCAACCAAGATTATTCTCTTCAACCCTCACTGTTTTCCTCATCCGGATCATACTTTCTCACCAATGCAGTTTATTTTCTCTCCAATACATCCGCTTGTTGTTGTGCCTTTTCTACTGGTGTCCGAATTTACCTACATGTGTTATAGTACTTAATCTTTAATGCATATTTCAGTTAATAAAATCAAAATATTAGCTTCCAAGAGCATAACATCTTTGGTAGTATACCACTGGAATACCTGAAAGCAGGTTTGATTTGTTATTTAAAGGAAAGACCAGGGAACTAACATATGCTCTTGAACGATAGCTTTATATAATAAACAACCTATAGACCTCAATAAAAAAGAAATAAATCTGAATAATTTGAAAGAAGCAGCTAAATACCTTTTATGTCACTCTGGCAGGGACCAATTAGTGATGCAACTGCTGCTATGCTCTCTGGTGTATGCCGAGCGAATAAATAATATGCACCGACAGCCGGTCATATAAGCTGTTATATTTGAGTTACGCCGATTAGCCACTACGTCCTACAGGTAAACTACTGTCTAGTTTTAAAACAATTTGACTGAAAGCTGTTGTTTCCAGAGACAGTATCTACATTCAATCACACAAATTTCAAAATATTCAGTAGGCATCATTTTGTGACCTTGGAAACCAGCAGTGTATTTTGAAATTATTTTGACCGAAACTTCTTGCTTCCACCATTAAAAGTTACTTTCAAATATGTTTTCAAAAGGATCACTAGTAAATTAACAGTAGTGAGTTAATCGCTCTACACCGGCGCCGTTAGAGAATACTATTCGTAATACGTGCAAAAATATATTCAAGTTTGCCTTTGTTATATTCAGGTATGCCTATGCGGTTTACCTGCACACACAGTTGACACACGGCGGAGTGTGAAGCACCAGCGACTTCACTAATTCATTCCAAGTTAAGCTCTCCTAGATTTACCAAATGCCTTTTCTCAAATAATCCCAATTCATTTCCATTTTTTCCTGATAGTTTATTTAATATTGTATGAAGTTACAAATAAACATCATTTGTTATTTCCCTTTTCCCTTTCTTTGACATTTATTCAATTCCAAACATTGGAAATGCACAACAGGCATGTTTATTGTTTTAATTATCTTGGGAAATATCAATTTGCAGATCAAGAGAAGACTATTTTATTAATTTAGCACCAGAATGGCTTACTCTGTAAATGAGCCAGTTATACCAGTTGTAAATCTTCAACAATGATCTTCTCTTGATCTTCAAATGAATATTTTCTATGAGAACATTGAAATTTTCTTGAACACATTTTAGGGGTAAAATGATATATAATATATGATATTGCAACAGACCTGTATCACTATGTAGACCAATGAAATGTAAGATTCGTGACAGTTTTTCAGCAGCATTGATGCCAAAATATCCACCAGTCTTTCCACTGCTAAGCAAATTATATTTTGACATCAGCATGACATCGGTGTGATGTGGATAAGTACAAGTACCTCTTTTATCGAATGTCATGATTAGTACAGCCCCTTTGTTTATTGCTATCATTGTTCATGTACCTAGCACCGACTTGCAAATTATATACCAAGAATAGCAAACTATCTACCATGCACTTTCTGTTGTTTTGAGAACAGTAAATGATCTATGACATAGGTCTATTTCATTTTTTCATAACGGCTGGTCAAACGCTTAGTAATCTCTTCAAACAGAACCTTTTTCTTCTTCCCATGCACTTCAACTGTCACGCGGTCTGGATGATAATGGATAACTGCTTTCTGTAAGATTTTCTTTAACTCATCATGTTCCATCTTATCTTTAATACCTTCCAGCTTGTGAGCAGTGTTAGGGGGAGGGAACTCTTTATAAATAAACTGTAAAAAGTTAACATGGAAATCATCTTTGTGTAGGTCTAGCAATTTCATCTCACTGACTAGCTCGTTTAGAATCTCGGCACGTGCTTTGTCTTTCTGAGCATCCTCCTCGCGGACAGTTTTCTTCTGAAATTTCTCTAAGCCTTGTGAGGCATCCTTATACCAATCTGCAGACAAATATGTAGTAAACAAGTGACTACAAAGTATCTAAGTAAGTACTACAGCTACTGCCATCATTGCTACAACAACAACACCAACAACAACAGCAGGCGTCTCTTCATAGCTGAAGCAAGATGGTCGATTAGCCAATAGGCAATAAGCCAATAGGCAATAGACATTAATGGTCATGCCATCTAAAACTGGAACCCATATCATTCTGCAAGCAATACTTTCATCATTAGTCTGAATTTTCTCTGGCCATGAACCGGCCCTATCACATATGTTTTGATAGCCTGATGGGCTATCCAAATCTCTTTCATAGGGCCAGGTCACGGTCATGGAAGATTCGGCCTACGCCATTGTCAACATTGAACAAACGTGTATAAAATGGAAGTGAAGATATTTATTCCACCATGGTGTTATATGCCGGATGATCGGTTCAGCCGAGATGGGGAGGGCGAGAGAGTGGGTTGGGGGTGGGTGGCGTGAAGCGGTGTGTTCTGAGAAACCAATGAACCATGTCACACAATCTCTGTACTACTAATTCTAATTCTAAGGCTTTTAGCGTCCATCTAGTATTCCGGATACAGGCGGCAATAGTTGGTAATACAAGTATTTTTATATGGTCTATTACACATTATCAAGTATTAATCTTAGATAATGAAGCACAAAACTTACCTTCCTGTCCAAAGTTTCTTGGAAACAAAGAGTGGGCCAACTGAATGCATCGTACATAATTATCCTTTGCCCGAGTCTCTAATTTCAACACCTACAACACATCAGAGTAAACATCTGTGAAAACGTGATATGCCAATGGTGATCAGATATTTACATTAAGCCTCAGAGAGCATACGCTTATCACGTGCAACACTTCATGCTTTAATAATCATTAAGAAAACACCCTTCACTTAAGTGAAACCATTAGATGTTTATTATAAACCCCTCCACCTAAGTTAAACAACTAGATGTTTAGCATAATTTAAATTGATTACAAATCGAATCATGTATTTAGATAGTCTTTCATAGATTCTTCAGTAAAGTGCCACACAATGAAGGGATCCAGATATAGCTATGCTCCGACCCTTTATACCTATGTCCCGCCCATTTATAGATAAATTCTGTCCACGGTTTAGTCATGTTGTGATCGATTTGAAACTTTGAAACTGGAATATGTTGAAACTAATTTGATTTGTGGCTGTTACTGTCTATAGCTGGCACACACTGCTCCCCTCAGATTAGTTTCAGAATATTCAACAGAATATTTATGAAGTTTTAAATTCATCAAAGACATAATTTGTACATTAACCCTTTCACTGACAAATCCCTGAAAATGTATATTCTTTACATTATAAATCTTATTCTGTTGGATATTTTGAAATTAATTTGACTGGAAGTCATTGCTGCAAAAGTCGCCAACGGGTTTCAGTCAAATTAATTTCAAAAGTCAATAATTTTCTGTAACAGTCATTTTAAACTGAGATATGTGGAATTCATCAGTGAAAGTGTTAATGTCAGAATTTTCGATTCCCATGGTGTACATGTAGCTCTGTCATTATGATTGCAACACCAGCTAACTAGTGATGTAATTATTTATGAGGTTATATAGTTGAGTGACAGATCGGATCCTTTGATTGACCTGCAAGAACCACGTATTCGAAGTAGCAAGAAATCATACCTTTTCATAGACCTTTCCAATACGGCTAAGTGCGATTGATTCCATCTCTATGCATTTCTCATGGCTTAGTAGTATGGCTTGCTTGTACCAATCAATAATCTCCCAGACCATCTCAATGTTTACATCTTCTTCATCTTGCATAACATTCACCAGCAGCTGGTCACCTAGATAAATAGATGTCAACATATTGGCAACATCCAGGATTTAAAAATTAAACAAACTCTCCTTACAATATCCCATCAAGAGCCATCAAACCCATATGCACATGGAGGAGAAGCTAATTATTGGCAAGACACAATTTGACTACCTCACGCATGTTGTTGCATTGTGATATGCTAGTATGATTGACTACAATAGAATAATGTATAAGATATTAAAACTTAGATGTAAGATCTCTCATTAAATAATCTACAGTACAAAACCTAGTGATGTGTGATAAACCGTAGTCAAATATAGCTAGATGAAGGCACGAGACTCGCAGATACATTCAGATTTTGACAGACATTCTACATCAGGACTCACGTTCAGCTTTTGACAGACATTCTACATCAGGACTCGCATTCAGCTTTCTACAGGCATTCTACATCAGGGCGCACATTTAGCTTTCGACAGACATTCGACATCAGGGCTCACATTCAGCTTTTGACAGACAATCGACATCAGCACTCACATTCAGCTTTTGACAGAGATTCGACATAAGAATTTAGTCAGTGTTACAGGTGACAAAGTACAGTTACCACAGGGTTTTTTCAAGGATTTTTAAGGTCAACAACTTACAGCCTATTTTACCTCCCCTCTAGCCATTCGTTCCTACCTTCATGAAATTGGACAATAACAAAGTCAAGGGGTTTTCAAGGAAATTATCAATTATTGCTAAATTCAAGGCCTTTAAAATGCATTAATTTCTCAATGGCGTAGTGACGGGTGGGTCAGATGCCGTCCCCACCCCAACCCAGGCGCCAAGTTCAGCGTTGTGTTGATGTATGGGAAATGGGTGTCAAAGGTCCAGCCCACCCACCTCGCAACCCACTCCCCCACACTGCCCTCAACCCCACCTCAATACCCCCACCCCAAAACCCCCGCCCCCAGCACACACACCTCGATTATTTGAGTATTGGGGGGGGGGGGGTAGTCTACCACGGGCCACCAGATACCCTCAGCACGCCACTGGCAGCCCAAACTGACAGTTTTGACCAATAACAATTGAGCTGCCATAGAGAATTCCTCCACTGTGACATTGTCCCAAATCAGTGTTATGAAACCAACCGCCGCCCCCTCCCCTTTCTTCTTGTTCAATATCACCTTACATAACACATGTCATAAATTTCCCAAATAGTAGCCATGGTACATGAGTTAATTAATGTATAGCTGGGGCAATTAAATATCCGATATATGCGGTGGGGTGGGTGGGTGGTGGTGGAGGGGTAGAGGTTAAAGGGTTGGGGTTGGTCTATAACGAATATGAATGGAATATTTACATGCAATGAAAATGCACCCATCTTGCTTTGTCAGGAGGAAGGAAGCCTTACCTGAAATATTATCATGTGGACATGAACATAATTTGTTATAATTAAACTGTGACATGCATATTTCACCTTTTGGTCATGAATATAATAGACTTTATATATTTTATATTGTTCGGTTTTTGTTTACTTATTTATGAGTTGTACTGTAGAATTACAGATCTCAATCCGAGAAGCACAAGATTTTAAATAGGTTAGGATAATTATTATCTTGTGTCCACGTCCATAGGGTGTGAATATCATACCTTTTGTTTGTTATTATAGGCGTAGGAAGCAAGGTGGGGGAGGGCAACAGGCAGATAGCCCACGCCTCCACTTTTGACATCTACACATATGCGAAATGATAACATGAGTGAAGAATTCTCAGATTGATGGATAAAGTTTGTTGCAATCTGCTTAACTTAAATATTGTGTGATCCTACGATTTGTCCGAATATTTACCTATAAGCCTTGCTTTTATAGATTCAGCTACACACATGTTGATAAAAATATCATCTTCCATCTCCTTTATTCGCTGGATGGCATCTGTGCCTAATCCTTTATTCGCAGCTATTTTAGCATGTTCTATATATGTGTATCCCTCAGATAACCAGCGGATACAATCTATGGGGTCCTGATAACTGAGTGTGACAACTGCTGAATGGAACACCAGTTTTGATAACTCTAGGTAGCACTCGAATCGAATATGGGGCATGCCAATACAAGAAACTGTATTTTCCATGACGGTAATCCTCTGTTTCGTAGGGGCTACTGAATAGTTGTCGATTAATTCACTGAAACATCTCATGACAGAACATTCTAGATCAGTTTTCCATGACAGAGTCCGGAATTCACCATGCATACAGGCATCATTCATCAGTTCTAGTGACATGCTGTAGTAATTTGTCCACATTGTAAAACTTCCATCACCTTGCTGGGTTATATTCGCCATCTTCCAGTATGCCATCCCTATATTGTATTCAAGAAAAACAAATCAGCACACACACTCACAATCGATAAGAAAACATTATATTACAAGGTTAATAATAAATATATTTAATAAACATAAATGATGACAAATGGTAAATGAGATATAATATTCCAAGTCACTGGGTTGTTTACTTCTTCTGTTTAGAGGCACTACATCTTATTGTTTTGTCTCATTATCTGTCTCGCTGCTGCAAGCCACCAGACAATAATTTCAATGAGCAAAAACACTTGACTTGCTCAATATTTTGAAATGAATTTGACTGAAAGCTGTTGGTGGCTTAGCCGGACAAATTGTTTAAAACTCAGAAATCAGTCAAAGCTGTTGGTAGCCTAGACAGTCAAATTGTTTAAAACTCAGCAGTCAGATGGTTAAGATTGAACTATACACGCTTCTATATATTTCATAAATGCAATTATAAAGTGTATCATGGGTCTGTCGAGCTCTAGATACCACACAATAACTCTGATAACCCAGCTGAACTAACAAGACTTCATACCTCATAATATATGAGGCACCCAAACCCCTAACATCAATGCCTATGAATAATTTGTTGACTAAAATAAAGATTAAAGATCTCGATTATGAATTACTATAAGAGGAAATGATAACATGATCATGAAAAGTTTTTAAACACTCGCTATAGTACGATGGCCACAACAATAAAGATAGATGTATAACCACAAGCTGGAACTGCATAGTCTAAACACGTGCTCTATCTGCAATGAAACACCCCATTAGACAGCAGCCCAGATAGAGCAACTCTAGGAGAGCAGCCCACATAGAGCAACTCTTGGAGAGCAGCACACATACAACAACTCTAGGAGAGCAGGACACATACAGCAACTCTGGGAGAGCAGCACACATAGTGTAACTCTAGGAGAACAGCACATATAGAGCCACCGCCCTCTCAATCCCTGGTGGGGGCCATGGATCACCGAACGGCGGCCAGTTGAGGGAGGTTGTATCATTTTAATTCCGACACTACTACTAGGATAGGTAGAAAAGTGTACTACAGATAGAAAAACCTCAGGATACCGGTCAGAATAGAGAGAGGCCGTCCACTGGCTGGTATCCTGAGGCGGTTCTCCGAGACAGTGGGGTCCGCACGGGAGTTTTATATTCGCCACAGCCTTCCATGGCCACGGATCGCCGAACGACGGTCAGTTGAGGGAGGTGGTATCATTTTAATTCCGACACTACTACTGCAACTCTAGGAGAGCAACACACATAGAGCAACTCTAGGAGAGCAGCACACTTAGAGCAACTCTGGGAGAGCAGCACACATAGAACAACACTGGGAGAGCAGCACACATAGAGCAACTCTAGGAGAGCAGCATACATAGAGCAGCACGTATAGAGCAACTCTGGGAGGGTAGCACACATAGAGCAACTCTAAGAGAGCTGCACGTAGAGACCAACTCTAGGAGAGAAGCCCACATAACGCAACTCTGGGAGAGCAGCACGTATAGAAAAACTCTAGGAGCGAAGCACGTAGAGAACAGCTCTGGGAGAGCAGCACATATAGAGCTACTCTGGGAGGGCAGCACACATAGAACAACTCTAAGAGAGCAGCACACATAGCGCAAATCTAGGAGAGCCGCACGTGTAGAGCAACTCTGGGAGAGCTGCACGTAGAGACTAACTCTAGGAGAGAAGCCCACATAACGCAACTCTGGAAGCGCAGCACGCATATACCGACTCTAGGAGAGCAGCACGTAGAGAACTCTAGGAGCAAAGTATGTAGAGAACAACCCTGGGAGAGCAGCACACATAGAGCAACTCTGGGAGAGCAGCACGCGTAGAGCAACTCTGGGAGAGCAGCACGCGTAGAGCAAATCCGGGAGCGCAGCACTCGTAGACCAATTCTTGGAGAGCAGCATGCGCATAGCAACTCTTGGAGAGCAGCACCTGTACAGCAACTCTGGGAGAGCAGCACGCATAGAGAAACTATGGGAGAGCAGCACACATAGAGCAACTCTGGGTGAACTGCATATGGTTTAAACATGAAAACATAAACTTAGGCGGTGTCCAGCATTTTAGAAGACAAAATATTCAAAATATGACTAAAGGTGAAACCGAGTTATTATCGTTCTCAATTTGCTCCAATATGTTAGAACACGAGAGCTAACTCTGATGTTTGAAATTGAATAATCTTGACTTTCATCATGCATATAGGTGTCTAGAGATTTACTATAAAAAGGTCAAATCGTAACTCAATCATTTATTGCTGATCTCAAAGAGAAACGGAAACTTTGACTTATATTCTAATGATGCTAGGTAGACTGACTTAGTTCTTATACGGGTAATAATTTATACCCACCCAAGCTGGATGGTAATGGGTAATAATTTATACCCACCCAAGTTGGATAGCTCCAAGTATTATGAAGCTTGGCATCGATCCATTACCATTGCTCATCACACAATGGCTTTATAAAATAATAGATGAATCCAGTCTATCAATCAATCAATCATATGACGTCATAATCAACTACCTCATATACAGAATGATGTCATAATCAATTATGTCACAAATGACGTAATTAAGTCTGTCATAGATGCTTAATAGTCAAGTTGTACAAATCAGTATGTCTTTACTATTTAATAAACATACATTTGGGTCATACCAGACATTTCCAAGTGGCAATAATTCCAGTCGTTGAGATAGCATCGACTTAATTTTCATAATGCCGATATTGGATGCCTAGAGGAACAGTTATACCAGTTGTGGTCGAAATCTATTAGGAATTAACAAAACATCACCACCACCCACAAACACCTTATTTACGATAGACAGACAGGTGAGAGGTAGGTGACGAGGCAATGGATGAGGGGTGGTTGGTATAGGCTAGCTGACTGACAGGCCATCTCAGCAAACATAAATGGCAATCTTTTTCTCCAAATGGATGAATCCAATCTGTGGCTCAAGTATATGATGCCACAGTTAATTACGGCACATTTAGGCTGACATCACAAACAAAATGCGTAATGAAGTAGCTAGGACCGTCAAAATTGCTTAATGTCTGCCTTGTGTACGAATTGTATGTTTTTACCACTTAATAACAATTCTGTTGAATATTTTGAAACTAATTTGACTTATTTACTGTTTTCCTGTATAGTCTAAGTGTTCTGGAATTTGAGAATCCGGGCGTTCAGTGTTCAAGCGATCCTAACACAGTGTGCGGAGCTTAGCTAGGAATAGGCACAGGTCTAAGCGTATTTTAAAGTAAAATTATTACGTCATATATAACAATACCTAGATTTTTAGCGGCCGATGATTTGTCCTCTGCATTTGTCCTCTACATTGACAGCTTTGTTTAATGCGTTTTGGTAGCATTTCATAGCTAGGAATAGGCACAGGTCTAAGTGTATTTTAAAGTAAAATTAGTACATTATATATAACAATACCTAGGTTTTTAGCGGCCGATGATTTGTCCTCTGCATTGATAGCTTTGTTTAATGCGTTTTGGTAGCATTTAAATGTGTTCTGCATTCGATCCTGCTTAATAGATGGACACAGATTGTCTGTCACTGTTGCAAATGAAGCGTTCCCTTCTTTACGCCAATCAGAAGATGACTTCATATCTGTATCGTCCTCTGACAGTTCTTCCTGAAATTACGAGGTTTCTTATACACTGTATTCTTAACCAGTTAATCCTAAAACTGGTACGGAAAATTTAAATTTTCTCGAAGACAATGTCCATTTGTACACCAAGGGAAGACTACTTTTTGAAAATTTACCACTGGAATGACTGGCTCGTTTATGAGCTATTCATTACAGTTATAAATCTTCAAAAATAGTCTTCTCTTGGCCTGTAAATGGACATTTCTCAAGACAACTGGAGAAGCCCTTTTTGGCTGATATGAGTTTTAAATGGTTAGTGTAGAACACTTAAACAATGCAAATACAATGACATATTATATGCTTTTCTCTCTTCCCAATGTCTACCATATGAATATATAGATATATGTTTTATCCATCTATGTATATATTTTAAAGGATACATCCGTAATAATAATAATGTATACAACTACCACTAGACTCTATGTGAATGCTTTCTTAAGCTACATTGCAACCAAATGTATCAATATTTGTTCTTCATGAAAGTGACATTGGTATTCTGATTATTCATTCAGTGCTTATGGAAACATCCCCAAACAATGAACCTTTTCAGTTTAGCCATCCATCATATGACGTCATAATCAACTACGTGACGTATAGGATGGCGTCATAATCAATTACAGCATGGGTCAAGTTCGACTCGCTAACTATAGTCAGTATGCTGGTTTATTGAACATGTGCAGTTGCTATGTCCAGTCCGACGCTAAATAGTTAACTATAGTTTGTTGGTACCCGGTTCCGAATTACTATTGCAGAGAATTTGGAGCCGTGTGCCATTCTCCATTAACCCTTTCTGTTGTTTGTTTTGATGGGTTACTTTTATTCGCTAAGACGTCAAAAAGCGTCCAATTGACATAAAGTGGGAAGGAAATGAGCATTGGGAGAATTGACATAAAATGGAAAACAAATTTTCATCATACCTACGTTATTTCATGAAATATTTACACTTTTACATGCATTTTACTCGTGGCAAGCAATGATTGGCAACCATTTTGAAATTTACGCAAATTTCGTACTGACAATTTGGAACCAAGCTTGGGTGCTCGGTCAACTATAGTTGACTAGCTAGTTAACCTTTTCGGGTTCGACTGGGTTAGCTAACTATGGTTAGTTAGTCGAACTTGCCCATGATTTATTCGATTTAGTTCTTAAAAGCTTAATAGTCCGAAACGTTGTACGAATTGTATGTCCTTGCCATTTAATAAATATGCTGTTTAATATTTTAAAACTAATTTGACTGGATGGTGTTGCTGCAGGCAGCAATAATACCCAATCAAATTAGTTTCAAAATACTCAACAGCTAACCTGTATAGTTTTCTGGAAACCGATAGTTAAATCAAGATCGATCAATCCCAACACGAGCGAGGTGTGGGTGGAGCCTAGCTAGAGATGGGTGGGGTATAGGTAAAACTGGAAATGTCCATTGTCGTCATAGAACAAAAAACAAACACCTGCTGTTAAAATTACAAATTAGTTATCTGACCAAGTCTTACATGCCTAACAAAACAACTAAAATATTTATTCTCAAAAATGTGTTTGTTATAACATTTTCTTATTAGACAGCCACCTTTCTCAGACACATTTTCAAAAAATGTTCATGAAATGTTAGCAAGAAATGTACCTGTTCTGTTGTAGTGGTCTCTCTTTGTGCTTTGGAATGTGAGTGTGTTTGTAGATCATGTGACTGTAATTTCGTCTCTAGGGTGTCTGGTATATTAACTCTCGTAGCGCTATGCAACTCAGAAGACAAATCAGGCAGTCGTGTGTCTGTTGCGTCACCAGATGTATCCTCTGACAGATATGAGATCGGTGCAGCCGGTCCAGGTACTGGTCTTTCTACGCTTGGTGAATCATCTTCTTCATCCTGACATTTAAACATGGGAAACATGTCGAAGAATCAAGATAAGCGTGCGTGCGTGCGTGCGTGCGTGCGTGCGTGCGTGCGTGCGTGCGTGCGTGCGTGCGTGCGTGCGTGCGTGCGTGCGTGCGTGCGTGCGTGCGTGGAGTATTCGCTTGTATCATCCTATATGACAGGTCAGGGAAATAGCGCCAGTCGTCAAGGGGCTCGCTGAGCGCTATTGTTCTCAATCACTCATGCGTGACAATGCTAATTAATGCATAATTAATTTGATTAATGGGTTTTTAATTGGTTTTGACGGGTGTAATGCACAATGAGGTCGTGTAGGTCATGTGTGCGTCTGTGTGGTATTGTTCTGTTGTCAGAATGATTGGTGTGTATAGGTCAGGAGGTCAAGTGCAATTGTTCAGTTGTCTGAATGATTAATGTGTAGCTGTCAGGTTGTGAAGAGTTGATCAATACGAGAACAATGGCCGACAGCGTGCACCTAGTGTAATGCTATTGGTGTCGGCTGTGTGTTATTGTTTTTGTGTCGAACAATGTCCATCATCGTTGATGAATAATGACGTTCCGAGCACCCTTGTTGTGTTTAACGTATTAATTAGGTGGGCGGTGCACCCACCACACCCCACTCCCACCCCTTCGTGGTGAAAGGGTATTAATCAGTAGAATATTTTGAAATTAAGTGTAATTGTGGCTTCCTATGCTGTCGAACAGTACTTTTGAATAATGGCATGAACAACGGTCACTTATGAATTGTTCATGCAGGTGACCGTCTCTAGAGGGAGGCTGTATGCTATTGTACACCTTGTAGATATGGGATTGTCTTGTGGGAAGTCATGACCCCGCTGGACATCTTATATGTACAGGTAAGTCCCGAGTGTAAAATCAAAAAAATTCAGATGTGAATACCAGGTGAGCTAATAGACTATGTCACCATGTATATTAAGATGTACCGATCAGCGGCTATGTTTAGATACGTTACTAGCAATGATCATCATCTATACTTAGATGCATTACCAGCATCTAATTATTTGGATATATATTATCAGCACTGGATAACTGGCACCGTCCATAGCGTCCTTGTAAGAGGAATATATACATCATCAGAGAATGTATACATTATCAGCGTTGGATATGTATACATTATCAGGGAATGTATACATTATCAAATTGACAAAATGATTAGCGTCAAGCTGGAATCAGATTAGATATGATATACGGCCGTAGTTAGTTACGATAGCGATCTATACACCTGTGCAAAAGTTAAGCACCACCCTATTTTTACGCACATGCGAGGGTATATTCATGTGCTATGAAGAAAGCAATAGCATAAACATTTATGTACCCATCCATCTTAGTGCAAGAGGTAATAATGCAACTAGAGGAATGCTAATTATGATGGTGGGGAAACACTGTATGTTTTTGTTTGAACTTGAAAACGAGGCCTGAATATGGTTACGTTGACACAACTGACAACTATTGCCCTACAGTTGACACACGTGGCTAGATTGTCATTAATGGTGTCTGAAAACGAAGTTTAACATCTGTGCACGAGTTTGAGACTGTCATTATTAATACCGGGTATATCCACCTTGTGCCTGGATGACGGCCTGGACACGACGTCTCATGCTGGTCACCAACCGACTGATACGCCATTGTGGTATTCGTTGCCATTCAAGATGGAGTGCGTCTGTTAATTCCTGTAGGTTCTGCACAGGAGGATCCCTCCTTCTCACCATGTTTCCCAGAATGTCCCAGATATGCTCAATAGGGTTCCTGTCAGGGCTCCTTGCTGGCCATGGTAGGGTTTCGATGGCATTCTGGCGGAGGTATTCATGCACAGCTCTAGCACGATGTGGTCGGGCGTTGTCATCCATGAATATAGGGTGGGTTCCAGGTGCATGATTTACAAAATGAGGGACCACAACTCTATCCAGTATGGAATCTTGATATCTTTGTCCATTTAGTGTTCCAGGTACAGTCACCAGATCCAGCTTACAATCAAATGAGATGCACCCCCATATCATAACGGAACCTCCACCAAATGGAACTTCTTGCATGATGTTACGTTGGTCGTACGCCGTGCGTCTGGACCTCCATACACGAGTTCGACCATCTGTGGCATGAAGCAGGAACCGACTTTCATCGGACCAGTGTACCCGTCTCCAGGATCTCATGTTCCAGTGTCTTCTTTCGTTGCACCACCTCAGACGCTCCTCTTTGTGGTGTGCAGTGAGGAGAGGACGTCTGACAGGTCTCCTAGCTTTCATGCCAGCAGCATACAGTCTCCTTTTGACGGTAGACATTGACACTCTATTGCGTGTTTCCCATTGCTGGCTGAGCACTCTGCTGTTGGTGAATGGAGATCTAACACGGCGTACTAGGGCTCGATCATCACGGGCAGTAGTCTTCTTCGGTCTTCCAGATCTAGGCCTGTCGTTCACCTCGTTAGGTTGCCCATGTTTTGCAATCAAACGACTGATTACAGCATGGTTAATGTTCAGCTGTCTGCCAATCTCTCTGCATGACATACCAGTGGTATGCATGCCTATGATTTGCCATTTCACACGATCACTTAACCTTCGTCTTGCCATAGCGGTTCACAATCAAGAGCTAATTCTCTCTGTACAAATAAACCACGGTCATGAACACAAAATTCCTAATCTTGTCGCCTAAATCTGTATGTAATGTTCTACACCTCAAACTGGACTTTTACATAACTGAACACGTGTGCTGTTTCCCGCCACGCACGGACATCAAGCGGCGTGAAGTCATGCATGCATGTGCATTTCGTACTTGGAATTATGTCAGCTAACGCGGGGACAAAAAGTATGGCAGCCTAGTTGTACCATCATGTTTCTACGTTCTATTGTTTTTGCTGGTGCTTAACTTTTGCACAGGTGTATATATTCTCACGAAAGCTTGAGAAGATGAGCCGAAAAGTAATCAGTCAGGCTAAGAGGAATGGTAACTTGTTTACCGATCATTCGTCATTCTGACAGATTCATAGGCATGAGCCGAAAAGTAATCAGTCAGGCTGGGAGGAATGGTAACTTGTTTACCGATCATTCGTCATTCTGACAGATTCATAGGCGTTAGGTACACAAATCGAAACTTGTTATCAAATAAGCATACATCATTCTGTCATGGGATGCAGCTGGAATTCTAGGGAACAACAGGGTATAGAAACTGAGATGGTATAAAAGGGGGACTTTAACTTTCAGTCGGGAGTCGGTCCGCCTCGCACCTTGTGAAACTCTTGCTGAATGGTTTTAAGTAAGCAAGAGCTGGTCTAAGTTTGAGAAGCTAAGAAACGTAGATTGAAAAATAATTATTGTTGTAAGATACGTAAACCGGTTACAGTAAAAGTGACCAACTTTGTAGGTTATTGTATAGTTAAAGATAGCGAATAAAACGATCACCTTGTGGTATATACAAGGCAAAAGTTTGGAATATATTGTTGTTATTCTGGAGAACACGGAAGACCACTGTGTCGAATCTATCGTCTGAAGCACGCAGTTTAGATCAGGCCCAGGCACTAAGATAAATATCGTTATGTCTTGCCACCTACGAGGCGAGCTAGTGTCACGCTCCGCCTTCCTCGGTGGAATTGGTTGTCGCAGCAACCACCCGTCAAAGTTTCATCGAAGAGGGCAGGGCATACGTCATCAACAAGGGTAGACAACCCGAAATCTTCAGTGGCGAGCCACTGCCAGGATTCAGAGTAACAACAGTGAGTAGATAGATATATGGCCCAACCAGAAACACCGCTAAGACCGACGTAGCTGACCAGGTACAAGAATTCATAAATGCCACGAGATTGTCAGGGAGCACCCGTATCACACGGCATCGCGAGTATAGTGCAGGTACTGCCGTGAAGGTAACTACGGAGGTAGTCTGCCCCGAACAACCCCGTCTTCAGAGAATCGTTATCAGCCTCCATTACCAGTGAAGATAGCATGGCGACGGGACCCAAGAGACCCGCTGACCCAACTATGCCACCCATGGAGATACCAGTGGCCCACCAGCTTCGACCAGAAACCATTGCCGCTATGCAAACGATGGGCATAGCGATGGCGGGGGCCATCGTCGACAGCAGTAACCGTTGGGAAACCGAGCGGGTGTACCGGAAGGAGATCCTGGACACGATCTACCGCATACAACCCTGTGACGGAGTAGTACCGGAGGAGGTGAGAACCTTCCTCGATGAGACCCGGCGAGCATGGGTCGCTAATGAAGGACGGCTAGAGGGCGTACCAGCCTCCGTCGTCACGCGAGCGGCACGAGGGCAATTGTCCAGAGCTATAGATGGGTTCCTCGTGGGAAAAGTTAGGGAGGATATCACCTTCGAAGAATTCCACGAATATATAACGCTGAACTTCATCTCAGCAAACGAGGGAGAGCGAATAAAATATGATCTCGAGGGTGTACGACAGAGGCGGAACGAAACCGTCATAACATTTAACCGACGTTATCGGGAACTGAGCGCCCGGGCTTACCCTGTCGAGAACATCGACAACCGGAGGACCATTTTGGGGATTTACCTCAAGGGACTATCCGATCACCGTCTTAGCAAGAGGATTGTCCGCAAGAAGGCCACCACCCTGGCCCGCGCTATTGAGATTACGGAGGAGGAAGCCACCTGTGACGACCTGCTCCGAGCCATGAAAATCGATGAGCGACAGGAGGAGAGCATGGAGGTAAACATGGTGGGTCCCGGGGAGGAAAAGGAGATATGGAGCGTAGTTAGCACGCTAAAGAAACAAATTGCTCAACAGAGCAGAATGGTTGAGCAATTGTGTGGGTTGGTAAGCGACCTACAGCTAAGAGAGCAGCAGCCGGCGACTAGGGCCGCCAAGCCCGAGAAGAGAACCCCACCGCCGGCAAAACCACGTACACCACCGTCGCTCAGACCAGTTAGGGCAGGGAAAGACTTGTAAAACATTACCTGCTATAACTGTGGCCGGGTAGGCCACTACAAAAGCGACTGCCGTCAGGCGATGCAGCCGCGAGAGGAAGTCGCCCGGAAGCCCGCCCCGCATCCCAAGCAGCCGCCACGAGCACCGCCCGTGACATGTTTTAGTTGCGGAAGAGAAGGACACATGGTCCAGAATTGTTTCGGGGCATACATGAGCCGGCAGACAACTCCTGCCGAAACGATAAAGTGTTTCGGGTGTGGCAAAGACGGCCACTACGTGAGGGACTGCCCATCAAGAGGCCCACCGCAGAATGGTCCCGCATGGGGCCAGCGACAGAGTCCACCCGCATGAAGGGCCATCAAGCGACCACGCACCGAGGACATGGACATCGCCATCGTCGACCGACGGCAGCGGGAGAAAAATATAACACCCCGTGACTGTTCGCGTAACCTCCGAAAGGACATGAACAATCAGTTTCGTGATCGGGACGAATATGAAGACCGCGATGGATTCGTATTGACCGGAGAAGGGACGGATGCGCAGGGCCGTTATTCATACGGTGTCGGACAGGACGCATCCTCCCGGGGAGACAGTTACGCGGAAGTGGTTAGTGGACGAAGGAGCCCTTCGTTAAACAAGGACGGAGGAGAACGAGCGGTTTCTAATCCGTCTAAGATTAGATAAAAACGGTCCAACGGATCAGGGTGAGTACTTGCATGCCTTAGAGGATACTGGTGCTAGTACATCCTTGATTCGCAAGGATATATGGCGTAGCATGTTGAATACTATGCCATTAAAAAGGGCGAAGACGCTCTTGGCAGTAAATGGTTCCCCAATAGAACTTTTGGGGGAGACCCAGGTAAAATTTAATAATGCCCAACCTATTCCGAGTACGGTGGTAGCGAGAATGAGGCATGAATGTTTGCTGGGTGCGGATGCTTTGCACTTGGGAAATGCAAAGATTGACTATCGGGCCAAAGTTGTAGTATGGTTTGGCCAGACATATCCCTTTAGATATCCCTATAGGGAACAGACGAATTATGTGTATGAGAGTTGTAAAGAAACGACCGGATATAAAGCTATCGACAAAGTGCTTGAGGACTTTGCGGATAACTTTGATACGGCTCGTCCAAACACTTTAGGATTGGTCCCCAAAGTGAAGTGTACAGTACCAACAGGAGATGCGTTTCCTATAAGGCAGAAAGCCTACCGTCTACCGCTTGCCAAGCAGTATATAATCAAGAATCAAGTGGCTGAAATGCTGGCGGCGGGCGTCATAAGACCGTCATCGTCACCCTGGGCGTCGCCCATTATGCTAGTGCCCAAGAAGGACGGGGACATGAGATTTTGTGTTGACTACAGGAAGTTGAATTCTATATGTCGCAAAGACAGTTATCCATTACCGAATATAACCGATATTTTTTACTCGATGCACGCGCAACAATATTTTCGACTATGGACTTGAAGTCTGGCTATTGGCAGATACCAATGGACAGCCAAGACATAGAGAAAACAGCGTTCGTTTGTAGTGAAGGCTTGTTCGACTTTATTCGGATGCCTTTTGGTTTTTGCAACTCAGGTGCCGTATTTCAGAGGGCAATGAACGATATTTTCCGTGAATTTGTGGGAAAATATTTGCATGTTTTTGTTGATGATGTAGTCGTATATTCGAGAAACCCGGCTGAGCATGCACAGCATTTGCGTAAGATTATGCGACGGATTCAGGACTACAATTTGCAGGTTAAGAAAAAGAAATGCGAGTTTGCCCGTAAGTCTGTGGACTTGTTAGGATATCGCATTTCTGCACAAGGAGTAGCTCCTCAGGTACAAAAGGTCAAGGTCATAAGGGAAATGTCACCGCCCCGTGACGTGGGAGAGGTGAGAAGTTTCCTGGGCGCTACAGGTTATTACCACTCTTGTGTGCAAGGCTATGCCGAAATTGCTACGCCTTTGATAGAATTGACTAAGAAGTACAAACGTTTCGGATGGGGTAAGGAGGAACAGCAAGCGTTTAAGAAATTACAAAACTTGCTGTGTAGTGAGACAGTTCTTGCCTATCCGAATTTGAATGCTCCATATAAGCTTTATACCGATGCATCTAGCTATGCGATAGGTGCGATATTGGTACAGCTAGATGATAAGGGTATAGAACGAGTGATACAGTACGTAAGCTCGACCCTGAAGGACAGTCAGCTAAACTGGCCCGTGATAGAAAAGGAAGCTTATGCTGTGATATATGCATTAAAGAAGCTTAGGCCTTATCTATTTGGCACGCAGTTCACCGTATATACTCACCACAAACCCCTAAAGAGTTTGTTTGTGGGAGAAGTTAAGAACACGAAAGTGCAGCGCTGGGCGGTGCTGATTGCCGAGTACGGATGTAAGATTGAATACATCCAAGGCTCGAAGAATATTCGAGCGGACATGTTGTCCAGGTTGCGTCGTCCAGTGGAGATCGCCACCTTAGACACAGGCGATTTTGTCATACCGGATGTAGACGAGGGTGCATTACCGCATGCCCCTCTCGAGGTATTCGACATTCACTACGACGAGTTGTGTGCCGAGCAGACCAAAGAATACCCGGAGTTGTTCAAGAACACCCCGGAGGAGTATATGGTCAAGAATGGTATTTTATATTCTTTAATTACGCCTTCAGCGTTGGACGCTGAGTACCCCAGAATCATGTTACCTACCCGGTTCCGTGAGAAAGTGCTCCGGATGGCTCACGAACGAGCTGGTCACCAAGGTCTGCAAAAGACCATCGGTAATGTAAGAGATTCGTTTGTATGGACGTCTTTCCCGTCACTACCCGACCAAGGTACAGTGAGATGCCCATGGCTAATTATCCGAGTCAGATAATCGGCATGGATTTAATAGGTCCACTGTTAGAGTCGAGTAAAGGTAATGTGTATATCATGACGATAGTCGATCACTGTTCTGCGTGGGCAGAAGCGTATCCGATTCCGGCTAAGACGTCGCAAAACGTTGAGGACAAATTCTTCAACGAGTACGTCGCACGTCATGGTGTCCCTGAGATTGTGATAACCGATCAGGGAAAAGAGTTCTGCTCTAAGTCGCTAGAAGAGCGATTTAGAGAGCATGGGATCGACCATAGGAGATCGAGTCCCTACCACCCACAAACCAATGGGCATACCGAGAGGTTCAATCGGACCCTTAAGGACTTAATCCAGAACGGGGTTAACAATGCTTCTCGCATGTGGGAGGATGAATTAGGTGCGGCGTTAACCACGTATCGCAGTACTCGTCATTCCACGACAGGATATACGCCATTTTATCTGATCTACGGTCGACGGGCGAGACTGCCGTTTGCTATTTCCGTAGACGCATCGCAGGATCTGGGTGAGAGACTGACCTGTCTCAACAATGCCCTACTGCGCGCTCATATGGAAACGGCTAGATCTCGTGCGGTCCACCGTGTGCAGATTGACAAGCGTGGTCGTAAAGGCGGAGAAACGCATGAAATTGACCTCTCACAGTGACCCCGAATATGAGATCTTTAAGATCAATGGGCCAGTGGCTCACGTCCGGCATCAAAGGTCTGGGACGGTGCGCGTACTGAATATATCTAAGTTACGCGTAGTCGACTCAGAAATGTGCTGGGACAAGGTACGGGCACGCCCTGTTCGTAACCCTGCAAAAGGTATGAAAGATAGCCATCATCCAAGGGAGATGATGCTCCCGAGGTCCGAAGATGGGCCAGAATCCAACCCTAAGGCGACCCTTGGTAAGAGAGCTCGTAGGAAGAGACCAGCTTCCAACAACGAGCCAGGGGTTAGCAAGAGGGGTAGGATGGTTGATAGTAACATCAGTCAACCAGGTACGAGTGAGACTCGAAACCATGAGTCATGGAAACTCACGTGACTCCTCAGCCGGTGGTGATGGACAGCTCGGAGGAAGTACCCGAGAGTGTGCCGGAACCAATGGAAATGCTGCCAACGCCTCGTTACTTTATGCGCAAGCACAGTCATGCGCCGTAAGTCGAGTTTGACAGTAAGAGGCTCAGGATTGGTGCATTCGGCCGCGCCCTGTACGATGACTTCATCGATCGTATAGAGGCAGTTATAAGGCAACGTAGCCACCGCTAGTTAACCTTCTGTCTATGATTGTACCAGTAAGCATCGCAGAGCGTGGAATCATGTATATTTTACGATTTAGTGTGGTAGTAGCTATGGTGAGTTTAGTAAGTGGAATGTGTAAAAAGTCTAGCGTACATAGATTACCAAACGGTGTAATGATAACTAACCCCGAGGATATATCCGTTATCCGAGCTGAATGGACCGTAGTGGTATCTATCGACCACCCTTATTTGCCTGCCAAATTTCTTGAACGATTAGTGCAATTTCGTGCTCTTATTGCGAACATCGGTCGAAAGACTTCGCTGAGCATTCGACACATTTTCGGTTTGCAACATCGTGTTAACAATATTAGGAAGATCACTGTTAGGACACGACAAAATATGGTGAGTAGGGACAGTATACGATGCAAACGTGGCTTATTCAACTTTGTCGGGGACATAGCCTCATCCCTATTCGGTACTGCTACCTCGGGTGATATAGATACGATTAAAAGGGTAGTAAAAATTGCTTTGATGGATATGAATCGTCTGGTACATTTCTCCAACGAACTGGCGTCCCATGTGAAACTGGCATTCGTAGGGATCAATACCAACGTTGACCGTATCAACGAAATTACCACCGGACTAGTGGAGTTAACTAGAAATGTGAGCGATGTATTTAAGGTGCACGCCACCCGACATGCCGAATTATACGCATTAGTGCGACTTGGACACATTATTGACTCTGCCAAAAGTGTAATGTATAGCTACCAGAGGGCAGCAGCGCAGTTTCATAGACAAACGGCGTCCCTAGAATTAGGTAGGCTAACAGAGGAGTTATTCGGTCCTGCCGACCTCGATTCCGTGGCCAAACAAGTTAGTGTGGGAAATCGGATGATACATCCGTATCAGTGGTACTACAGCAACGTGGTCGTGTATCCGTTATGGAAAGATGACTCAAGACTCCACTATGTAGCGACGTTAACGCTAATTGACAGAGGCGAATATATCGAATATGGGTTGCATGCGTGGCCGGAACCGCTAAGTGCGAGGGGATACTACATGCAAGTACTGATCGCGCGAACCAGCATTGGTCTTGACACCAAGCCTGGATGGTACTTCACGCCCTCCGAATGTCGCGGGGAGGAGCCCCGAGTGTGTCATGGTCCACTATGGGTCGCCAAGACCCACGTTCCGTGCATTGTAACGTATTAATTAGGTGGGCGGCGGTGGGCCCTTCACACACACACACACCCCAACCCTCGTGGTTAAAAAAATATTTTGAACCTGTCCAAGTCATTTAATTTTCAAAAAAATCAGAGTGAAGTACAGTGTTACACAGATAATATATAGGCAAACTAAGCAATGTTGTATGTAAAATATTATATAGATAATAATCATGTATCTATCGTATTCAAGGAGTGGTCTTTAAAGTTGCAGTCATTTACTTATTAAATTTTCCAAAAAAATGTTGCGACCGTAATTTTATACAGGCAACAAGTGCATGCATGTACATGCCCGGACACACATGCACACCAAAATGCATGCATACATGTGCGGCCGCATGTTGCAGATTTGTGTCCACATGCGGCTGTATGTTCCGGATTTGCAGCGCATGTTGCGGATTTGCGGCTGCATGTTGCGGATTTGCAGCAGGGGTGGGGCGGCATTTAATTTTCAAAGAAAATCAGAGTGAAGTACAGTGTTACACAGGTAATATATAGGTAAACTAAGCGATGTTGTATGTATAATATTATATAGATAATAATCAAATCAAACACCTAGAGTAGACGACTCATTGTTAGAATGAAAGATTTTAGATATTTCCTAATTGTTAAATAGCTGTGACGTGTGCAGGTGCCATCAATATTCGGGCATGATATAGTAGCATTAAACAAACCGACTGAAACCCGATGTTGTATAATTGTATTACCCATTATCTATGTACAAGCTAAAACGTGTCCGTGCTTCAGTCGATTTGGGAAATGATAGCCTTATCAAAATCTTAGTCAAACATATATGTCTATATGCTTGCCAACTCATTATATTGTACTGTATACATACATTTATGAATATCTCTCTGGTGAAGAAAATAGTAAGGAAAGCAAGAAGGTAGTAGGCAAAGAAATAGAAGAAAACTTAGATAGAAATAGATACGATCAAACAATAAAAAGGACTGTTTTAGTTTGTGGGCCATTTTATGTCCTTTGTTGTTAGTGTTATCAGGTTGAGGTCATGAATGTCGAAACTCCTGGCCAGATGACATATAATAGATTTGTGGCTGAGTGTGATGTGTGAGGGGTGTGTGGTAAACATTGGAGTAACTGTACATTAAACACATTATAACTGGCATACTGTATAAGGCCCTAATGTCGAGGTTACCCAGGGACATCTGCTTCTATTTACATAAGTGTGTTTGCTGGCGATTAAAGTACTTAGCAGTATTAAAGATGCATATTCACACCAAACGCCCGAAAACTAAATTATCCAGACTGTACACTTCCAGAAGCCCAAAATGTTGGTAAGCCTCTAAAAGTATGCAACCATAACATCTCTTTTCCGAAACATTCTGGTGCGAAACATGCACCATCAATTAAAGCAGCCTGGACTACGTTTAAACCGGAATTATAATTTCGATTTCCTCACTGCTGAAGATCGAAAGTGCATGGAGGAATTGCGAAATTGCTCGATAAATAACAATTATACGGAATGTTTACATATTGTAGGCCTGAGGCAGCACATTGTATAAAATATGTTCGAATCATGAGATTAAAATTTCTTATAGGAATTTTAATTTCGATTTCCTCAAAAGCCAAAATCCGAAAGCGCATGGAGGAAATGCGAAATTGTTCGATGATAAACAACTATACGCATGCAGCAGTCGAAACCATGACCCGACGACCAACACCCCGCACCAGACGAGACCACCCGTCCAGCTCTGCAGATCCATGTGCCGAGTTGCCCGAGTGGGTCCGTCCGCATGCGGATCGCAGCTCCGACCACATTAAAATAGCGTAACATCGCAACCATCTCTCTAAGTCAACAACTATAAGGGCAGATTTCATATTGTGAGGCAGATCATTGTGTACAACTGCCCATATTGTCGAAACCTTTGGAAATACAATGTGCCCATGTAGTCAATAGTATTTACTAATCGAATATTATGTTCTTAATACGGCATAACCATTTAATGCCCATATCAGCCAAAAAACAGCTTCTACAGTGATCTTGAGAAATGTAAGTTCTCAGATCAAGAGAAGACAACACCCGAAATTTCACCACTGGAATGACTGGCTCGATAGTCTACAGTCAAAACCCATCCATAACGACCACTTTTTGTACCATCCAAGTGGTTATTAAAGCAATATGGCCACTTAAAACATGTCATTTACCATTACCGATGATTTTTTGGTTTGGGGATAGCAGCTCCTATGACGGCTCATCTTTTGATCACCCTTCCTAAAGAACTGCCATTCCATGGTCAGTCAAACTGAGGAAATTAAAATGAGTTAAAGGGTTGGAAATAACTTATCTTTCGGTGACATCGGGCTCTGATGGCCCTGGAAATATGGTTGTATGTTTAAGCCGAAACCAGCTGGCGAATTTGGGAATTTGGAAAATTGACCAACTGAACCGATTTGCTGGGAACTAGCTCGAGAAATTTGAGAATTTACCACCGGACTTACTGGCCCTGTAATCCAGCCAGCCATCTCAGCTGCAAAACCTAAGATGTATGTTCTTAATCCTTTAGTGACGATACCAGCCATAACCAGCCTCCTTAGTGGTGTACATGAATACCCATTTGCAGACAAAAGGCCAATTCCGAAGACCTAAAACCTGAATGTCTCATTCCAGTGTTAAAACCTAAAAAGCTGTCCTCCATTGGTCCGCAAACGGACATTCAAATCAAAAATACTTTAATTTTCAGGAAAAAATTTCTTCACTAAAGGGTTAGTTTATAAATAATCATAGTTTATAATTAGTCATTGAGAGTGAAGAGATTTAGATTCATATACATATATAGGCATTAACTGACTATGGATCTGTAACTAATCTTTGGTGACATTGCGTTCTGGTAATCATGAAAATAGAGTCTAAGCTGATAGTAGATTGTCAATGTCATGATAACTAGTGATATAAATCTTCTCACCATTGTCCATCTTCCTAACGAAAATTCTCCCATCTTGAGTCCAGGCTTGGGATATACAATGATTTCGCTTAGCTTGTCTGAGTTGAAACATCATATGGTTACATTGGCGTGTAAGATCCTCCATCACAAATATGCTGGCTGGATTATTCTTAAGCCTGGTCCTGGCACCAAAAGACTTGTGCTCGGACATCGTAGGTAGTAAATCTCACAATTATTTGGGCTTTGCCAGAACGAAGTTTACCTAGCGGGTGAGAGCGAGAGATGTCTTTATCATCCAATTTCACACCTAGACTGTTTGGCACTAGCTCGCGTATCACAGGGGTTGTTGGTACCAACCTGTCCTCTAAAGGAGCATTATGAGAACGGAGACAGTTTCTGCTACTGTACTGCTGCTGTTCTTCCAGCTCGGTTTCCAATTTATCGATACGTGATAGCAGCTCTTGATCATGTTTAGTGTCCTGTTGAAAGTTTTGCTTATTAGATTTAAGGTCTGACACTTCACGTTTTAGCCGGTCGATCACCTTTCTCTGACTGTCGACCTGGGTAACAAAATTAGACAGAATCGCTCTTATGGCTCCGGGCAGCGCAGTTTGAAGGGTAGTGTGGACAATCTGATGGATGACCAGTTCTAGAGTGGCTGACAGAACTGGAAGTATCTGTACAGAAAGCATGGCTAGTTGCGGGTCGATATTTGATATGTGGGCGAGATATTGTAGCTCGCCGGGTGGTGTCGGGCCGTTCCGGTGTATTATGTCGACTCGCCGCGCCGCAAGTGCACGACGAGTGATGACGCTGGATAGCATCCGGTCTTGGGGTGACGGAACGTGTACGAGACTGCCCTGCGGAAAACAAAAAACGGCTCCTAAGGCTGGTGGAACTCAATCATTCTGGTGGGGCCATGCGACCATCGTCGCGAACATTAAACACAACTGTCTCATCCCAAGAATTTTTGTCACCAGTATGCCTGTCCATAGCAATTTCGTGATCTATGGACTTACAAGATTTGATTTGGTGACCTAAAGATATAATTCTATACAATGAGTTTACCTAAACAATTATAAATATGCTAGATAATACTACAGTAAGAGCATACGAATATACGAGACATAGAGACAGGTAGATGAACTTTTAAACATGGGGCTCCCGGCGGTACCACCCAGACTCGTAGGTCCACAGAGGTATCCCTGCAAGGGAGGCTCCCGTACATGAGACGTAGCTATTTAACTTAATATAAGTTATTATACCTCTAAGCTGAAAGGAAGACGGTTATCTCGGACGAAAAGTGATGTGCCTCACGCGGGAACTACTCTTAGTGCTCGTTTTGGGTGAAGAGTATTATCCTGGTGTGGACCATCATCGCTGAATCTTTGCGAGAGGCAAGTGCCTCCAGCTCGGGAATGTGTCGCCACTGCTTAAAGCGGGAGAAGAATAGTAGGCAAAAATGGGCCCACTCTCATATTTCAACCAAAAATGCTTTAGAAAGAAAAGACCATACCTAGTGTGATTATGACTATAGGGGCGCGTACTGTTTTACGTGAAGACAGGACGGGGGATTCCCGATGGATTCCCTCGTTACCGTCTTATGTGATTCTTGGTATGCTGAATTAGTAGTTGCCGCTTTATTTATGCGGGCCTTCTGCTTTGCTTAATTCATTTTTAGTTGTTTTCAGAACAAGAATTATTTTAGGCCGCAACTGGCTGATATCTACCTAGCTATTAGACACGGCTGGCATGGGGAACAGATGCCTGAAGACCCTGAAGACATCAATACTAAAGACAGCGCTCAGACATGTTATGTAGCAAGATCTCCGAACCGGATAAGAATCGGGACATCCCGCCCCGTTACCACATAAAACATTACAAGACAATGGTTACATTTCACGAAAGCATTATTAGACCATTGTTCTATCATTATGGTGGGGGCAAGAGACGAATACCCACCGTAAATCTCCTTCCCGCAAGGGTGTGGCAGATCTAAATATCATGCCAAGACATTTTAACGGAATTCGGCGGGGGTACATATCTCGCCCATCACCGGGTCCTATGGAACTAACCGTTTTACCTGTCGTTATGTTTATATACAAGTTTCCCAGTTTTGCGGTGCGGAAGGATTGTTCAGTAAATAAAATAATAATTAATACATGTGTTTTCGCAGTGCTTTCCTACATTGGCTTAAAGTGCTAACTACTAGGTATCCAAAGATACATGGGAATGTGTGCGACACCGCACCCTGGCCATCACCGCTCGGAAACCCCAATAGTTTCCCAGAGTCCGATCAGCCCATGGTGTGGATGGGGACATCCAAACAATTAGGAAGCCACAAGGCTGAGTGGAACGTGAAGAAAGACAAAATCTTACTTATGAGTCTTACCGGAGTGCGGGGCTAGATTATCGCACTTCCGGAAGAGAAGAGTATATTACACAGTATGTCATGAAGAAAGTGTCTCTAATCATTTTGAACCTATCCTATTGAGCTGAATAGAAAAGGTTTAGTCCGTAGCACGTCGGGCTAAACAGAGTTATAGCACGGACAGCGATCTCAGTGAAAAATTGTTGGTGGCGGGAGAAAGTGCTGCATATATAACTGTTGCTGTTTAGTGTTTCCTACGTGCACTGCAGTCCTATATTTTCTATGAATAAACAAAACATATGAATGGATGGCCACTGGCCATATATATACATAATCTAACCAGAACAATCAATACGGTATCAAATGATTAAGATATATATATATATATATATATATATATATATATATATATATATATATCAGTACAGGTTAACGAACCTACTATAGTGCGGTTAGCAGCACATTGAGGAAAATGATAATAATTATCAACAAATACAGAAATTATAACTATCGGTCCTAAGACCGTTACGGCTCCTTTTAGTCATCGGGACCGTTTTTACGGATACAATATAATTAACAAAACCTATATAGAGAAATAATTAAACTGTGAAGTATAGTTACTTGAATACTTGGTAGTCATTCCAAAGTTAGTCTACCGTGCTACTGAAATTGATACGTCACTCTGTAGTCGACGTGAGATTATGCGCTCTCCGGAAGCTGGAAAGTTCCCACAGGTTGGTTCCCACAAGCTGTTTTCCGCTGACAAGACTCCTGCAAGAACACTCATGGCGGGAAGGATACATCCCTCAGCACTGTAAGCCTAATAGAATGTCTAACGAGCAGTCAGTAAAAGATACGATAGTACTACGTGGTGAAGAAAGTTCCTGTACACCGATGGCATGGATGGAAGGCTGAAACAATCCGATCACAAGCTGGGGTTGTCAGAGGCAAACGAAGATACAAAACAAAGCTTCACAGTGCTGTGTACGTCAGTCAGCTCTGAAGACGCACCGGGCAGAGTTTTACTTGCTACGGTCGAAAGAACCTACATGATATTAGTGAGGCGGCGATTGAAATACCAATTTTAGGCATGGCCGGCAGATCCGGCGAGTCATCTATCAAAGAACATCCTGCCTCTACATCTGTAGACTCACATATTCAGGCCGTAGAGGCCTCACCGCAAATTTGTGTTCCGAGTTAGATATTGATATTCGTGAACAATTATCAGAAGTTCCAAATTACTCCCGTAAATGGGGAGTTACAAAATTGTTTTAGTCCGGTAGATTCGACAACTGCAAGCTACGGGATAAAAACTTGACACATAGCGAAGGAAAACGCGTATTGTCTGTCGCGCTTGGTAGTAGCTGGTACAGCTCCAACCTGTTCGGCCCCTGGCCGAGGATGCTCTCGATCACTGGATCACGTCTCCTTTTATACTCCTCATGACGTCACAGGCGCAGGCTCCAACCAATCATCGTTCAAGCAACAGCCAATCAGCGTGTAGCTAATAATAGCCCAGCCGAATGTTCTAGAACATTCTAGAAGTTTTGCGTCCACGTGGTTATGACATCACGGCAATATTTTGAAGATAATCATGAAGAGTTTTCCATGGATAACTCAGCCATTTCTCAACCGATTTTGAAATGGTTTACAGATTTGAAAAGCCCGTTGAATTCCGCTCATAATTAATGCCAGATTTAACGGCGTCACGGCGCGCACATGCGCATCATGCGTTTTAACGAACTTAGTCGTTTTTCGCCACGCTATCTCTCCCATAGGCTCATATACACTTATGGCTCTACCCCGGGGGCGTGTTTAGGACTCGAATCCAGGACGGGTGGCGCGTACCCAGCTTAGCTGGTACGGCCGGTCGATCCGAACTACACCATGCCTGTTCATAGGTTGGCTGGATAACTGGATGGAAATCCACACTGTTCTTATGTGGAATGACTGTCCCAGGTGATGCGACATTTGATACATTCGAAGAATTTAACGACACCTTACTCAGATTTTACGCACGCAGATCAGATGAGATTTTATTAACGGTCTCATTTGCGGTCACGGGTGTAGTTGTGTCTGGTTGAGGATTGAATGATAGAAATGATATCGAAGCGCTCGATGAACTAGTTCCATCTGCAACACGTGCACGAGAAGAGCTGGGTTCAACCGATGCAACCAATGCATTCATACTTTCGCTAGCCTCGCGCTTAGCTTCCGATTCCTCGGCACCAGATCCTCTCATTTCAATTGACGCTAATCAGTATTGAGTAACAATCAATAACAGTAAATTGCAATGGCTCAGTTTAACGCAGTGAACGCGGCTCAGGCCAGCGCTCGCTTGGCAGCGATTCAAGTTTGTAGGACGACGCCTAACAAAACACAATAGCCAGGTTTCTAAAGGGCTGTCACATAGGACCTATGTGTAAGTACGCTGTGCTGTATAGTTAATGTATACGAAATACACATACTGACCGAAGTGGACTGTGGTTGAGACAATGGCTGACCGGCTGACTGCATTTTGCGACCAAAGCTACTGTACTTTGCACACAAAATCATATAGTTAACCAATAGTCCAGTAAAACTACAAATTAACCTAGAACAAATTGCAACAGAATTTATTCCTTTTCTGCGGCATTCATGGGACTGCCAGGTGTCACATATCAAAAGTCCTCCAAAATCCCTCGATGGGAAAGTGGGTAAATTCGCATATTTAGCTACCGCCATTATCCGAATAATGAAACTTCCCTTACCTGCTTCATTCCGCAAATAAACGAAGTAGAAATGTTGTCTAAGCTCTGAATTTCATGGTCACGGAAGACAGTAAGCAATTGGCCATATTGCCTTGAACCACTTGTACAAATTCTCCAAACCACAGATTAAATATGGTTGTATGCACATGGCCGGGGTAATTTAAAAAAATTATATTTAAAGTAAGTTTAATTTTGTTTTTCGCTTTTAAAATTTTATCTAAAATAAATTGCATTTTAATTTTCACTTTTATCTCACAATTTGAATAAATTTCTATACAATTCAATCAGAATATGGACATGGATTTAGATACATGCGTTATTTGTAACCAGAGCCTAGAAAATGGCTCACAAACTGTTAAGCTTCGAGTTAAAGGCTGTGACGGTATTAACAATGCTAGCAGAGCCCGTGAAAGCGATGTCATAGCTGAAGTAGGACAGAGGGTTCATGTAAAATGTCGACGGGAGTTCATTGATCCCAAGCGGATTGCCCGTGACGCAGAGAAAATTGAACAATCTCCGCCACCCATGCGAACACTCCGTTCAGAAAGTCCAACATTCAATTTTAGTGAAGATTGTTTGCTATGCGGATACCCTGCAAAAATTCAAGATGGAAAGAAACGTGGCTATGATATTTATCCAGTAAGTACTCATGACTTTCAATGTAGTATCGCCGAGGCCTGTGAGCAGAGAAAAGACGAATGGGGCAAACTTGTAGCTGGGCGGCATGCCTTCACGCCGGATTTATGCGTTGTCAATGCAGTATACCATCAAAGCTGCAGCGTAAATTTTCGAACCATGAAAAATATTCCTCAGCTGCACTCATCTTGCTCATCCCAAAAACATGGAAGGACAGAAGACTTGGACAGAGTAAGAGCATTTAGTGCGCCAATGGCATTTCTTGAAAATAATGATGATGAGCAGCTGACCCTGCACGACCTCGTTAATAAAATGCAAGAGCTCTCTGGGGTAAACTGTGATTCAAGTGAACAACACAAAGATTCCACACAATCTCGAATAAAGCGTGATATGGATGATACTTACAAAATTCTCAAAATCCTTAGTGAACTGAATCCATTTGGACCAGACCATTCTCTTAGAGGACTTGTTAGTGGATTGTCTGCACATGAATCAGTCAATGTTGACGATGCTAAAGATATTGGAGAATCAATTATTAATTCGATGTGTGGCCAATGTGTATCAAGCATTTCGTTCCAGAGAAAGAGACAAGCTATTACCTTAGCATCCAAAACATCTCTCAAGATTGATGATGAATGTGTACAAATTGATCCACAACTCCTATTTCAAAGACTCAGTTTAATTGCTACAAATGGATCAAAGGGGAATCCAGCATCTTATGTTGAGTATGAGTTGTGCACTCATCCGCCCGCACTCCTTGATAATTCATCTCTTCCATGGGAAGCAAATAAGCCGGCACTTGCTGATGCATTGTGGAAATTAATTCAAAATGAAGATGCAGTCCTTCCAGATTCTGTCCACTATGTGCTTGATGGAGGAGCTCTATTACACCGTGTTCCATGGCAGCGTGGAGAGACATTTGCAAATGTTTGTCAAAGATATGTAAAATATTGCATAAGCAAATATGGAAAGGCTACAGTAGTTTTTGATGGTTATGACCAAGGTCCAGACATAAAAGATGTAACACATAAGAGGCGAACTCGTGGATCAGGCGCAACTGTTGTACTGACTCCGCAAACAGTTGTAACTCTGAGTAAGCCTGATTTTCTTAGTAACAAGCAGAACAAACATCGGTTCATATCAATCTTAAGTTCATCTCTCGAACAGGCTGGATGCTTAACGATAAAGGCAAGCGGTGATGCTGATGTCTTAATTACGCAAACGGCTATCTTGGCTTCAAAGTCAACAAATACTGCTCTTGTTGGAGACGATACCGACCTACTGGTGTTGCTTCTATACCATACTGATATGAATGGCTGTCAGCTATTTTTCAGACCAGAGCCAAAGCAAAATGCAAAGAAACCCCGACTGTGGAATATCAAAATGGCAAAGGAAAAACTTGGGTTCTGTTTGTGCTCACAGCTGTTATTTATCCATGCTATCCTTGGCTGTGACTCAACATCTAGGCTTTATGGAATTGGAAAATCTGCATTCCTTAGCAAAATCCAGTGCTGCAAAGAACTCTCTCAAATTGCTGAAGTGTTTACAATGAGTAATGCGAATAAAGATGACGTGATAAAAGCAGGTGAGAAGGCAATGCTTATTCTATACAATGGCACTTCAATGGATAGTCTAGTTGCTTTGCGGTACAATCGATTCAGGGAGAAGGTTGCAAAAAGTTCCAAGTATGTTGAAGCACGAGATTTACCACCAACACCCGCATCCGCAAAGTTTCACAGTCTTCGCGTGTACTACCAAATTCAAGTTTGGAGAGGAGATGCTGGAGATATGGATCCAACAGAATGGGGCTGGAAAGTTCTCAACCACCAAATGCTGCCTGTTAAGACTGACATGCTGGCAGCACCTGACGATTTACTGTATTCATTTAGATGCAGCTGCAAAACTGGCTGTGAATCAAAGAGATGCACCTGTAGAAAACATGGGCTCAGCTGCACATCCGCCTGCGAAGACTGTAAGGGTCTCAGTTGCTCGAATTCAATAACGCTCATTGAGGAAGATGACTTGGATAATTGATGCAAGATGAAATTAGTAGAAACCAGGTACCTATGCCATACTATTTCATCTTAGCTTAGCTTAGAAACACACAATACCATGACATAATAAAATATAATATGTATTGTATCAATATCAATGATGGTATTAGGTAAATTCATGCAAGTGGCATAACACAATACATTTAATTTGTGGAGAATATGTCAATCGTATTCATTTATTACTAAAAAAGTCCAAAAATACCCAGTCACACATATATTACACACCGGTTTTAAAGAAATAAAGAAAAATGGATTTTTCAGGTGAAATGGCTCAAATCTGGTAATAATTATGCAAATCTTACCCTTTCCCCTATTGGAATTTTGGAGGACTTTTGATATGTTGTACATGATGGCCCCCTATACACTGGGCGAGGTAAAAAAATTATGTTGCAATTTGTTCCGGTTTAAAATATTTTTGGCCTAGATTGACTGGACTACAAGTAGTCCGGGAGCCAATTTTCAAAAGGGGTCTAGAAGAATGGTTTCGCAGCACACCCAGTATTCAGAAGGTTTGTCTCTATATTATGCTAGACCGATGTCTTGGGTATATTCTGAGCCGTGTTGTACAAGAAAATTGTGGTATCACTAACCCGTGAGAAGCCCATTTACAATAGGTGTTGAATGCAGCTGTCAAACAATTTTCACAATCGTAAATTTTTCACAAACTTAAGCGCATGTTATATCAATACAATCTTAACCAAAATGGAAAGGAGTGATCGTATATCGCAGATTTATACATAATCAACCTCGTTTAAGACACCCGTATGTTGCTTTGTACATATTGGGGCACTTAGGTCTTCTTGTGACTAGCAATACCTTAGCTACAACAATGCCCATGTTTTCTACATTTTTCATAATTAAACTTTTAACTGACATGCAGTGCATGTCTACACAAGCTGGCAGGACATATTTATCACGCGAGCAAATGAGAGAATGTTACTCATCCGTGTCAGTCATCTTCGACAATTGTATGCTGAACATTGTCACACATTTCACCTCCCATACAAAGGCATGCTTCAGTGCAGAGTAGATTGTTAGCCTTGCATTGACAGAGATCTGTTCTTTTGCAGGCAGACTTTTGACATCTACATGATGTGAGTTCAATTAATCCAAATGGAGCAGGATCCTTTGACATTAGAACAGGCTTGAGTAGACCATCCACTATACTCCAGCCATGTCCATTTGGAGATGGAAGATTCTGAACAGCTTGCAATGAACGTCTCCAAACAAGAGCTTGAAAATTGACCCTTTCGGTGTGATGCTTTAGACTATTCGATATAGGTGGAAGATGTTCATTTCTTTGTCTCTTTTGACAAAAGAGCCAATAACGGGTTTCATCAGCTGTCTTTCCCACATCCCTGGTGGTATACAACTCACAGACACATTTCTCACATAGAATTGCAGTATTCGGTGATAAGTCAACATGTTCGCCGAGTTGGGCTAAGCTAAGCTGATGACATTCAGATGACTTTAAGAGATTGAATGCTTTTCTCTTAGCGACTCCAAATAATGCACTAGTGCTATCACAACCTGTTAGAGAATGACACCCAGGCAAAGACAGACAGATAGCTGGGCCCAGTACTTGAGCAACTGTATGTATTGGTATGTATCGCAATTTGTCCTTTGTGCCCGTACGGAACCATAGTTCAGAACAGTGAAGCGAACGATATGTATATATACTAAGTACTGCCACGTCTGTATCAGGAGACTGTATAACAACACGCATGTGGTCTTTTGAAGCGTGTAGCGCGTGCAACATCACACGCGTATCTGCTTCCTCGTGATCTGATCGAAGTTCTTCCAAATACGAGGAATTGTTCGCTGAAATGACAACAACATCCATTCCATCGTTAAAGCCACCAGCAAGAATGACGCAATTGTCGGCAGATAGCATATTTGGACCAGTATCACGCCACCGCTTGCTGAGAAATGCAACCAGGTTACTTTTGTTGCTTGGATTGCTGATGTACTTGGCCCATTGCTTTGGAACGGGAGTATTTTTTCCAGCAATCTTTACTTCCAATGCTGTTGATGACCCACGTTTTAGCCGCTCTTCCGCTTTCAGAGATTCCAGTCTATCATAACTGTCAAAAACTATATCTACTCTGTTGCAGTCTTCTTGATTCAGTGGAACTGCAAAGATGTGCCAGTATTTATCAGCCAATTCTCCAAATGTAGACGTACCTCCAGTTTTAACCATTTGCACAATTGCCATGCCATCTACTACATAAGCTGTTGCGCCTGTCTTGTCAACAGGTGGAAGCCGTCCATCAACATTTACTTCCTTTTCTAGTTTACTTAACAAAACACTTTTCACATGCTTTCTTAGAGTCCCATCCGTATGTGACAATGATAGTGGAACAGCAGACAGTTCATACGTCATCACTAGTTTTAAATCAACATCTCTGGACCTTGCGGCAATAATTAATCGACCAAATAGTTCGCGGTCAAATCTCACATTGTGAATTTTTTCATCATTTGTTTTGAGTTTTTTCTTCTGTGCTAGGCTGGCAAATGTTTTAAGTTTTAAGTGTGGCAACGTGTCCCAAAAGCTTCTCGTGTTAGTGTCCAGCCGCTCCTGAACAAAATTTTCCATAATCTCCTTACCAATGTCACAGGCGGAAACAAGTCTCTTGGCGATTTCACTAGGCAATACCACGCCAGTTGCAATGTTTACAAGCGGAAGACACTCGCTGTCGTCGTTTTCCGCAATATTAAAGGGATTGGTCATTATATCTGATGAGAACATCGAAAGTATCTTCTGCACATCGGTTTCATCCCTGTTCATTCGATTAGTCCCCATTTCCTTATGTACTCCAAACATGTGACTATCTTGTAACCCACACATTTGCTTTGTGACCGTTGTTATGGCTGCCCTCTTGTGGCTAGTTAAAAAACCACCTCTCCAGAGCTCCTGGCTTTTGTGTTATTCCAATAATACCACCTCGCTTTTTGGAATCCAAATTAATCGATTGCTCTAAGGCCATATCTGTCCACACTTGATTGAATGGATGGTGTGAGCGACTTACGGAATGATTTCCATTCAAGAATTGTTCATGTACATGGGGATGTGTACTTGGAAGCATCTTCATGTCCGCAAGATATATTGGCAGCCATCTTGCATAATTGGTTCTGTCCATGCTGTAGAAATATGGCGCCATAGCAGATAGGTGTGCCTGCCAATCTCCAGTTCTCTCAGCTCTTATGAATCCAAGCAGCAGCTCTACCATATGAATATATGAGTTCCAAAATGCGAACAGGTGTGATTTCGAGCTTGACTCAACTTTAAAGGATTTGAACAGCTGTTGCAATTTATTCACGTACATACACACCTCTTTGAAATTTTCTTGCAGTGCGTCTAAGTCGTCAATGCTGCTTCGGTACATCTTAATTTTCTCATCCAGACTCTCCAATTCTGTTGGAGTAATGTGGTCTTCATGTTGTCCATTTTGTTGAACCCATTTGGAAAAAGACTGCCATTGTAATCGCAGCAGCGCTTCCATAACCAATTTGTGAGCCCTCACTCCTCGATTATATGACTTCCCTTTAAGTAGAGCAGCAGCCGTGCTGCTACCATATGTGTTACCACCACATCCATCTGTCTTATTCCAACCACCATTACCTGGGTGCTTTGTCAACAGTGGTACAGCTGGATATACAGATTCTATGATGGAGTTAGTATACATACATAATATAACCTTCACATTTCACCCTCGCCTTTGGTATATGCATGCAAAATGTATGTTGTATATATGTTAGGTCGATATCCGTCTAAATATCATATATGGTGAATCTAATACGATATTACTTTGAGTTATGACACGATTATGCTTATATCGTTGTGCACTGTGGATACAGCCAAAGCCTAGACCCCCTATGCAAAGAAATCAGGATAACTAATTAGTGCTACCACAATTTGTTTGTACAACAGGGCTTAAAATGTGTGGGACATGTCCCCCAAGCCACAGCAAGTGTCAGACCTTCCGAATACTGGGTGTGCTACGTCACGATTCTGACCTATCTTTAGCTCCTGGACTAACGTGTTGAGCTCAGAAACAGTCACACCTCCAAACTCAAACTATACTTAGAGATACGTTAGATCATATTTTATCACAAACTTTCACTCATATACCACCGAAAAATGATAAAAAGGCCGGAGCAAACAAAGCACGACTAGCCCTTTACCGCTATTCTAATCTACCAATAGATGATGTTTCATGAGTTTTGAATCGATCCCTTAAACTGTTTCGGAGAAGAATCTTAGACATTTCTAAAAATTAGCTGAAATCCAACATGGCCGCTAGCCCAATGGGCCGACCGGTTCATTTGAACAAACTTGGATCCCTATGCCCTAAGGATGCATCCTGCCAAATATAATTGAAATCGGCCTAGTAGTTCTCCAGAAGAACTTTTTTAATTTCCCATTGATTTAGTATGGGTGCCTTTGGCGGGAGGATAATCTAAGATGGTCGCCAAACCGTTTATCCGACAGTTTCGAAAATGGCAAATTTGAGCTCAGAATACCCAAAACAAGGCATAATTTATCTGCTATCGCATCTCAATTTGCTACCCATATTTAAGCAGTTGCTATACACATTCTGCAACATGCATAGCTGTATCTGCTTATGCAAAACTTTTATCCCATTGCAATTTATTATTGATTTTCAAAGTTCTATCATTAACCCTTTCAACAACAAATCCGTAAAAAAGTAAATTCTTTACAATGTATACCATATTTTGTTGAACATTTTGAAATTAATATGACTGGAAGCCATTGCTGCCTAAGGTAGCTACCTAAGGCAGCAATGGCTTCCAGTCATATTAATTTCAAAATATCAAACAGCTTTCCTGTTTGTTTGCTCTGAGATTGAGATAGTGGGAATTTAGCAGTGAAAGAGTTGATTGCTATACATTTTTGCCGACAGCTATACAATTTACAGTTTGCGTACCAATACATGCTATGCAAATATCAAATTCTAAATTATGCCATGCAAAAACATATATAGGCCTATAACCAAATTCGGCTTCAAATCCATCAAATAAAAAAATCCAATACAGCCGCCAAACACGCTACATTTTGATTGGCCCATGGCGGCCATGTTTTTTGATGGATCAATTTCCTTTGAACAAACTTTAATGGCCCTTAGTCCCTAATCATATCTCCAAGATTTCGGCCCGATCCCTTCGCCGGTTCTGGAGAAGTCGTTTTCAGGAAAACTAGGTCATCCAAGATGGCAACCGAACCATTCGGTCAATCAAGTCTTCATGAACAAACTTGGCGTAGCTCTTTCCCTAGATGATGTTTCATGAGTTTGGAATCGATTCCCCAAGCGGTTTCGGAAATTTTTAAAGACATTTCTAATCGATCGGCTTCATTTGAACAAACTTGGATCCCTATGCCCTAAGGATGCTTCCTCCGTAATATAACTGAAATCGGCCTAGTAGTTCTCCAGAAGAAGACATTTTAAATTTCCCATTGCTTTAGTAAGGGCAGCTTTGGCGGGAAGATAATCCAAGATTGCCGCCAAACCGTTTATTCGACAGTTTCGAAAATGGCAAATTTGAATTCAGAATGCCCAAAAACATATATATTTATATAACCAATTTCGGCCTCAAATCAATCAAATAAAAAAATCCAATATGGCCACCAAACATGCTAGATTTTGATTGCCCCATGGCGGCCATGTTTTTTGACGGATCAATTTCCTTTGAATAAACTTTAATGGCCCTTAGTCCCTAATCACATTTCCCAAATTTCGGCCCGATCCCTTCAGCGGTTCTGGAGAAATCGTTTTCGGGAAAACTAAGTCATCCAATATGGCCGCCGAACCATTCGGTCAATCAAGTCTTCTTGAACAAACTTGGCTTACCTCTTTCCCTGGATGGTTTCATGAGTTTTGAATTGATTACCCCAAGCAGTTTCGGAGAAGATTTTTAAAGACGTTTCCTAAAATCGGCTGAAATCCAAGATGGCCACTGGCCAAATTGGCCGATCAGCTTCATTTGAACAAAGTTGGATCCCTGTGTCCTAAGGATGCTTCCTATCAAATATAATTGAAATCGGCCCAGCGGTTCTTGAGAAGAAGTCGTTTAAAAGAAAAATTGACGGATGATGGACGGAATAGGCTCACTTTGCCTTTCAGGCCAGGTGAGCTAATAAATAATTTAATTTTAAACATGGGGTGACATGCCTCAAAATACACGACAATAGATCAACAATCAATTCAACCTACCTGCAGTTCACAGTTAAAACAACAGCAGTTTCATAATAACTGTGACAGTAACTAGATGCGATCGTCAGGTTATTCCGGTATTATAACACAGCACACCATGAACTTGAACAACAATGTTTAAGCCTTTAATGTCTAAATTTGATCGACAAAATCTAAATAAATTTCCTTATTGAACAGGCTAAATGAAGAGCATTTTTGAAAATTTACCACTCGAATGGCTGCCTCTGTCTCTTGACCTGAAAATGGACATGCCTCAAAACCACTACAGAGGCCGGTTTTGATCGCCTTCGTCACGAAAGGGTTGTAATGAGCGCTGTATCGGCGTTGCGTTCCTTAGGGAAAACTAATCTGCAAACTATTGACAATCTGCTGTTTTCGCATTAATTATATCATATAATATACAACAAGAATTCAGCTGTATTAGATGTCTCGCCTGTCTCCTGTTTGTCACAGTTACCTTTACCTTTAACCTTCTGCCCTCAATGTTATTATGCTGCATCCTATCATTATAGGTCGTGCCCTGTAGGTGGGGCTTAGAATACACCTTCCGTATCATCTGCGTGTCGTAAGAGGCGACTAAAGGAGGTAAGGGTGAGGTAACCCTGACAGAAACCTCGAGTGCTGAAGACGGATGTTCCAGGCCGCACGGCGCACTCTAATAAACCATGGATCCACGCACTTAACGCTTAAGATCATTATAGGTAACCAGGTATCCAAGTTTTGTTGCAATAGGCTTAACCAATCCTGAAATATAAGCGTTTTGCTAAACGCAAAAACCTAATGTTGAAAAAGCAGAGTTCTGTATCAAGTTCAAAGTGACCTTGCCCTTTGACCTTGTGCCCCCAACATCATCATCATGCTGCTTCCTAACATTATAGGTAACTATGTATCCAAGTTCAGTTGCAATAGGCTTAACGGTAACCAATCATGAAATATAAGCTGAGAGGTTTTGCTAAACGCAAAAACTTAATGTTGAAATAACAGAGTTCTATATCAAGGTCACAGTGACCTTTGAGCTTGTGACCCCAACATCATCATGCTGCTTCCAAGTTTGGTTCCAATTTGATCAGTCAGGTATTGCTGAGATATAAGGCAATAACTTTTGTTTAACGCAAAAACTTAATGTAAAATATTAACACAGATTATACTGTAACCTTTGACCCCTGTAACCTTGACCTCATGGCCTTTTTATAGGCGGGCTGCTTCCTTTTGATGTATATTACCATGCACCCAAGTTTGATTCCCTTGGATCAGGCATTGCTGGGATATAAACCTAACTTAAAAGTTTACGCCGCCGGCAAAGTGATACCTGTCTCCATCCTGCTTCGCAGGCGAGACAAAAAGGTGAAGTCGATTTTGCACGCGCAGAGCTCTCAGGAATGTTTTCGCTCCTGAACGCGAGACACGGTTTAATAGCCTACGGTTCACTGACTATATAATGCATACGCATGTTTTACCAGCCAGCAGGCGTGCGTAGATTCCGGGGAATTCCCATTATGACGTCAGACACATACATGTACATAGAATGTATGTATTTATAACCTAATAATAGCAATAGTATTAGCCTAAAGATCAACTCACATACCTCTATTTTGCAGATAAGACAGCAGCAGAGTTTCATAACAACGCAGATAGTACGCGAAAATTCCAGAATTTACCACAAGCAGACGATAGATTAGCTAACGCCTTACTGCGAAATATCCACCGCCGTATAGCCGTATGATGACCTAGCAATATTTTGTCTATTTCAGATTAGCTTCCTCGTGTCGCTTGGCTACCAGCCAACGTCATGAAATGAGGTCGGTCGGTTTATTTCATATGTCAATAACTACTGTTGTATTGTCATACGGAAATACATGCCGGTTATTTGACATACACCTGGACATGGAGCTGGACCCAATGCGAAGGTCACGAAAGGACGAAGATTAAGGGCGGCGGAATGATTTCAAGTTTGGGCCGAAATTGGGGAAGCATCTGGCAGATCGTAGCAGGTCCGAGGGGTTTTACTCAGAAAGAACATCTGGACATTCATATTTCATCAACCAGTCAAAATATGTAGGCCTTCTGTAGTAAAGGTCGTGTTTAACTGTACAAATTGTAATAATCTTTATATATTATTAGAAATGTCTCGCCGTTTTATTGGGTGATAACAACCCCCCCCCCCACCCCGAACGCCACGCCCACCTCCAACCCACCCACTGTTCTGACGCCAATAATGGATATGGATTCGATTTCGAAGTCAAATTGCCATGTCCCCGCGACCTGAAAAAACCAGTACGGATTTGCTTCAGGGTGCGTGAGTACGTGCCACTCGCTCTAATAACGAAAATCTCGCGGAACACGAATGTGCATAATTGTTGAAACTATGTATTCGATAGTGTAACCTAGGTCATGTGTTATGGCCCGAATCAAACTTCTATAAGGCCTATTAAGTTATTGCGCAACGAAAAATGCCACGCTGGAACCTATGGTGTTCAACTGGTTTGACGGAGGCCGACAAAGCGGCAGACTAGACAAAATTACCCCAGATTGGCATATAAATATATTTGTGCGTGCGTGCGCGCGTGTGGGTGTGATATTACCTTGTCATAGTGGACCGCCTGCAACTAAAGCATGAACTAAACAACATGGCTATATATATAATCCGTTGAAAGCTCGTCAAAGTGACTCAATCGACAGATATCGTGCAGCGGCCTACTTATACAACTAACGTGAAATAGGCATTTAACCCGGTAGAATTCCGCGAAAAGACGCCGCTAGAATTCCGCGAAAAGGCGGCTCATAAAAGCACGGCGTTAAAGTTGCACATAAATAAGGGCTATATTGAAGGGTGGTAGGCGAGTTGGGTGTATAGTTTACGGCCGAAATCGCGTCCAAAGAACTCCATTGTTATTATACACCATGTACAACAATTGTATTATGTGGGTCATAAGACGGTTGTCTTACTGTGCTCCCACTTGAGCTAAATAAATTTTGTTTAAACCAAAGAACTCCATGCTTGTTTCATCCGACGGAGGTTTTACAGAGTAATGCATCACCCACAGCAGGTGTACAGCAGCCGTCTAATAAATATTATTATTAATAATTATTGCCTATCCGATTCCCACGTCAACAATTAGTATTGAAGCAAGAAACGTGACGTAGATTCATGAGGAAGTGGGAAAATACGAGATATTCATATTCGGTCTCTCGCCAACTTCCCACAATTCATTGCGCTTACTACTGTTTAACGTTAACGAAATTTTGAGATCTGGATAGGCCTACTCTCGGACGGCTTCTCTTGTGTTTATACATGTAAATATAGACCTTTGCTTGGCCGGGAAATTATTCTACTTTTGCTTATTTTCTCCCAAAAATTGTCCATGGACTCTTTTAGGTGTTAGGGGTATGTGCTGTCGCCATTCCAAATGCCATGGAAAGGATTTTTCCATTTTATAGCAACTCTGTCAATTGTCATTACGCACATTTTTTACAAATAAATACATCGTCAATTTATTCAAACAATGGTGTTCTTTATAGTTAGCCACACTTTGTCGCTAGCTTTAAATAAAACTATTGGTAGCGCCAACACTCTGATACTCAATAATTTGGTTGAGCCTTTAAACCTCAAATTTGTTCAGGAAGATTTGTTCATTGTATATGCCCATTTGAAGACCAAGAGATTATTTTTGAAACTTTACCACTGGAATACCACTCGTGTATCGAGCCAATCATTCCATTGCTAAATTTTCAAAAATAGTGATTTTCTAGCAAATGGGCATTTCTCAAACCAGTGCGGAAGCCATGTTGATGGCTTGATATCATTAAAAAATAAAGCACTCAGTTGCAGATATGTCAGGCAGCCGGTTGGGGGTTTGGGAGGGGGGGGGGAGGGGGGGGGGGCGTCACACGTTGGGCCCTGAGCGCTTGCTCCTTCCGCTAATAGGTTAATATGGCCCTGTATTTAATAAACAAGCTGTTGAAAGTTTTGAAACTAATTTGACTGGACGCTGTTGCTGCCATACCAGAGGCAACAACAGCGGCCAGTCAAATTAGTTCCAAAATATTCAATAGCTTACCTAAGTTTTCTGTAAATTGATAGTTCAGAGATCGATCGATCGATCCCAACACGAGCGAGTGTGGGTGGAGCTTAGGTTGAGATGGGCGGGACATAGCTAAAAGTGGGAAGGTCCATCTTATGGCGTGTTTTATTTAGTCCAGTAGAAATTGACATGGACGCGCACATTTTGGTTAACAGTCATACTTCTATTAAAAATTAAAAATGACTGCCAAAACGATAGCTAAGAATCATATATCATGTCAAAAATTGTCATTTGAAGTTTAAAATAGCAATTGATTAAAACCAGGTAATAAACTGTGAATTCAATACAAACCAAACAACTGCTATAATTAATTCTCTCAAAAACATCGCAATAAGCCTAAAATACAGTGAAACTGCACACATGGATGCTTCATACATCGTCATAGATTTGTCAGTGACCTTCACACTTACAATGAATACTCCTGGCAACAGACGTGTATTGCTAGTGCATTGGCATCGTATATCTAGACATAGCTCGGGGGGTGCTGGCGCCTTGTCCATGATGATTGCCGAAATTGCTTGATTTTCTACCATATATTTAAATTCTTCCTTGTTCAACAGTCTTAAGGTGACATGATGCATTCGTGATGTAAGCAAATGCTATGGAAATATGTTGCTCTACCGGAGGGTGGCAAGCTCTCAACAGGTACATGCCTATAAGAGATGGTGTCTGAGATTGGCTAACCCCCTAACGTCTTGACCCTCCACTATACAAAGAATTAATGAATATTTCTCCAATAACCTGTACACTTTCCGTCGATACGGGGAGGTCTCGAAATATAAGTACATCTTCTCGCAACTTTCGTGAAGATCAAAGAATTTTGAATTGCTTTACCATGAAGTTGATGTTGTATCACATCAGGACATACTGCGGGTAAATGGCCGACACATACACAGTTCGCCACTTACAATTTCTTTAGCCACTGTGATGTATATATTCTGTTACCTAATTTTATAAAAAAATATTTAAAGCGGTACTTGCATGATAGAGAGGCAGGATCAAAATATCTGTATCATCAGCAATAGCTCTGGTTGTTGTCTCTGTTTGCGACAATTCCAATTCCTTCCTCACAACATCAGCATCACCTTCATTTCCCGCATGCTCTACCTCAACACCTGCATTTGTTAAATGGTCTGCCAACAGATTTATGATGCTCTGCTTAGTGTACGTGTTTGGAAGACAACCAGCCTTGTTTCCTCGAACAGGTGTGTGGTTTTGAACAGCCATACCAATAAAGCCTGCTCGATTAAGTCACCGTCGCTTCTGTTCTTGATCATTTGTTGTTGGCGCATGACAACTGTCAAAGATGACACATATTGGCAATTAGTCTACCATTATTACATATTACTGCAGCCACGAGCAATTTACATACAGTTTGCATTCTCCAAAGCATTAGCCAACCTATCCCATCCTAGAATGCACAGCCATCACAAACGCTGGTCACTGGGTCTGGGGCCTCTTGGTGTACATTTGCACTCTCCATTTCAACTATATACTTTACCAGTTATGGATTTTGGGATTTTCCCATATTACCATCATCATGGAAAAGAGCTGGTATACTGGTGCAAGTTCACGATTGTTTTGCTGAAATGCCACGCGGACACTGCCATGAAATGTGTGCTTGCCATATGCGGTGTCCTCAGAGATGTCTATGTTGTCATCAGCAAAGATGATGGCACCCCATGGTGTAGACGAGACGGTATGTAGATGTTACTAGTTTCTCTCATACGATACACCGCATTCCGAGACAGTAGTAGCTCAACTGGTAGTACATAGCTGTAGTCTACAATTATACCAAAATAGTGAAGATATTCAATTACATGTTTACGACGTGTGTATGAGTGTACTTTCAATCCAACGACTAATACCGGCTCATTATTATAGGAATGCCTGAAGGCAGCGTCCTTTTAATACGTTATTTGCTTAATTTGTGTCAGTGGTTTGACTGCAAGCATCGTCTGAGCAATGGTTGACACTTCTGCATTTACAATATCTTCACGCTTCTTTGGTCGCATCATTGATGGGCCCTCGATTATTCATCTGAGAAGTACATGAAGATATATTGCTATATTCTTCTCACTCATCAGTGTTCAGCGATCCGTCAAATTTCCATCCACATTTTCTCGCATTCAGTATGTCTTTTCGGATTGACTGGTCTCTTTAGAAACGCTCTCATAATCAACACTTCGAGATTGCTCTTCTCTTCTCATTACTGCATCGTTTACACCCACAGAACAAATTCGTTCACATTCATTAGGTTTTTAACGTGAAATTGAATGTCCGGTATGCTTGTTCTGATTTTCGCCTTGATTAAGTTATCTGTGATTAGCCTAACTTCTTCCACTCCATTCATTATACACATGTTCTTGTAACGTGAGTGCAACATCATCTATCGGAATGATACTGGATTAATATCGCACTTTACTTTGAGAGACAGTTTCCATCATTGTCCAGGATTGTTTGCACATTGAAATTTATTAAGGCCAATAACACACATCACTGATAATTTAAAACTTGAAACCATAGAATGTTAAACAGAATCAGAGATATGCATATTTCTATCCGAAAATAAAAAAATTCAAGATGTCCGCCAAAACCCCAAGAGGGCCACTCAAATGCGAACCACATTTTTCTCAATCACTGATGTTTTTAGAATGAGAATCAATTGTTAGATATAAATTACCAAACAAAACGAGCCATTCTGCCATAAGTCGTATATGCCCTACTCACACCGAACTAATTAGTATCGTTGCATTTAACACATTAACATAGTTTGTTCAGGAAAATCTAAATATGTTCTTGTTAAATGTCCCTTTGCAGGTCATGAGATGCCTATTTTTCAAGATTTACCACTGGAATGACTGGCTCGCTTACCGAGCCAGTCATTCCAGCGGTAAATTTTCAAAAATAGTCTTCTCTTGGCCTGCCAAAGGGGCAGTCGTCAATGCCATCGCAGAGGCAGGTGTTACCTTTGCCCAGATCATAAGGTTTCTAATCAACCATAATTCTGGCTTATCTGACGACGATTGATGATGATATAGATGCTCACACCATATGATCAGGAATGTACTGAAGGAACTGATCCTTATTCACATTAGACCTTGAGTGACCACATGTACACTAATAATAATAATAATAATAATAATAATAATAATAATAATAATAATAATAATAATAATAATAATAATAATAATAATATGTATGACGCGGAGACATTTCAACTACAAAATACAAACATAAATTGCATATAATATCTTTGAATTACTATAGCTTATTTTGACATCAGACGTGCGCATACACACTTACACGCACTATCACACGAACACGCGTACGCGCACACATTACGCACACACGCATGCGTGCAAGCAGACGAGCACACGCGCAATATTTGAATTACTCTTTTCTGTTATCATTTATAGGCCTGATACGTGGCCTTTGAGAGATACGATAAGGTCCATTGATACAGTATGCTCATTACACCAAACAGGTGTATAGATTACCTAGTTCAAAGGACACGCTGGCGCCTTTAGCGGAATAATAGATACAATAATCATCGCATGTAGATATTACTATTTGGTTGTTATCTAGGTAGGTGACCAACATCGAATCAAATATCATAATCACTTTTCCGTGCATGGAGGTGAAGTATGTATTTGTTATATTCACTGTTTTGTTAGCTGTCATTTATTTGGGAATCTGTTTCAGTATAGTTTAGTATCCGGTTGTGTTTAGTTCCCCGCATCATCTGTATATGGCAAGCTCGAACAGAAACGGCCAGGCCTACAACGTGATGGAAAGCAATGGTACAACACTGACGCGATTGCACTTACCAATACATTTAGGTAGCAATGACTACATACCGGAGTTTATGTACAAAGAACTTCCAGTCGTGTACCTGTTATGTGGCGTTGTTTTTAATGGATTCTTAGTATACTATTTATTTGCGGCCAAAAAATATAAGACGCCATTGTTTGCTTTCAGGACAAGCCTAGCGTTCGCAGATATTGTATCCTGCATTGGTTTTGCTGGCTGGATCTGGTTTCTGGAGCCAGTTGTAGATTTGGACCTAGCAACGCTGGCTTGCGGACTTATTATATACGTAGGGAATATTGGCGTCACAGCAAGTGCATATCATCTCATGTTTTTCGCTGGGTTGCGGTACTACCAGCTTTGCTACCCACTCAAATCACGTGCTGTGGTTACGTGTCGCATTGTGCTATATTGGTGTCTGGGAATCTGGGGAGCTATGTGTGTATACCACGCCCCGATCAGCGCTTACTTTGCTGCTCATCATGTTATTTACGAGAATAGAATTGTTTCCGTGTGTATATTTGATGGCAATATATTTGCAAGAGACACGGTTTATCTGACCTTGAATACGATCCTACCGTTTGTAACCATTACGCTTTTGCACATTTTGAAATACATCCAAGTCCTGAGAGCGTCACATTCCCTAGATGTTCAGCAGGAACGTCACAATGCTGACGCTCGTGCCATTACCATTGTGATAATACTATTCTTCATCGCCTCGGGTCCTGCCAATGTTTACATGCTGATGCATAAATATGCACCTAATCAGAGTCCATACCAAGATAAACTGTACTTAGTGCTACTGTACTGCATAGCTTCCAACTCAGTCCTCAATCCCATAGTGTATTGTCTAGCGGCGAAGACCGTGAGAAAGGATGTACAAGCACATTTCTGTGCAAAACAAAAATAGCTAGGGGCCTATTCTTCTTACTGATGTGGTGCCGTTGCACCACCATAATCAGAGCATAATCCGAGCATTGGCGGGAACAGCCGGAAATGTCCGAGTGTTGTATGTTACCATGCAAGAAGTGTCTATAGAACCAGACTGATTCCTGCTGGCCACTGAACAGGACGTACAGTCCGCGACGTCCTGGCCTTTAAGGTTAGTAATCGCGCATTGCTCTATTCTATTGTTACGTTGCTATATTATATACTAAATTGTATACCCAAAAGCACCACACTGCTGCTACTAAACTTGTGTGATACTGTAATATTATCAAGAATTCATGAGAGTTAAGCTGCACTCAATCTGATACAGCTGTCCCCACATGCAAGTTCTGCTATGGTGCATCTGATATAGCTGTCCCCACATGCAACGTCTGCTATGGTACATCTGATACAGCTATCCCCACGTGCAAGTTCTGCTATGGTGCATCTGATATAACTGTCCCCACGTGCAAGCTCTGCTATGGTGCATCTGATACAGCTATCCCCACGTGCAAGTTCTGCTATGGTGCATCTGATATAGCTGTCCCCACGTGCAAGCTCTGTTATGGTGTATCTGATACAGCTGTCCCCACGTGCAAACTCTGCTATGGTGCATCTGATACAGCTGTCCCCAGATGCACGTTCTGCTATGGTGCATCTGATACAGCTGTCCCCACATGCAAGTTCTGCTATGGTGCATCTGATATAGCTGTCCCCACATGCAACCTCTGCTATGGTGCATCTGATACAGCTATCCCCACGTGCAAGTTCTGCTATGGTGCATCTGATATAGCTGTCCCCACGTGCAAGCTGTGTTATGGTGTATCTGATACAGCTGCCCCCACGTGCAACCTCTGCTATGGTGCATCTGATACAGCTATCCCCACGTACAAGCTCTGCTATGGTGCATCTGATAAAGCTGTCCCCACATGCAAGCTCTGCTATGGTGCATCTGATACAGATGTCCCCATGTGCAAGCTCTGCTATGGTGCATCTGATACAACTGTCCCCACGTGCAAGTTCTGCTATGGTGCATCTGATATAACTGTCCCCACGTGCAAGCTCTCTTATGGTGTATCTGATACAGCGGTCCACACGTGCAATCCTTGACTATTAGTCTTGGTGCGGTGGTCCAGTGGAAAGATGCCTGGTTGCTGATGCTATGCGGAGTTGCAGAATGGCGGTTCGATCCCCCGACCGGGAGATGGTGATCAACAAATTAAACTAACGGGTGCATCACTGTCGGCTAAGTTAGCACATGGAAATTGAAGCCGCACGTTGCCAGTGCGTCAATAAAATAAAAAATACATATACTGCCAGAGCCGTGCTGGAGTCAGAGTACAATAGGCGTAAAAAGCCTAGGATTGATTGTGACAGATGCATCCACAGATAGTCCCATATGAATCGTCAGTGTGTCAGTATATCAGACATGTGAAAGCTGGTCGGCCAATCCTTGACTATTAGTCTTGGTGCGGTGGTCCAGTGGAAAGATGCCTGGTTGCTGATGCTATGCGGAGTTGCAGAATGGCGCTTCGATCCCCCGACCGGGAGATGGTGATCAACAAATTAAACTAACGGGTGCATCACTGTCGGCTAAGTTAGCACATGGAAATTGAAGCCGCACGTTGCCAGTGCGTCAATAAAATAAAAAATACATATACTGCCAGAGCCGTGCTGGAGTCAGAGTACAATAGGCGTAAAAAGCCTAGGATTTATAGTGACAGATGCATCCACAGATAGTCCCATATGAATCGTCAGTGTGTCAGTATATCAGACATGTGAAAGCTGGTCGGCCAATCCTTGACTATTAGTCTTGGTGCTGTGGTCCAGTGGAAAGATGCCTGGTTGCTGATGCTATGCGGAGTTGCAGAATGGCGGTTCGATCCCCCGACCAGGAGATGGTGATCAACAAATTAAACTAACGGGTGCATCACTGTCGGCTAAGTTAGCACATGGAAATTGAAGCCGCACGTTGCCAGTGCGTCAATAAAATAAAAAATACATATACTGCCAGAGCCGTGCTGGAGTCAGAGTACAATAGGCGTAAAAAGCCTAGGATTGATTGTGACAGATGCATCCACAGATAGTCCCATATGAATCGTCAGTGTGTCAGTATATCAGACATGTGAAAGCTGGTCGGCCAATCCTTGACTATTAGTCTTGGTGCGGTGGTCCAGTGGAAAGATGCCTGGTTGCTGATGCTATGCGGAGTTGCGGAATGGCGGTTCGATCCCCCGACCGGGAGATGGTGATCAACAAATTAAACTAACGGGTGCATCACTGTCGGCTAAGTTAGCACATGGAAATTGAAGCTGCACGTTGCCAGTGCGTCAATAAAATAAAAAATACATATACTGCCAGAGCCGTGCTGGAGTCAGAGTACAATAGGCGTAAAAAGCCTAGGATTGATTGTGACAGATGCATCCACAGGTAGTCCCATATGAATCGTCAGTGTGTCAGTATATCAGACATGTGAAAGCTGGTCGGCCAATCGTTGACTATTAGTCTTGGTGCGGTGGTCCAGTGGAAAGATGCCTGGATGCTGATGCTAAGCGGAGTTGCAGAATGGCGGTTCGATCCCCCGACCGGGAGATGGTGATCAACAAATTAAACTAACGGGTGCATCACTGTCGGCTAAGTTAGCACATGGAAATTGAAGCCGCACGTTGCCAGTGCGTCAATAAAATAAAAAATACATATACTGCCAGAGCCGTGCTGGAGTCAGAGTACAATAGGCGTAAAAAGCCTAGGATTGATTGTGACAGATGCATCCACAGGTAGTCCCATATGAATCGTCAGTGTGTCAGTATATCAGACATGTGAAAGCTGGTCGGCCAATCCTTGACTATTAGTCTTGGTGCGGTGGTCCAGTGGAAAGATGCCTGGTTGCTGATGCTATGCGGAGTTGCAGAATGGCGGTTCGATCCCCCGACCGGGAGATGGTGATCAACAAATTAAACTAACGGGTGCATCGCTGTCGGCTAAGTTAGCACATGGAAATTGAAGCCTCACGTTGCCAGTGCGTCAATAAAATAAAAAATACATATACTGCCAGAGCCGTGCTGGAGTCAGAGTACAATAGGCGTAAAAAGCCTAGGATTGATTGTGACAGATGCATCCACAGATAGTCCCATATGAATCGTCAGTGTGTCAGTATATCAGACATGTGAAAGCTGGTCGGCCAATCCTTGACTATTAGTCTTGGTGCGGTGGTCCAGTGGAAAGATGCCTGGTTGCTGATGCTATGCGGAGTTGCAGAATGGCGGTTCGATCCCCCGACCGGGAGATGGTGATCAACAAATTAAACTAACGGGTGCGTCACTGTCGGCTAAGTTAGCACATGGAAATTGAAGCCGCACGTTGCCAGTGCGTCAATAAAATAAAAAATACATATACTGCCAGAGCGTGCGCACGTGTGGGTGTGATATTACCTAGTCATAGTGGACCGCCTGCAACTAAAGCATGAACTAAACAACATGGCTATATATATAATCCGTTGAAAGCTCGTCAAAGTGACTCAATGGACAGATATCGTGCAGCGGCCTACTTATACGACTAACGTGAAATAGGCATTTAACCCGGTAGAATTCCGCGAAAAGACGGCGCTAGAATTCCGTGAAAAGGCGGCTCATAAAAGCACGGCGTCAAAGTTGCACATAAATAAGGGCTATATTGAAGGGTGGTAGGCGAGTTGGGTGTATAGTTTACAGCCGAAATCGCGTCCGAAGAACTCCATTGTTATTATACGCCATGTACAACAATTGTATTATGTGGGTCACGTTGGAGAGGCCGAAATTGGTTTTAGCGACAGTGCCCGCAACATAGGCGTAACTTTTGATAACATTCTTTCAATGGAAGCACATGTGACATCTGTCTCTCGTTCCATCGTCGTCAATATGAGAAACATCAGCAAAATTCGAAATCTGCTTGACACCGACGCAGTTAAAACACTTGTTCATGCCACCATAACATCCCCGGTTGGACTATGGCAATGCATTACTGACTGGCATAACATCAGCCCAGTTGGAGCGTCTGCAGAGAGCCCAGAACACAGCAGCTCGGTTGATCACCCGCACGAGAATGCATGAACACATCACGCCTGCTCTCCACGAACTACACTGGCTGCCAGTTAGAGAACGGATCAGCTATGAGGTCGGACTCTTAGTGTTCAAATGCCTTCATGATCTTGCACCACCTTACCTAAATTCACTGATCGTACGAAGAACATCAGCAAGGTCCCTTCGATCAAATTCACAATTACTGTGTCGTACCACGTTCGAATTTAACCATCGGTGAACGCGCCTTCTCGAGAGCAGGACCAACATTTTGGAACAATCTATCATCTGACATTCAAAATTGTAACAAAATTGAGCCATTTAAATCTATGTTAAAAACTCACCTTTTCAGAAGAGCATATTTTTAAATTTTGTAAAGCGCCTTTGAGCAGTTTAGTCCGGAATCGGCGCTATAGAAATGTACATACATACATACGTGCTCCCACTTGAGCTAAATAAATTTTGTTTAAACCAAAGAACTCCATGCTTGTTTCATCCGACGGAGGTTTTACAGAGTAATGCATCACCCACAGCAGGTGTACAGCAGCCGTCTAATAAATATTATTATTAATAATTATTGCCTATCCGATTCCCACGTCAACAATTAGTATTGAAGCAAGAAACGTGACGTAGATTCATGAGGAAGTGGGAAAATACGAGATATTCATATTCGGTCTCTCGCCAACTTCCCACAATTCATTGCGCTTACTACTGTTTAACGTTAACGAAATTTTGAGATCTGGATAGGCCTACTCTCGGACGGCTTCTCTTGTGTTTATACATGTAAATATAGACCTTTGCTTGGCCGGGAAATTATTCTACTTTTGCTTATTTTCTCCCAAAAATTGTCCATGGACTCTTTTAGGTGTTAGGGGTATGTGCTGTCGCCATTCCAAATGCCATGGAAAGGATTTTTCCATTTTATAGCAACTCTGTCAATTGTCATTACGCACATTTTTTACAAATAAATACATCATCAATTTATTCAAACAATGGTGTTCTTTATAGTTAGCCACACTTTGTCGCTAGCTTTAAATAAAACTATTGGTAGCGCCAACACTCTGATACTCAATAATTTGGTTGAGCCTTTAAACCTCAAATTTGTTCAGGAAGATTTGTTCATTGTATATGCCCATTTGAAGACCAAGAGATTATTTTTGAAACTTTACCACTGGAATACCACTCGTGGATCGAGCCAATCATTCCATTGCTACATTTTCAAAAATAGTGATTTTCTAGCAAATGGGCATTTCTCAAACCAGTGCGGAAGCCATGTTGATGGCTTGATATCATTAAAAAATAAAGCACTCAGTTGCAGATATGTCAGGCAGCCGGTTGGGGGTTTGGGAGAGGGGGGGGGGGGAGGGGGGGGGCGTCACACGTTGGGCCCTGAGCGCTTGCTCCTTCCGCTAATAGGTTAATATGGCCCTGTATTTAATAAACAAGCTGTTGAAAGTTTTGAAAACTAATTTGACTGGACGCTGTTGCTGCCATACCAGAGGCAACAACAGCGGCCAGTCAAATTAGTTCCAAAATATTCAATAGCTTACCTAAGTTTTCTGTAAATTGATAGTTCAGAGATCGATCGATCGATCCCAACACGAGCGAGTGTGGGTGGAGCTTAGGTTGAGATGGGCGGGACATAGCTAAAAGTGGGAAGGTCCATCTTATGGCGTGTTTTATTTAGTCCAGTAGAAATTGACATGGACGCGCACATTTTGGTTAACAGTCATACTTCTATTAAAAATTAAAAATGACTGCCAAAACGATAGCTAAGAATCATATATCATGTCAAAAATTGTCATTTGAAGTTTAAAATAGCAATTGATTAAAACCAGGTAATAAACTGTGAATTCAATACAAACCAAACAACTGCTATAATTAATTCTCTCAAAAACATCGCAATAAGCCTAAAATACAGTGAAACTGCACACATGGATGCTTCATACATCGTCATAGATTTGTCAGTGACCTTCACACTCGCAATGAATACTCCTGGCAACAGACGTGTATTGCTAGTGCATTGGCATCGTATATCTAGACATAGCTCCGGGGGTGCTGGCGCCTTGTCCATGATGATTGCCGAAATTGCTTGATTTTCTACCATATATTTAAATTCTTCCTTGTTCAACAGTCTTAAGGTGACATGATGCATTCGTGATGTAAGCAAATGCTATGGAAATATGCTGCTCTACCGGAGGGTGGCAAGCTCTCAACAGGTACATGCCTATAAGAGATGGTGTCTGAGATTGCCTAACCCCCTAACGTCTTGACCCTCCACTATACAAAGCATTAATGAAAATTTCTCCAATAACCTGTACACTTTCCGTCGATACGGGGAGGTCTCGAAATATAAGTACATCTTCTCGCAACTTTCGTGAAGATTAAAGAATTTTGAATTGCTTTACCATGAAGTTGATGTTGTATCACATCAGGACATACTGCGGGTAAATGGCCGACACATACACAGTTTGCCACTTACAATTTCTTTAGCCACTGTGATGTATATATTATGTTACCTAATTTTATAAAAAATATTTAAAGCGGTACTTGCATGATAGAGAGGCAGGATCAAAATATCTGTATCATCAGCAATAGCTCTGGTTGTTGTCTCTGTTTGCGACAATTCCATGGCCTTCCTCACAATCACAACATCAGCATCACCTTCATTTCCCGCATGCTCTACCTCAACACCTGTATTTGTTAAATGGTCTACCAACAGATTTATGATGCTCTGCTTAGTGTACGTGTTTGGAAGACAACCAGCCTTGTTTCCTCGAACAGGTGTGTGGTTTTGAACAGCCATACCAATAAAGCCTGCTCGATTAAGTCACCGTCGCTTCTGTTCTTGATCATTTGTTGTTGGCGCATGACAACTGTCAAAGATAACACATATTGGCAGTTAGTCTACCATTATTACATATTACTGCAGCCACGAACAATTTACATACAGTTTGCATTCTGCAAAGCATTAGCCAACCTATCCCATGCTAGAATGCACAGACATCACAAACGCTGGCCACTGGGTCTGGGGCCTCTTGGTGTACATTTGCAGTCTCCATTTCAACTATATACTTTACCAGTTATGGATTTTGGGATTTTCCCCATGTTATCATCATCATGGAAAAGAGCTGGTATACTGGTGCAAGTTCACGATTGTTTTGCTGAAATGCCACGAGGACACTGCCATGAAATGTGTGCTTGCCATATGCGGTGTCCTCAGAGATGTCTATGTTGTCATCAGCAAAGAGGATGGCACCCCATGGTGTAGATGAGACTGTATGTAGATGTCACTAGTTTCTCTCATACGATACACGCATTCCGAGCCAGTAGTAGCTCAACTGGTAGTATATAGCTGTAGTCTACAATTAAACCAAACTAGTGAAGATATTCAATTACAAGTTTACGACGTGTGTATGAGTGTACTTTCAATCCAACGACTAATACGGGCTCATTATTATAGGAATGCCTGAAGGCAGCATCCTTTTAATAAGTTATTTGCTTAATTTGTGTCAGTGGTTTGACTGCGAGCATCGTCTGAGCAATGGTTGACACTTCTGCATTTACAATATCTCCACGCTTCTTTGGTCGCATCATTGATGGGCCCTCGATTATTCATCTGAGAAGTACATGAAGATATATTGCTATATTCTTCTCATTCATCAGTGTTCAGCGATCCGTCAAATTTCCATCCACATTTTCTCGCATTCGGTATGTCTTTTCGGATTGACTGGTCTCTTTAGAAACGCTCTCATAATCAACACTTCGAGATTGCTCTTCTCTTCTCATTACTGCATCGTTTACACCCACAGAACAAATTCGTTCACATTCATTAGGTTTTTAACGTGAAATTGAATGTCCGGTATGCTTTTTCTGATTTTCGCCTTGATTAAGTTATCTGTGATTAGCCTAACTTCTTCCACTCCATTCATTATACACATGTTCTTGTAACGTGAGTGCAACATCATCTATCGGAATGATACTGGATTAATATCGCACTTTACTTTGAGAGACAGTTTCCATCATTGTCCAGGATTGTTTGCACATTGAAATTTATTAAGGCCAATAACACACATCACTGATAATTTAAAACTTGAAACCATAGAATGTTAAACAGAATCAGAGATATGCATATTTCTATCCGAAAATAAAAAAAATTCAAGATGTCCGCCAAAACCCCAAGAGGGCCACTCAAATGCGAACCACATTTTTCTCAATCACTGATGTTTTCAGAATGAGAATCAATTGTTAGATATAAATTACCAAACAAAACGAGCCATTCTGCCATAAGTCGTATATGCCCTACTCACACCGAACTAATTAGTAGTGTTGCATTTAACCCATTAACATAGTTTGTTCAGGAAAATCTAAATATGTTCTTGTTAAATGTCCCTTTGCAGGTCACGAGATGCCTATTTTTCAAGATTTACCACTGGAATGACTGGCTCGCTTACCGAGCCAGTCATTCCAGCGGTAAATTTTCAAAAATAGTCTTCTCTTGGCCTGCCAAAGGGGCAGTCGTCAATGCCATCGCAGAGGCAGGTGTTACCTTTGCCCAGATCATAAGGTTTCTAATCAACCATAATTCTGGCTTATCTGACGACGATTGATGATGATATAGATGCTCACACCATATGATCAGGAATGTACTGAAGGAACTGATCCTTATTCACATTAGACCTTGAGTGACCACATGTACACTAATAATAATAATAATAATAATAATAATAATAATAATAATAATAATAATAATAATAATAATAATAATAATAATAATAATAATAATAATAATATGTATGACGCGGAGACATTTCAACTACAAAATACAAACATAAATTGCATATAATATCTTTGAATTACTATAGCTTATTTTGACATCAGACGTACGCATACACACTTACACGCACTATCACACGAACACGCGTACGCGCACACATTACGCACACACGCATGCGTGCAAGCAGACGAGCACACGCGCAATATTTGAATTACTCTTTTCTGTTATCATTTATAGGCCTGATACGTGGCCTTTGAGAGATACGATAAGGTCCATTGATACAGTATGCTCATTACACCAAACAGGTGTATAGATTACCTAGTTCAAAGGACACGCTGGCGGCTTTAGCGGAATAATAGATAAAATAATCATCGCATGTAGATATTACTATTTGGTTGTTATCTAGGTAGGTGGCCAACATCGAATCAAATATCATAATCACTTTTCCGTGCATGGAAGTGAAGTATGTATTTGTTATATTCACTGTTTTGTTAGCTGTCATTTATTTGGGAATCTGTTTCAGTATAGTTTAGTATCCGGTTGTGTTTAGTTCCCCGCATCATCTGAATATGGCAAGCTCGAACAGAAACGGCCAGGCCTACAACGTGATGGAAAGCAATGGTACAACACTGACGCGATTGCACTTACCAATACATTTAGGTAGCAATGACTACATACCGGAGTTTATGTACAAAGAACTTCCAGTCGTGTACCTGTTATGTGGCGTTGTTTTTAATGGATTCTTAGTATACTATTTATTTGCGGCCAAAAAATATAAGACGCCATTGTTTGCTTTCAGGACAAGCCTAGCGTTCGCAGATATTGTATCCTGCATTGGTTTTGCTGGCTGGATCTGGTTTCTGGAGCCAGTTGTAGATTTGGACCTAGCAACGCTGGCTTGCGGACTTATTATATACGTAGGGAATATTGGCGTCACAGCAAGTGCATATCATCTCATGTTTTTCGCTGGGTTGCGGTACTACCAGCTTTGCTACCCACTCAAATCACGTGCTGTGGTTACGTGTCGCATTGTGCTATATTGGTGTCTGGGAATCTGGGGAGCTATGTGTGTATACCACGCCCCGATCAGCGCTTACTTTGCTGCTCATCATGTTATTTACGAGAATAGAATTGTTTCCGTGTGTATATTTGATGGCAATATATTTGCAAGAGACACGGTTTATCTGACCTTGAATACGATCCTACCGTTTGTAACCATTACGCTTTTGCACATTTTGAAATACATCCAAGTCCTGAGAGCGTCACATTCCCTAGATGTTCAGCAGGAACGTCACAATGCTGACGCTCGTGCCATTACCATTGTGATAATACTATTCTTCATCGCCTGGGGTCCTGCCAATGTTTACATGCTGATGCATAAATATGCACCTAATCAGAGTCCATACCAAGATAAACTGTACTTAGTGCTACTGTACTGCATAGCTTCCAACTCAGTCCTCAATCCCATAGTGTATTGTCTAGCAGCGAAGACCGTGAGAAAGGATGTACAAGCACATTTCTGTGCAAAACAAAAATAGCTAGGGGCCTATTCTTCTTACTGATGTGGTGCCGATGCACCACCATAATCAGAGCATAATCCGAGCATTGGCGGGAACAGCCGGAAATGTCCGAGTGTTGTCGGTTACCATGCAAGAAGTGTCTATAGAACCAGACTGATTCCTGCTGGCCACTGAACAGGACGTACAGTCCGCGACGTCCTGGCCTTTAAGGTTAGTCATCGCGCATTGCTCTATTCTATTGTTACGTTGCTATATTATATACTAAATTGTATACCCAAAAGCACCACACTGCTGCTACTAAACTTGTGTGATACTGTAATATTATCAAGAATTCATGAGAGTTAAGCTGCACTCAATCTGATACAGCTGTCCCCACATGCAATTTCTGCTATTGTGCATCTGATATAGCTGTCCCCACATGCAACGTCTGCTATGGTGCATCTGATACAGCTATCCCCACGTGCAAGTTCTGCTATGGTGCACCTGATATAGCTGTCCCCACGTGCAAGCTCTGTTATGGTGTATCTGATACAGCTATCCCCACGTGCAAGCTCTGCTATGGTGCATCTGATACAGCTGTCCCCAGATGCAAGCTCTGCTATGGTGCATCTGATACAGCTATCCCCACGTGCAAGTTCTGCTATGGTGCATCTGATACAGCTGCCCCATGTGCAAGCTCTGTTATGGTGCATCTGATACAACTGTCCCCACGTGCAAGCTCTGCTATGGTGCATCTGATATAGCTGTCCACACGTGCAAGCTCTGTTATGGTGCATCTGATACAGCTGTCCACACGTGCAAGCTCTGGTATGGTGCATCTGATACAACTGTCCCCACGTGCAGGCTCTGCTATGGTGCATCAGAACATCCACCGTGTCACGCTGATCATCCGAGTAAAACGCATTAAATTCATAAAACGGGATTTGGTTAGTAAAACGGGATTCGGTTTATTGCAACAACAGTTATTAGGTAAGTAAAGTTAAAATTTGTTCCTCTTTTCCTAGTTTTGAAAACTTCAGCTTAAAGTAAGCAAATATGAAACAAACTGTATCTGTTCTATGATATTTAAATGTTAGCTTCAAATGTGTTGTAATAATTACGTGGTCATTGATTGTATTTTGACAGTAGACTAGTGAAGTTACCATATCATCGGCAGAGCATACGCAGCAATCATATTTCCGTACAATCCCGTTAGCTTATGCCATCCGCAACAGGTTTGGACTCCAAATTCGATATAGCATAAGTAGACAGATTAACAACCAATCTTGCTCGATTTCTTGTCAATTTCAGAAAGGAAATACTTCATGTCAAGTATATAAGCGTAGGGGATATTCGTAATCGAGATATACACTAATGCAATTTTATAAAACTTAACGTTTAGATAATTGTAATTGTTAATATGCTTATGTTATAATCAATATAGACTTCATTATTTGTGATATGTATGGAGTCTATGTTGATCGTTTTAATTATGTTAGGTGTTACTATGCGACATGCAGTGTTATATCCGTGTTATCCAGACGGATTGCAATGCATTGTGTGTGTGTGTGTGTGTGTGTGTGTGTGTGTGTGTGTGTGTGTGTGTGTGTGTGTGTGTGTGTGTGTGTGTGTGTATGTGTGTGTGTGTGTGTGTGTGTGTGTGTGTGTGTGTGTGTGTGTGTGTGTGTGTGTGTGTGTGTGTTCGTGTGTGTGTTCGTGCGTGCGTGCGTGCGTGCGTGTGTGCGCGGGCTGGCTGGCGGACGGGTCAGCAGGTGTCAGTGTGTGCGTGCGTGTGCGCGTGCGTGCGATTTTAGTCATCTTAACATTAGATGGAATAACAATTATTCATCTGTCTAGCAGAACTGAATAATCATCGAAGTTTTCACCGAATCAGATTTATTAATTTATCATCAGAATGATACGTTTTCTCCACGTGTCATGAATGATTTAGTTCAATCTTTAGTCATTCTTGCCAACAGGCCAGATTTCAGGTTCTGGGACGTTTTGAAGAACATAGTTCCAGTTTGAACGTTCATTGTCAGTAACCCAGTCTCCAGCTCCTGGTAGGACAGATTAACGTGCATACGTAGCTGTTCAATTGTAACACCGTCAGTGTCATCAGCTTCTGACCGCTTGTGGCCAGTTCCTGTTCCGAAGCCATTAGAATATCTCTCAGGGCCGGAAGTCGATTCGACATCATAAAGTATCAGCGGCTTCTGGCGGCTTGTGGCCAGTTCCGGTTCCAGATCCATTCAAAAATTTCTTGGGGTCGAGGATCGGTTGAGCATCATCAGTACCATCGGTGAGATTCCTGGCTCACTAATTCAAATGGGATTTTTGAACTCTCTTCTTTGCGTTGCTGGGTAAAGACAGAGTTGGAATCAATGAAAATTAAATGATAGTTAAGATGGGGCTCTTTCAATCTTTAAAAACCTTGAACTAAGGTGTGCACATTCACATCATTAATATCATTTTCGGTTTCCATACCGTGAACAAGAAAGAGTATGGTCAGTAGGCATGTAATAATTCTGGTGATGATCATGTGATATAAGTTTGGTCTACATATTTATAAATGTGCTGCCTCTCATGTTGTGCTAAATCTTATTCATGATTGCATGATGTCATCGAGATATGATTTTGGTAATCATATTTGAGTACAAGTGGGCTAATGTTTTGATGTTCAAACGGGAGACAAATCCTTACCGCAATGGTTATAGTGACACATGCTTACCTCCCTTGACCTAACAACCCCATTTTGGCTTATTTACAGCTAAGTATAATGACACCAATTTCAAGTTACGCCATGCGGAAATTAACACCATTATTATGACAATACAATGAGTTTTTCTCATGCGCTAAACCATTGAATGTTCCTAAGTACTTTACTATCATGTACTTTAAGAACTATTTTAGTGACAGTACACAATAGTCATTTTATATGACGTTACAAATGGTGCAATCTCGAAATTGACATTTTGAAGACAGCCGAAATCTCCACGACCTGGATACTGGATCATTTTAGTCTGAGGGTTATAAAACCTCAATGTTTTGCATCCGGAATTGTATACACATAAAACGTTGAAATAATGTTTGAGCAACCGCGTTATCTAGAGCTTTCTGACGCTAATTATGAATTCTAATATTTTGACAGGCATATTATAGTTGTCTCTCGATATTATACCAGTTTTCGTTCTAGCGGTGTTGACAGTTTTCTGTAAAAAGGATTGTCTAATTGTTGGAGTGATTTAAACAATTCAATTCTCGGGATAGTGTTTCGTGCTCTAGCCCGCAGTATGGACAGTATATACAATCGCAGCATGTCGCATATTCACTGGTTAGGTAGGCCTTGTGAGATTGGTTACATTAACTATTTAACATCGGCGGAGAACAACCGTTTTTTACTGAGAAATATAATCAAAATTGGCTTAAAATGACTATTTAATTCGTCCTTTGATTTCTGAATTTTGCTATTTGCGTACATTTTTTTCGACATACGTGTTATACAGTTAATATATTGTACAGTACTTGTAGGTTCATTGAAGGCGTTTTACAGATACGATTTCTTCCGGGTAGTTTCAGACATCTGTTTATGGCCCTATGAACTTCTCGCTAGCACCTGTCTGTATTCAATTCCATCAGAATCAGGGATGGGTATATTCAGTTGTGTTGATGATTCTCGGTTTAAGGATGACAAGCTGTCTCTCTGGATATGAATGTTGTTGCTGCAGTGGTGACATGTTTTTTCGTACATGGTACTGTATATGGTTTCTTAATTTTCAGGAAAATATGTATTGTGCATAAATATTATGTTTTTCATTTGACATTGACAAATGGACAAGCTATATATTATTAATTATGTTTTATTTGATTTATGTTCATTCTGATCTATCTAAATAAAACATTTTTGCATTTTATTAAGAAAATATGAGTATTTTTCAAAAATTATGCTCAAAGTCCACGTGCATCAACCATGAAATAGTGGAATTCCACTTAAAGCATTGACATCTGAAAAAAATTTCCTTTTATTTTTCTTTTTCTTTAAATTTAGGATTAAAGCATTCAATGTTTATTTAGGTCTAATTTAGCTTAAATAAACTAAATACGTTTATAAGTAGTCCCTAACATTGATAGCAATTTCTACTTTTATTGAATGGGAAATCTTCTCACTCCCCATTTAATTTATGTCTTTGAAAATATAAGATAAAATTTTTTTTGGGTGGGAGCATGTGACGACTATTGTTATGATATGATCGCGAGATCATACGTAGCTATCATGCTTCCATACACACCCGTCAGCTTATGCCATCCACAACACGTTTAGACTCCAAGGTCATTATTTGACGTCATAATCATTACTAATATTCAGTCTTTTGAGTTATATTGAAAATTCACATCATACAGTAAGCTGACCCACGCCACACGAAATACAACCTCCTTAGAAAATGTGACAACTATAGAGAAAACTAGTGAAATGGTTAATATTTGTAGAAAGTAAAACGGGATTCGGTAATCGGTAAAACGGGATGTGGTGTTGAGCAAAATGGGATTGTGTTTTAAAGTCAATATTTAAATCCTCTACAATATAAATAGACAGATAAACATCCCATCTTGCTCGCTTTCTTGTCAATTTCAGAAATGAATTACTTCATGCCAAGTATATAAGTGTAGGGGATATTCGTAATCAAGATTTACACTTATGCCATTTTGTAACACTTAAAGTTTAGCTAATTGTAATTGTTAATATGATTATGCTATAATCAACATAGATTTCATTATCTGTATTATGTATGGAGTCAATGGTGATTGTTTTATTAATTATGTTAGGTGTTACTATACGACATGCAGTATCATATCCGCGTGATCCAGATGGATCCCAATGCTTTGCACGCGTGTGTGTGTGTGCGTGCGTGCGTGCGTGCGTGCGCGCCTGCGTACGTGCGTGTGTGTGTCCGTGCGTGCGTGCGTGTGTGCGTGCGTGCGTGCGTGCGTGCGTAAAATGGGATTTGGTAATCAGCAAAACTGGATTGTGTTTTAAAGTCAATATTTAAATTAATTAATTCGATTTGCAGAAGGATTAACTGATCAAACACATTATATATATATATATATATATATATATATATATATATATATATATATATATATATATATATATATACACGCACGCACGCACGCACGCACGCACGCACGCACGCACGCACGCACGCACGCACGCACACTATTATATATATATATATATATATATATATATATATATATATATATATATATATATTACCTTTCATTGTTTCGATTCATAATTCAATATCTAGCATGCTATTGTTAACATTATGTATTTCATTGGTATTAGAAGTATATCTAATCCCGTGTTTAAGACTATATGCTCGACCTCAGCGTGGCGCAGGGGTGTAACCCACTGGGTGTCAATCCAGATATTTGGAGGGGCTAGCCAGAGCATTATGCACAACACTAATGAAATGAAACTTGGAGATGGAATCAACCGAAATGGTGCTCGCCCTGTGAGGCTCCGCCAGGCAGGTGCAGCGCCGGGCTCCACGCCTCGAAGGCGCCCACCCTCAGCTACTGGAGGTCCCATCAACTCGTCTTGTGGAGCCAGGGGACGAGGATGGAGAGCTACTGGCCAACCGAAATAGAAGACCAACGGCAAAGAGAACCCCAGTATCAACATCATGCACTGGAACGCAGAAGGAGTTACCAACAAGAAATCAGAGCTCGAACAGTTGCTGTACGAAAACAAACATTGATATCTGCTGCATCCAAGAGACACACCTGCAAGAAGGAAAACCATTTAAGATCAGAGGTTACCAGGTTTTCCAGTGTGATCGAAGAGGAAGAAAGAAAGGCGGGGTGATCACCTTGGTCCGAAACAGCGTGAACGCCAGCCAGATCAAAACCTTTATGGAAGAGGCAGAATATATCAAGATCAAGGTAACAACCAGCAACTCTGTGATTGACATTGTCAATTATTACTGCCCTAATGACAAGAATCTCTCACTTGACACAATCCAGGTCCCGGACTGCCACTTCCTCATTGCGGGAGACTTTAATAGCCAGTCCCAGAGCTGGGGATACAGAACACTTGATAAACGAGGAGAAGACATTGAAGCATGGCAATATGAAAAGCACCTTTTACTTGTCAACGATCCCACAGATAAGCCTACCTTCTATTCGCGCCGGTGGCACTCGACAACAACGCCGGACTTGGCATTTTGTACAGAAGACATTCACAGAAACCTCAGTAGAGTGGTCGGATCGCAGTTAGGAGGAAGCGACCACCGCCCAGTCCTCCTCTCTCTTTCTGGAAGTATTTAGACAAGTTCACCTCAACATCCAAGGTGGAACTACAAAAAGGCAAATTGGAGTCTGTTCGGCATTCGTTCCAATGAGCTTACCCAAAATATAGCAGTAGAAGGGAGAAACATCAACAATGTGGTCAAGGAATTTAATTTAAGTATCCTCAAGGCTGCCAACGAAGCGATTCCTCGAGGGTTCAGGAAAAACTACCGCCCTACTGGACAACAGAACTGCAAGCAGCACATGATAAACTAGACAAGGCCAGAGAAGATGCAGAGGGTAATCCCTGTCATGAAAACCACTTCACGCTACAACAAACTAAAGCCAGGTATCTAAAGACCAAGCTGGAGGCCAAAAGAAGAAGCTGGAGGGAAAAGACGGCATGGTTTAATTTAGAGAGAGACACCACAAAGCCATGGAGACTGACTAAAGCACTGAATGATGAGGGGTCGGGGGAGAGAAGATTACTCTTGAAGAAGATGGACAAACACTGACATGAAAGATGGCTGCAGATGCCTTTGCGAAGGCATATGCAAAAGAAAGCAACATTTCTATACCACGAATGCATCAAAAAGAGGTTAGAAAAGAGCAAAAGGAAAGAACAGTTACCAACACTCACAATGCAATGAAAGTTGACATTAGTTTAGCAGAACTGAAGAAGGCTATCCGCCAATTGAAGAAGAAGAAATCTCCCGGGCCAGATGGCATTACGAATGAAATGATCCAACACCTTGGTAATGCATCTATCCGCAAGTTGCTAGACATCTTTAATCTCAGTTGGACCAATGGAGAGGTTCCTCAGTGCTGGAAGGAAGCCAGAATGACTCCTAGTCTGAAAAAAGGGAGGTACAAGACGAAAGTGCTGAGCTACCGTCCTATCAGTCTTACAAGCTGCATATGCAAGACCATGGAGCGCATCATCAACCAGCTTTTGCAGTGGTACCTGGAGTCGGAGCACATTATCGTTTCAGAGCAGGCCGGCTTCAGAAGATACAGGAGCACAGAAGATCAAACAACACATCTTGCACAGGTCATAGAGGACAATTTTCAAGCCAAGAAGGTGATGCTAGCTGCCTTTATCGATCTGCAGAAGGCATTTGACAAGATGTTGAAGGATGGCCTCCTCGTGAAGCTCCGGCGCACAGGCATCGGTGGCAACATGTTCCATTTGACCAAGTCATACCTACACAATCGCAGAGCTAGGGTGCTGGTGGATGGATAATCTGGACAGAATGTATTGCTGAGACAAGGTGTGCCACAAGGCGGGGTATTATCACCAACTCTGTTCATACTCTTCATTAATGACATTGTAGCAGAGCTGCCCAATGGGATCCAAGCAACCATCTATGCAGATGACCTCGTACTCTGGTGCACCGAGGAGTACAGAACGACTGCCACGTACAGAATGCAGCTCGCCTTGGACAGAATTACAGATTGGGCCAATCGCTGGTGTATTAAAATCAACAAAGAAAAATCAACAGCCATGCTATTCTCACTGTCCACCAAAACCAAGGTTGGAAATCTGACACTGGGCGGTACTCTACTCGAGTACGAGGACCAGCAGACATACCTGGGAGTAACCTATGACAGAAGATTAACATGGGAGGAGCACATCCAGAACGCAGAGGCAAAGGCCAGAAGAAAGCTAAACATCATGAGGAAGCTGGCAGGAACAAAGTGGGGTGCCAATGAAAGGATCCTCAAGACCATCTACCTAGGTGCCGTACGACCACACCTTGAGTATGGATCCAGCTCATGGATGACAGCAGCTAAATCTCATCAACAGAACCTCGACAGAGTACAAAACCAGGCACTTCGCATCATCACTGGTGGAATGAGATCAACACCAATGGAAAGAATGGAGCAGACAGCAGGCATCCCCCACTTAGCAAAGGAATGGAATGCAAAGCACTGATCCAAGCTGCAAAACTCAAATCGTTCAACAACCAGCCGATGAAGATCAGGCAAGCACAGCTGTCATCAGGAAGACTTAAAAGATCATGTTTTGTGAAAGAGACAAAAGCACTTCAAAGGAAACACCAAGAAATGTTGCCAGCACAAATAGAAGACTCAAACCACACCCTTGATCATCCACCCTGGGAAAACAAACTAGAGAGCATAGCTATTCGCACCACAGTCCCTCATCTCATAATCAAAGATGAACACAGTGATGTGAGCAAGAAGGCCCTGACCCTAGCCATGCTGGAAGAAATGTACCCTCAGGAGACATGGATAAGGATCTACACAGATGGATCAGCCAAAGATGCAATTAGGAGCGGAGGTGCCAGACTGCACATACAGTATCCAAACGGACAAGATGAGTCAGCTGCAATACCGACAGGCACACACTGCACAAACTACAAAGCTGAAGTCGAAGGACTGGTTCATGCAGCTAATACCATCAGCAGAACAGCAGACCCTATTGCACAGATTATCTTTTTATCTGATGCCCGCTCCGTCCTTAAGGCTATCACCAAAGGTAAGCTGCCACAACTTGAAGAAGCACTACAAACCATCAAATGCTTTCGGATAGCACTGCAGTGGATCCCCTCACAATGTGGAGTCCAAGGAAATGAGGAAGCAGATAAGATGGCAAAGGTGGGTGCAGAAGAGAATCAGACAGAAAACATGGTTACCCATACAGAGATGAAGACTATCATCAAGTCACTCTATAGTACACCTCAATCAGAAGATGCCTACCATCATCTCTCGAGGCCAGAGCAAGTGACCATTTTTCGTCTCAGAACTGGACACAACAGACTAAACCAACACATGTACAGGCGGTTCCACCTTACGACATCGACTGCTTGCCCTTGTGGAGAAGCAGAACAGACCACAGAGCACATACTTCAATGTTGCAGGTCGTATCAGCTGCTGAGAGAAGAGACCTGGCCTTTGTCAACCTCTTTTCTTGAAAAGCTGTATGGGCCTGTGGAAGAACTGCAGAAAACCACTGATTTCATCTTGAGAACGGCGCTCCAAGTGTGATACCAGCGATCGAAAAGAAGAAGAAGAAGAAGTATATCTAATTGTATACATGTATAAAAACTGAATCACTACACGTAAGTTCACACATGTATGAAATCATCACGCTGAATGACAGTTGATTGACTCGATGCGGACTGATGATGCATGCTAAGTTGATAGCTGATAGCATGTGTTCACGGCCAATATCAATCATGCCATCAGAATCGGGTCTTAATACGTATATGCATGACACTTAATTCAACGCAGCTCAAATTGACACCTGTACATTGAAAAAACCACCGTTTTGACTGAATGACGTTGTGACCCAAAGTAGCAATTTCAGCAATTTCTTTCAGTGGAATTGTTTCCAAAATAATTAGCGTGATTCAGTCTATAGCATTACAAAGCCAGGTTGCACTTGGGCTATCCTAATTTAAGCAAATCAGTGAACAACCTGTGAACTGCGATTTAACAAGTAAGGTCTATATTATATTTTGCCATAATTACATTTATACCAATTAATGGCGACGCATATTCATTGCAATTTACACATTAGGGGCCTACTTATGCAGCAGAAGATGGTAGGATTGCTCATTTGTGTCTCATATACCGATCTGTGTTTGTCTTTATAGTACGAGCCAATGGACTCTGCTACCTGTTTCGTGGCTATAAAACATGCATGGGTATGAGCATCTTCCTATCGCATGGTCTCGCCCTCCCACTAACGCTCCTGTGTCAAGTCCCGTGCCTGCAGGCTTTTGCTGTCTGGGCTAAGTACGCGAAACTTCATAAATGAGGTCAGCCAACTACCGCCTAATAAAATTGCTTGAGTAGTAGTAGTGTCAGGATTAAAATGATACCACCTCCCTCAACTGGCCGCCGTTCGGCAATCCGTGGCCCCCACCGCCCTCTCAATACCTGGGCATAGGGTTGCATGTGGTTGGTGTATGCCTCTAGATGGGGGCCCCAGGGATTGAGAGGGTGGTAGGGGCCACGGATCGCCGAACGGCGGCCAGTTGATGGAGGTTGTATCATTTTAATCCCGACACTACTACTAATGATACCACCGCCCGGCTGCATGGACTGCCGGAGACATGGCCCCCCACTGCCCTCTCAAGCAGCAGAGACCGTGGGGTACCACCTCCCTGGCCACCGGATCCGTGGCCGCCACCGCCCTCTCAATCAGCGGAGACCGTGGCGGTCTCCGCTGCATAGGGTGCGGGGGCCACCACGTGCCCAGACAGGGGATATACACCACACACAGGTACTGATCGCCACACATAATAGGGTCTGAACGCCCATTTAGAGACAGGCATCCACAGGGATATACACCATGAGTACTGTTGCACAGATTCGTGCTATTGCAAAGCAATTCGGCCTTAGAGGCCAAGAAACCCGACCTGCTCCAGATGATCGGCCAGGTCCGTGCTGAGGAGTGGCAGAAGCGACTCTCCCGAGCAATGAATACGGGAAGGTTTCGAGCGCTTACCGAGGATCCTTGGAATCCCCACAAGAAAGTGCAGTGGATATGTGAGTTTAGTCAGTTGGACGAGGAGGTGACTGCTAGCTTGCGAGCCAAGGCTGTAGCGAGGCGGATCGAGGCCCATTCACTGGAGCACTTAACTCGCCAATGCAGGGGGCCCCCACACCCTATGCAGGCATCCACAGGGATATACACCATGGATACTGTTGCACAGCTTCACACTATTGCAAAGCAATTCGGCCTTAGAGTCCACTCTAAGGCCAAGAAAGCCGACCTGCTCCGGATGATCGGACAGATCCGTGCCGAGGAGTGGCAGAAGCGACTCTCCCGAGAAAAGGTTTCCAGTGCTTACTAACGCGGATCCTTGGAATCCCCACAGGAAAGTGCAGCGGATACGTGAGCGTCGTCAGTTGGCCGAGGAGGTGACTGCTAGCTTGCGAGCCAAGACTGTAGCGAGGTGGATGGAGGCCCATCCACTGGAGTGCTTAACTCTCAAATGCAGGATTGTTAAGCAATGCCGAGGTCTGAGCCCAGCCTGGAGCATAAGGGGGCCATGGTCTGAACTCTTGGCCTGGAGCATAAGGCGAGAGGGCGACAACATTCTCGACCAGCATCTCGGCGAAAGGGAGACAGAGGATAGAGGACACTAGTCAGTACGCTGGGTATTTTTCAGAGGTCTAGAAAGAGACCTCACAGGCCAGATCATGCAAAAGATCCAGCAGACTGTCCAGAACGCCTTCTACCTCTGCTACACCCATACCTATCGCATCCATCAAATCGAAGACGGTATGGTGATGCTCTTCCACAAGAAAGCTCCAGAGAGTCCGTGGCTGAACATGATAGGAGCAGCTCAGAACTGGGTGGCAGCAAGAGAGAAAGCCCGCCTCGACACAGACAATATCGATCGACCCAACACCAAGTGGGCTTTCGTTTGATCAATCAACGTTGAGGTCAGGGCTGTCATCGACCACCAACCTCTGCTAGGGACAGGCCCCCCTCCCAGACTGGCTACGACAGAAGAAGAGTATGACTGCCCTCGACACATACAGGGACAACAGGTGTCTCTGGAGATGTCTAGCAGTCCACCGAGGAGCGAGAGCTGATAGAAGTATAGCCCCTGCATGAGTGCTTGCCACACCGTTCTACGGCAAGACAGTACCTGATGTCCGCAAGACCTTGCTGGATCAGCTGGACAGTGTAGAGGTCTTCGCCAAGATCTGGATTCGCATGTATGAACCAACCGAAGAGGGCACCTGGCACTTGATCAGGCAAGCGGCTCACTACCATGACACCATGACCATCAGAGTGTGGGACCAGCACACCTTCTACATCAAGAACATCTCCAAGCTGGCACATACACTAGTCTGCAGTCACTGTTAGCAGAGGTTTACAACGCCATGCAGATCACTGTACAGGCGGCAAAGCAAAAATCGTGTGTCCTGGCGAGAAGGTTGAGGCACCACAGTCTGCGTATGACAAAAGCCTTCTATGTGCCCCAACCATCCAGTTCGGCGGCTACTCATTGGATCGAGTATGAGTTGAGAAACAGATGCGTACACATACACCATGTAGAGTGTGGGCATGGTGGCGAGTGTTGGATCGAGGGTGCTCCCGTAGATGATTATGATCCGACTACCAACACTGTTTACCAGTTCCACGGCTGTCACTGGCACGGGTGTCCACAACACAAGCGAGGTTAGGATGCCGAACAAAGATATCGCAAGCCAGTCCTGAGAGAGGAGAAGCTGAGAGCCTCTGGATGCATGCTTGTGGTACAGTGGGAGTGCTGTATAAAACGCTGCCCAAGCGTCCCTAAATGAGTTCTGACTGTCCCATACCCACACTTCATAGTTTACGACTTCGAAGCACTCCTAGATGGTATCAAGACCCATCCTATGGAGACTCTCACGATCGAGAGTCCTCACATACCTATCTCTGTGTCAGTTGGCTGTTCTTTAGAGGGTGCCATGTGTGAGCCGACTCACCTCTGCAATCCTGACCCCAAAGAACTAATCAGAGAGTTCATGCTGGTGATCCAACGGCGGGCATCTCTAATCCGGACAAGGGTTAGGGCACAGGACATACGATCAGACCTGGACAAGCTCCCAAAGCAACAGCAGCGACTGATCAATGAGTGGTGTGACCAAGTGCCTGTACTGGGGTTCAACTCTTGGTGGTATGACCTGAACCTCATCCAGAAGTACTTTGTCGATGAGCTGACTGACAGTACAGGTACAGTGAAAGTCGCCAAGAAGGCTAGTCAGACCATGTACCTCATAACACCTGAGCTACGGTTTCTCGGTGTGCTGAGATACCTCGGCCCAGGAGTCTCGTACGAGGTATGGGTCAAAACTTACGGGTGTACACAGCAGAAGAGCTGGCTCCCATATGAGTGGTCTGACACACATGAGAAGCTCAACTATCCATGGCTTCCTGACTACTCAGCATGTACATCTAAGCTCAAGGATGGCTACCTTTTGACGCGAACAGAGTGGAAACAGTGTAACCAGACATTCAGTGAGCATGGAATGTGGACATTCGCTGATTGGCTGTGATACTACAACAACCTGGACGCCAGTCCATTCATCGAAGCCCTAGAGCGGATGCAGAGTTCTACACAGAACGAGAAATAGACATCCTCAAAGATGCGGTGTCTCTCCCAGGTGTGTCACTGCAGTACCTCCTACATAGAACTGCTCAGCACATGCCGGATGTTAGCCTCTATTCACCGGACAAGGAAGCCTACGAGATGCTGAAGGGAGCTGTTGTTGGTGGTCCCAGCATCGTGTTCACCAGATACCACGAGGCCAGTGTGACTCGAATCCGCCAGAGTGAGCGTGTCTGCCAACGTCTACTCGGCTATGACGCAAATGCTCTGTACCTGTCAACAATGGACAAAGAGATGCCATGTGGTAAGGAGAAAGTGTGGTATTGGTCCGGTGCCAGTGGGATAGCTAGCTTTAAGGAGGCTCTCCTAGCAGACAGCTGGTTTGGGTTTGCTGAGGTGGATATAGAGGTCCCCAAGGCTCTGTGGGCAAAGTTCGAGGAATGCCTTCTCTCTTCTATAACCGTGAGATCCCTGTAGAAGCAATCTCGTCTGAGATGCTGGCATATCTAGGGAGAACAGGGAGGAAGCAGCCCACCACCCAGAAGCTGATCAGTGCCCTCTCTGGCAAGAAGCAGCTGCTGTACGCCACGACCCTCAAGTGGTATGTAACCCATGGCCTGGAGATCACTGCTGTATACCACGCCATAGATTATGAGGCCAAGCGGCCATTCGAGTGGTTCATGGAGAATGTTTTGGAGGCCTGCCGCTCAGGAAATGTAGATTAGAGCAATGCGCTCTTGGCGGATCTCTTCAAACTCCTCAGCACAGTGACTACGGGAAGCTCATCGAGGCCCTAGAACGCCATAGCAACACCAGCTTCATGAAGGATGAATGCGTACTAGACAAGGCCCTGTGTAGTGCATGGTTCGAAGATCTCGAGGAGATTGGCGCGTCATACGAGCTCCAGAGTCGCAAGCCGAGAATCACTATTCGAAGGTCCTTCCAGGTGGGGATAGCCATTTATGAGCTCGCGAAGCAGCGAATGCTGGAGTTCTACTACGACTTCCTTGATCACTACGTAGCTCGTGACAGCTTTGAGTACCTGCAGATGGACACTGACTCTGCATATATCACTATAGCAGGTTCCAATCTCGACGACGTCATTTGACCTGAGATGCGAGCAGAGTACCAGGCTCATAAGCGGGACTGGCTAGTTTGGGACGAATGGTCTGGACGGACTCCGGGACTGTTCAAGCTTGAGTTCAAAGGCTCTCGTGGTATCGCTCTCTGCTCCAAATGCTACTACGTGGAGAGCACAGATGCAAGTAAGTGCTCGGCTAAGGGAATGTCAAAACGGCAGAATGCAGTCTCTTGGCAGAGGTTCTACAGCACCATACATGGTGGGGTGGACAGAGCTAAAAACCGTGGCCTATGCATGCGCAACCAGGGTATGGTGCAGTATGTGCAGGAAAAACTCAGACTCTCCGCTTACTATGATAAGCGCCATGTGCTGCCCGATGTTGTCCATACCGAGCCCATCCAGTGACATCCCTCATGAATAGACAGCAGCGGGCTTGAGCACTCCGGATGGAAGCAGCTGTGTATCTGTAGGGACTAGCCGAAGCTCCTCTCGCGCAAACGGTCGCCTGGGACCACTAGCCAGGTAGTACAAGGTGGACTGCCCATCCGCCTCCACATGTCGGATGACTGCTGTCAAGCCTGTGAACATCTATCGACCAGTTAGGGTCTGTTGCACGCCGTCGACCCCCTTCCAGCTCACCAGGCTCATACAGGTACCGAACCAGAGCATCAGCTGGTAGGCACTCCTCTCCCTTGTTCGCTCCTGCGGATGGTGAGACAACAAAGGATCATTGGATAGCCTCTACTGCTTCTTACCAGTTAACCGAGTAACCTCAGTATTGGATCTCTCTACCACCATGGGCAAACCTTTCACCCACACCCTGGAGCGATCACCAGGACACGGCATCTACTGAATATACTGATGTGGGAACAGTCTTTCTGCCAGAGTCTGGTTCCAGTGCTCGACGATTGCCTGGGCTCCGTGGTGACTAACTTCACATCGTCTTATCACCACACCATGTTTCCACATGAGGGCTGCTGTCTCGCCCCTGAACTCCTTACCCTCATCCACCTGTAACAATTCTGGCCACTGGAGGGGCTTTCCGGATCATCATAGACACTGCTGAACGCTTGGGCCACCTGCCCTGTGGACTTATCTGTAAGTGGTACAGCAGCTTTGTACCTACTGGCGACATCGATGATGGTGAGGGCGTACTTGTAGGTTTTACATGTTTCCGAATGGCAGACTCTGTCATGTGAAAGGAATAGAACATCTGCCTGGTGAACGCTGTTCAGAAAAACTTCATCGAAATGTGCACGCTTGATGTGCTGTGGACGGGGTCTGTATATCTGCCACATCGCCTGGCAGCTGAGCCAGTGGCTAACCGCCTCCAATATGAACTTGTGGCCCTTGCGACATGCGAACTAGAGTAACTGGTGAGGCTCGCAATAATATCCACCAGGCTGGTAGTAGAGCTCTTCAAGAGGGCAGTTCTCCCAGATTTCATCACTGATGTCGACTCCTGTTCTATTACGTATGGCCTGGGCAAACTCCAGACAGGCGAACAGACAACCTTCGTTCATCAGGCCATCGATGAACACCTCTTTGAATACCTGTGAACACTGCTGTCTAATCTCTGCAGCACTGGTGCTGTCACTGAAGGGTAGCTTATCGACCAAGGCTTGCCAGTTAATGGACTTGACCAGGTCTTACAGAGACGCCATCCTTATATAGTGCAGCTTAAATGTTCCTTAACCCAGATGGCCGTGAGTTCTATGGCAACGTACAGTAGCCAAGGGCCTGCAACTCCGAAGAATGTACCTAATCCTGAGGCGATGGCTGGTATGGTTTCAGAAATCTTCTCCACCCCATGGAGAGCATTGTTGGCGATCTTGTGGACCATCTCACCAGCCTTCATTGTGAACAGAGCGATCAGAGCCCCAACTGCTGGTAGCAGCCCGATAGAACCTTTTACGTAAGTGTGGGATTCAGGCACGGTCTCCACGTCATACTCACCCGCGGTCTCTGCTACATCGTAGTCATCTGCATCATAATCCTCCTCATCATAGTCCTCCTCATAGTCCTCGTCATCTATATTCTTGACTGGATCAGCCTCTTGTTCATACATCGCGTCGCCGTCATCCCCACTGCAGCCATATAGTAGCATTAAACTGTAGTCTATAGCATAGCATCTGCAATCTTGAATGCAGGGGTGTTTGCCTTAGCGAACTGGGGACAGGCGGCAGAGGTCGAGCATGAGCGTCATAACCAGGCGGTGGAGAAGCTGTCTAAGGAGAAGAGAGTACAGCAAAGCCCTCGAGCATGTGCACACCGACGCCAACTCCGTGCTCAGGCCAAACGGAACCTCAAAGAGGCAGATGAGAGTCTCGATGAGTACTACGAGGCTGTATCTGAGCCAACGCTCGACTATTTAGCATTGACAGGTCAGAAGACAGCAGAGCTTATAGTAGTGTTGGCAGCTGCAGTGGGGACCATGGCAGGAGTCGTGTTCTACGCACGCTCAAGCTGAATACCTGATGTGTTCGACACGCATACCTTAGCATAGCCAAAGTAAAGTACCATCACACCTAATGAGCGAGTCCCAGATATGAGGTTTCCGATGTTGAAGCTGAGCTGGTTGCCCTGATTAGGTGGAATGACCCTGCCCCAAAGGTGGTGACGGCCCTCGAGTGCCAACTCGAGGTCGTCGCTTCCACTGGTTAGGCGTAGAAGTGCATATGACTTAGTTTTCTGTCTGTAGAGTTGGCAATCAGCCAGCTCGCGTACCTCACCAAGAGCATTGGTCCCAGCAACCACAAGCTTGAAGTCGTCTACCTTATCCACCTGCTGAATGGCTCCTCCCTCTGAACCAGGACCGCAACAGTGACACAGTCCGATGCACCACGATGCAATGTCAGCTCAACCCGTTGGTTAGCTGTGGCTTGGACCTGCTGGTACATGAAGTCTTGGAGCATTCATCATCGCATCTGCGAGCTGCTCAGTGTACACCCGGAGGAACAGTCTATCCTGCATGGCAGCCGGATTCACGTGTGTGTTCTCGAGGAGGGTTACGAGTGGAACTGCCACAGACTTCTCAACACCTGACGTAGTTCGAATTCCATGAACCCCTCATTGCACCCCACAGTGTAGTACCCCTTTCCCTTCACATAGAAGGTTCACATAGGTGGCGTCCACGGTGTTGTTGCTCTGCATGATCTCCCACCTGTTCAGAACCTGTAGGAGCTCTACCATCTGTTCTATTGTGCTCTGAAGCTTGAACTCGAGTGTCATGCTCTTGATCTCGTGGGTCTGTACCGAGATTGCAAAGTCAATGTACATCCCAGCAGCGGACAAAGGGTTCTCATCGTGTATACTGGGGCGAATCACCATCAGGCGGTCCTTCCGAGGATCAGTGCGGTGCGATGTCGCGGGTTCAATGGCCCCATCTGGATGTTGTACATACTGCAGCATGTTTAAGTTCTGGGTACATAGAGGTTTTAAATGGCTGCCATGTTTGGTAAAGCTCTCCAGCAGATTGTCTATAGGCAGCAGGACTAGTCGGCATGCCAGTTAGCACGACAGTAAGCATGGCAGCCACGTCGTGCACTGTCCCACTGTGACAGGGTCCGAGGACTGCTTCGTGACATCAACATTATCCACGAGCGAGCCAAGGTCACACCTCCGTCTGATGCAGAGATACTGGCCGCCATAGAGGAAGGAGCGCCAGCTCGTAGTACAAAAGGACTCCTGACTCAGATACTCTACTGGAGGTTTGACAGCAACCAGGGCAGGACACTCGGTGCTGAGCTGACAGAGGAGCTGTGAAGATCTAGGATTTGGCAAGGGACAGATCTGCTTCCTCGAATACCTTATCATGGGCGGGAGTATCATCGAGCAGCTCCTGCGAGCTAAAGGTTTCTACAAGGATCGGGAGTATCTGTCAGATGTGTTCCAGCAGTTGCAGACCACCATGGCCTCACCAGACTCAGAGCTGAACAAGGCTCTGCGATATTACAAGCTGGATAAAGGATGCGCTGCAGAACCCTCCAGCCCTTGGATGTGCATGTTGTCCCAGCCGAGACCGTGGTCCCCACTGTTACTGTACAGAGTCAGGATTGTCTTATAGCTGATTTGCTAGTGGCGGAGTAGGCTGATCCCACACGCCATGATAGCTAGGACTGAAAACACTCGTAGAGCTACCACGAGAAGCGGTGTCATGTCGACTGGCTGCGTTGTCGGGGTCGGAATGACTGTATGGCCTGTACTACACGTAGGGGCATTGATGGCAGTGGTGAAGCCGAAGTGGACCTAGGGGGAACTCCCCTCGACTATCATGTTGTTATAGCCCCTGACTTGGAGGTCTTCGATGTTCATGATCATGTTGCTCGGAATCAACCGTAGGTGTGGCGAAATAGCAAAGTCAAGTTTGCGATGGGCCTTCTGCAACCCATGCTAGAACTTAGCAATAAGACTACTGGGGTCTACCACGATGATCATATCCTCAACGAGACTGATGAACATGGCCTGGACCTCTACTCCGCTGACACCATCTATGGAAGGCCGCAGCTGGATCTGTGCCATAAGGAGGCAGTAGCACAGTGCTTCCAGGGACTGGTTGATCCGAACGATCCCTGCTGGTGTGAGGCCTGAGGTGGTGTGTGGGACAAAGTACTTCCACACATCTGGATAGTCCTGCCGCAAGCCAGTGATGTGCATATTTTGCACCAGCGCTCCAGGGTCAGACTCTGGATCAAACGAGAATGTCACTGTCTTCCGACAGCCTACTCGTCGGGGTGTTCGATAGGGAAATCGTGAGTAGTCACGTCTCGGGTCACAGTACATAACCACTAGACCGCTGTTGTCACCACCACGCCACCGATAGTCTGGGTGAGCACTGAACTCTCTCTGTAGTCTGCTGGCCGCTGAGACGCTATGACTGTTGAGCTGTGGGTCGAAGGCATTTGTATCAGGGAGGCTTGGTCGCACCGTGAAGTACACGTGGAATCTGAGACAGCTGGCGATGAGCACACCTTCAGGAGTACCAGAATAGGAGTGATGCAGGGTGGAAATTACTCCACATCCTGCTGTGGCACACCACACAGCAAAGTTCAGCTGCTGATTCTGGTATGAGAGGCTTGGAGTAGTCATCCAAGTATGAGCTTGCTTCGCATCCTTGATGGTGATGGGGCGGTTGGTCAGTGGTCGTGGGTTGACGGAGAAGCTGGTTCGGAACCATCCATCCACTGTGATGAAGAACGGTGTTAGCTCTGGTATGTCATCCAGTAGACCTCAGGCAAGTCAAGGGTGTACCCAGGAGGGGCAGTTGGCTCTGGATGACTGTCGTGAGGTTCAGTTGGAAGGCCATCCAATCTGGTGTTCTTAAAGCTACCATACAGGCAGCACACCATTTGTAGTCGTCTCGACTCTAGAGACCAGCGAGGTGACCTCCACCATATCAACCCACACGCTGTAGCCTTTGAGGTATTGCTGTCGCACTTTAGGTTTCTCTGTGCGGTACAGGGCTTGGACTTTCAATATATGGTGGTACTCTTCATTGGTGACCTGGCCATCCTCGAGAGCTTTGCTGACATACTCGTCGGTAGTCCGTACCATACTCTGTGCCAGTGCCACGTACTTAATATGCTTCTCCAGCCTCCTTGTGATCTGCCGCTGCCCCACCCCCAATCCTGTGGCCAAGACAGTGGCGGCTAGTGTCACGCCACCCAGCGGGATGGGGATGATGGCCCCATCCCTGTAGCGAGAGTGGCCACAGCTGCCACCACAGCACTGGCTCCAATCACACCCACAGCAGTGGTTGTACGTGCGAGGACGTTGTAGGCTGTCTTATATCGCCTGCGCCTTCTGCTGTACTTTTCTGCCTCATGGACGAGATTCTGTCTGATGGTATCTATCTGCTGGAGTCGCCAGCCGTGGATGGTACCGCCTTCATCAGCCGTCAGGGAGGGGTATAGTTCTGGTTGCTTCCGCCACTCTGATTTTGCCATAGTATACCTGGAGATTAAACCCGCATCACCTGCAGAATCTGCTCATGAGTCATAGAAGGGTTCATTTTGGAGAGCCTATCGAACCATGCCAGCTTGCTGGTGTCGAGACAGACGTCTCTTAGACAGGGGTCATCCAGCACTATGTCGGGTGCCAGTAGCTTTCTGAGACGTGACATCTGGAACTTCACCTTATGACTCAGATAGTAGGTCAGCCGCTGGATGGCTTTCTTGGTCTTACACTCCTGCGCCACCTCCTCTTCCCACTGTATGGCATCTGGCTCATCCTCGTCTGTGGCATCTTCCACAGTTTCCACTACATCTGGCTCATCGGCGCCTGTCAAGACTCCTGCATCTCGCTTACTCTCCTCCAGGAGTGCCTGCCAGTATCGGGAACCTGCACTGTTCCTTCAACTCCTTACAATGCTCGCGTTCTATTGATACCAGCTCTCCCGCTGTAGTCGCTCTCCTTCTTGTTGCAGTGCGAGTCTCTGTTGGTTTAAGGCCTTTATCTATGCAGGGGTCATGATGGGGCAACCCTGTGGCTGGCTCTTCATCATCTCGGCAAAGGTCATATATTCCTGGTGTGATATCATGTCAGGTCAATGAGTAATAAGAGTGTCAACTCTAAATGGGAATCCGATATCCCATCCATGCTGGCATATATGTTAATGGAGGGGCTCTCAAACAGGTGATTTACAGGTGTCAACAGGCTAGGACTGATAGCTTTCCATCGGTTGTTGTTGGCACCTGGGAGATATTCTATCACGTCCTGGCCGACTTCTACCAGTGAGCTGCTGTGTGCACTGCCCAGAGGTTGATGTAACACATCGGCGTGTATGTATGTTGTACCCTGTTGGGGCACCTCGAAGAAGACCCATTCTGCACGATACTGTACCACCAATCTCCCCTCTAGAGAGGGTGAGATTACGTTCTCACCACCGGAAAGCAGCAGTCGGACAATCGGCATGGTTATATGTCCTGTTTAAAACCCTCCAATAGCATGCTATGGAAGCCATATCTGCTCACTCGACTGGTCTTGCTGACCTTGCAGATGTGTACGCAGTTGATGCTGGCAAGGTAGAAGAGAGTGATGGAAAGTCATTCGCCCTACAGTATGAAGCAAGCTCAAATGCATTCTCCCTCCACCCCATTGGTGGTGATGGGGTGGAGCTGCTCACAGACCTCAAGGATGTGATGAAGGAGCGCCTGGGTCGCAACATAGATGGCCACAAGATCGTGTTTCGGTACGATTTCCCGAAGAGGAAGTATATCCTCGAGCCGTTGATTGAGCTCTCGGATACAGAGGTGGCAGACATCAACACCCTAAATAACGACCTCAGCTTTCATCTGGTCAAACCCTATTCGAGCGGTGCCCTGCCGATGGCCCATGATGGCCTGCTATTGACCCTGGCAAAAAACCTGCAGTTCATATTTCAGAAGAATGAAGTGTGGTACCGCGCTGGATCTGGGGGTGACTGGCAAGCATGGTTGCCCCTATATAGGTCTCCCGCAGTCATTGACATAGAAGTTACTCCTCTCTCCACTGTTGTGAAAAAGGATGGGACAGTTCGAAAGCTCTACAATCAGGGATCATCCTTCCTCACCTGCATAGGTCTCCCTGACGAGGGTGGGTCCCCGGATCGGGGTACAGGTGGAAAGCTCCAGCTGCGTCGTCCATTCGATGGACCAGAAGAAGCTGTTAACCTCCAGGAGGGCACCCTATGGGTAGATGGTGTGTTACATGTCTCCAAAGTCAAGGGTGCTGTTAAACTGCTTCAGCGAGTCGGACTCACTAGCCCGCAAATGACTCATATAGTCCTAGAGCTACGTTTCTTAGCCGGCGGCAGAGTGAAGCAGCTAGCCCCTGCCCCTGAGGGGATGAAGATCACTATCGATCCGGATGGAACAGGGCTCGATCTGGCACATATATTTCTCGAGGGGTTCACTCTGTTCAGTTTAACTCTTCATATATAGCCTTGATTCTCATCATACTGCTCGTGCTGGCGTCTACAGCAGTGGCACAGAGCACTGAGAATGCCATGTTATTGGATACCAAGTGGGTCCACTTCCGGTATGACCCCCAGTACAATCCTTGGGTTGACCCCTTGCGGAGAAACATTTACGACCGCTTTCACCCACGTGAAGAGATCGAGTCTGTCTGCCACTTCTATGGGGTGGAGAGGGTAGGACGTGGTTGTCTGCTGGAGACCCCTGCTCTGCACCAGATTCTCTGCATAACATGTGAACATGCCAGAGTCTGCCGTGGTTCAAATGCTAATCACTTATAGCATCTTCCCAGGTGAGCGTTGTCAAGGTAGATGGAAGCCACTATGGGTGGTCCCATCATGCCGATGCGACTATGGGCGAGACTACTTGTTTGTGTGAGCCTACACAGAATAGAGAGAGAGGCCGGCCCTGTGGTTGATGGTGATCAGTGGTGTATATCACTGTGGAGGCTCTAAATGGGCGTTCAGACCCTGGTAGTAGCAGTGTGATACTACCTCCCTCTCATCAACCTATGCCCCAGGGATTGAGAGGACGATGGGGGCCACGGATCCGCCGGCCAGGAAGGTGGTACCCCCATGGTCTCCGCTGCTTGAGAGGGCAGTGGGGGCCACGGATCCGGCAGGCCATGTGGCCGGGTGGTGGTATCATTAGTAGTAGTGTCGGGATTAAAATGATACAACCTCCCTCAACTGGCCTCCGTTCGGTGATCCGTGGCCCCCACCGCCCTCTCAATCCCTGGGGGCCTCCATCTTGAGGCATACTCCAACCACCTGCAACCCTCATCTAGAGGCCTACACCAACGACATGAAACTATATGCCCAGGGATTGAGAGGGCGGTGGGCGCCACGGATCACCGAATGGCAGCCAGTTGAGGGAGGTGGTATCATTTTAATCCCGACACTACTACTGCTCGGTTATTACCATCCTACTAATATACTTTCGTGTCTCACAAGCTCTCCATCGATGTTGGCACGAAGCTACAACTCTATTTTTAGATTTATAGCGAGATTGAAGTAGGCAGAAATCTGATTGGCTACCTGAAACCGGCAGCGAACATAACGAGAAATCGCAGGTTTGCAAGTATGGCCTCGAATAGCGAAGCAATGTGAGTGGGCGTATGATGGGGTATGAGGGACGGTCGGGAAGGGGCCTTTTATTTTTTTTAATGGGATTTGGTACATCATATTGCCATACCAATTCGGTTTTACTTTATTCGGCTTCGCACTGCGAAACTTCTTTGCTGTGGACTTTGATCTCGTTAAGCAGGTGTGTGATATTTAGCTGAATACAATATGTATCTAGCAGAGGGTCCAGTTTTTTCTAGAAAAGACATCTTATTAAGAAACTTAACATGTGATTTAGGATCATCGTCGATTTCAATAAGTTTATTCCTCAGACCTAGTCCACTCATCCTATAAAGTCTCAAAGCAATTCAATAAACGTTAATAGAGTTATCATCCAGAAACCAATTGTCAAAATGGCCACCATTGGCTGGTGGCCTTCTTAAATCGTGGATCATCGTCGATTTCACTATGTCTTCCATACATATTCCAAATACCCTCTGATGTTTCAAAGTGGTCTGAAAATGATAACGGAGCTATCATCTGGAAACCAATTTGAAAGGTGACCCGCGAGGGCTTGGTGGCCATCTTGGAAATAGGATCATCGTCAATTTCGATATGTTTCTTCCTCAGATGTAGTCCCATAATTATATGAAGTTTCAAACGAATCCGATCAAGAGTAATGGAGTTATCATCCGTAAACCAATTTTCAAGATGGTCACCCATGGATGGCAGCCGTCTTGGATTCCATATTATCATCGATTTCGACAGGTTTCTCCTCCGGACCCAGTCCAACCATGCTATGAAGTTTCAAAGCAATCTGATAACCAATAATGGAGCTATCATCCGGAACTAGATTTTCAGTGACTCCAACTTTTGCACAAATAGTCTTCTTGGCCTGGAAATGGACATTCACAAAGCAATTTTTTTTTCCTGACCAAATTTAGTCGGTATTGGCACCCTAGTTAGTCGCACAATTTGCGTGGCCCCATGGCTGATCCTGAGGTCTCTATTGCTATAATAAAACAAAAAGTTACACTAAACTTACCAACCACACCCCGTAACATTTATACTAAGGATGCAACTAAGTCACGAGATTCCATGGTTTCATTATTGACTACTGTTTCGAAGATGCAAGCCCAAGCTTCATTGACAGAATTCGCATGCGACTAGTAGATGTGCAATGTAAGAATAACTCTTCACATGCATTTTACTAAAAAAAGGCTACTTATCAAAATGCTAAAAACTACATCCCATTTTACTCATGCACTCTCGTAAACTGAATTAAAACAGTTTTACGATGACCGATTCCTGTTTTACTCATTTTCTCTATAGATGTCACATTCATATGTGATGTTCAACTATTTTATAGAGAAGCCAAAGGTATGGTATATGCACTATATGAGAATAGATCGAGCTATATGTGCTTGATGATATTTCTTGAAAATAAACTTTTGGTAGAATGATATTTGAAGCGAAAGTCAAACACTAACAGAAATCTTCACTACTGTCGAAATAAAATCCCTTACAATGCCATTATTACAACACATTTGAAGCTAAAATTCAAACATCATAGAAAGGATATGTTCTGTTTTATATTTGCTTAGGTTAGCCTAAAATTTTGAAAGTGCATAAAAGAAACTATTATAACTGTGCTTACCTAATCACTGTTATTGCAATGTATTGAATCTCGTTTTACGAACAAAATCTCATTTAACATCTACTCATTGCAATTCGTAAATATCGTGGTAACGTGGTTCTCAGCCTCCATCATTAAATCACCCAAAATTATGGATTTGTCTTAGAGAAATCGAGGTAAACAATTTGGTCCACGCTGGCCAGTCCAACACCGGAACGTTGTTAGTCTCAAGGAAATCACTTGTGACCCTAGCTGAATGAGGACGGGTGTTGTCTTGCTGGAACATAAAGTCTGCATGATGTTGCATAAAAGGATGACAACAGGGGCGACAACTTCTTTACAGTAACGTTCAGCCATTAAATTTCTGCGAATCACAATAAGATCTGTTTTGCCATTTTCATGGATTCCAGCCCGCACCATGAGACTGCCGCCACCGAGTCTGTCATGCTGAATGATGTTGGCTGCATCATACCATTCTCCTAAACATCGCCAAACCCATTGCCTACCATCCGCCACATCCACACAAAACCTCGACTCATCACTGAACAAAATGTGGCTCCATTGTTGAGAACGCCATCGCTGATGAGTTCTTGCCCATGCAAATCGATTCTCGATGTGACGCTCTGTAAGCGGAACAGCAACAAGTGGACGACGGGCATGCAGTCCAGCATCATGGAGTCTGTTTCCCACAGTTTGTGCATGCATTGTAGTGCCAGTAGCAGTGTGCAAATTACGGGACAGCCGCGGCAGTCTCAAACCTGTGATGTCGTGATGATGTCACTAAGTAGCGGTCTTCTCATGGTGTTGTTGCTCTCGGTCTGCCAGATCGTGGTCGGTCATTAACATGTCCAGTTTCCTGCTCATGTTGGCGGAGACGGGAAATGTTTGAGGCGTGACCAATAAAATGTCGAGCAACAGCGCGAATGCTCTGCCCAGCAGCGAGTCTTCCCATTGCTTCATGGCGCTGATTTTCGGGTAGCCCTGGGCGGTGACCCATGTTTGGTAGGGTAAACCTTTAAGCGTTTTCTGTTAACGTTCGTTATCTGCTTTTGCAATGTGGTGAATTTTTGCCTTCACTACCGGCCAATGTGGGCCAGTGCATGAAAAATGCATTTTCACATGCAGTAAATGTGCGGCCGAGAAATGCAAGAAATGATTTGCATTTCTTCATGATCAGTGAGACATTACATTGACGAAACATGCCTGCAAATTTGGTTATAAATGGACGCTTAGTTTTAATGCAACAAACCAAACTTCACTGTTGCTAAGCTTTTTTGGCTCAGTATAATTTATAGTCATCACATTGTAGATATCGGATTGTCCGGTGGGGAGTCATGACCCTGTGGACATCTTATATTTATGAAGTAAGACCTTGATGAAATTCGTATTTGAAAATACCAGGTGAGCTAATGGACGGAGTAGCACGCATCATACTATAGTACGTAGAGGGCTGCTGCACTGGTTGACATGGACTGGTGCTGCCGCGACAACAGTTTCTCACGAAACTGATGCATACATGATAACCGTATTTAGTATGAGTTGGAATTATAGTAGGATAGAATAGAGTAGGACCTACGGGTATGGTTTGATGATATCTGTCAATAGTTGAAGATGAAAGTTGGTGATGCGGGATCGGCACACACTTTCAGGACATTCAGCAGTCATTTTGGCCAATAATTTAGAAATAGTAACCGAGACAGTTAGACGAGACGGACAAAAAGTATGGTTAAAAGGTTGAGGGATAGGGTCAAAAGGTTGATTGACAAGGGAATCATCAACTCCCTATAGAAACTACAACAACACCAGCTGGCGATGAGATCATACAGCTCATGTGCTATTAACCATCGTATCCTACAGGCTTATTCGCAATAGGCAATAGGCAAGACAGGGACAGAGTAGCGTCCTGTAGGAGTGATTGACACTAACGAAGTTTGTGTATAAACTATGTGTCGATCAAAAACAGCGTATCCGGTTAGGAACAAATTTGTATATCAACTATATGTCACTCACCGAGTGACCTGCGACCCCAACGGATGAAGTAATGTTGTTGGTTAGCTGACAGGTCTCATCAAATCATAACCAGCCCAAACCGCAAGTGCTAGGTAAAAAGTATCCCTCCTGAGGCGGGAGGGTCGGCGATTTACTTGCTTAAAATGACGTCATAATCAAAAAGATATACTATGAGCGAATGATGAAGAGGGGAAACCATTATGTAAGTGTCTATTATTAGACATTACCGAATGATGGCAGAATAGAAACTCAGGAGAGTATAAAAGGGCCGCATTGCCTTGTATCGGGGATTAGCTTAGCGCCTTTTTGTGAAGAAGAGTTCGAGTTGATTTTGGTCTGTTTAGTTGGTTAGAATTAGATTGATGTGGTATATCAGACCTGTCGTAACAGGGAGCAATAGCAGTCAATATTAGTTAGGAAACGTATCGTTTAGTTAAGTAGTTTAACGTTAGTCAAACTTATATAAAGTATTAATCTTTTCTTTGTGGCAGTAAAAGCCACCCTTACTTAGTGTACAGTTAGGATTATTATTAAAGTCATCACCTTGATAACCTCAAGGCAATAGTTTTGTTGTGCTATTTAATTCTGGACATTACGGAAGACCACCGTAACTTACCTACAGTCTCTGAGATTCAGTCAGATCAGGCCCGGATATCTAATACAAATATCGTTCAGTACATCTATTTACGAGGCGAGCTGATATCCATCTTTTGCGTTCTAGGTAAAGTTAGTTGTCGCAGCAACTATACATACAAGCTTTACCCAAAACGGAAAAGACTTACGAATCGATTAGTTCAGATAAGAACTTATAAGTGGTAGTGAATCTTAAAGATATACACGTCACAAATCTTCAGTGGCTTCAACTGCCAGGATCCGGAATTAAATCAACAGTGAGTACATAAGAATATATGGCCCAAGAACAAGAGAGACGACCAACGACCATCGTAGTTAAGGACGTAGCTGACAGAGTAGCACATTTCTTAGAAGCAGCCCAGCGGTCAGATGGCTGTCAGGTGACACAGCATCGGGAGTACGGCCACAATTCAATTTGTAAAATAACAACTGCTATCAGTTGCCCCGAACATCCGAGAGTGGAAAGGGTGGTCATTAGCATCCATTATCGCTAACAACGAAGATGGCGAGACCCGACCCAACGCTACCACCGATAGACAGAATCCCGCACATGGAACTTAGGCCCGAGACTTTAGCCGCCGTACAGGCGATGGGGACGGCCATGGCGGGGACAATTGTGGCGAGCAGCGATCGGCGGGAAACTGCCCGTGTGTACCGCCGGGAGATACGCGACACGATAGACAGAATACAGCCATGTGATGGGGTCGTGCCTGAAGAGGTGCGAGTATTCTTAGAAGAAACTAAGAGAGCGTGCGTAGCGAATGAAGGAAGATTAGAGGGGATCCCAGCATATGTGATAACCCGAGCAGCTAGAGGGCCGTTGTCAAGAGCGATCGACAACTTCATGATTGGCAAAGTGCGAGAAGAGATGACGTACGCGGAGTTCAAAGATTATATCACTATAAACTTTGTCTACACCAACGAAGCTGAGCGGATCAAATATGATCTGGAGAGGGTACAGCAGAGAAGAAACGAGACGGTAATTGCATTTAACCGACGATATAGGGAGGCCAGCAGTAGAGCGTACCCTAATGAGAACGAAGACAATCGCCGGACCGTTCTCGTCATTTATTTACGGGCTCTGGGGGACCAAGGGTTAAGCAAACGAATCGTGCGGAAGAAAGCCACAACCCTGACCCGGGCCATAGAAATAGCCGAGGAAGAGGAGACCTGTAACTATCTGTTACGGGCTATGCAGATCGGGGGGAGACAGGAAGAAAGCATGGAGGTGGACGTGCTAGAAGAAGAGGAAGAGAAAGAGATATGGAGTGTAGTGAGAAAGTTGAAGCAACAAATCACGGCACAGTCGAAAATGATCGAGCAGTTGTGTGGACTGGTCAAAGATCTACAGGTGAGGGGAACCGCCCCAAAGGTCGCACATCAGCCGACACAGGAGGCGAGACGGGTGACCAAACAGCCACCCAGAGGACCCCGACCAGTTGCGAGAGGGACATCTCCGCGTGACCTGTCACACATCACATGCTATAATTGTGACAAAACGGGACATTATAAGAGCAATTGTCCACGGCCACTCCGTCAGTACGTAACCCGGCACGAAAGACTACGGTGCGGCCACGGTCACCCCGACTGCCGACGACTTGTTTTAGGTGTGGCCGGGAAGGTCACATGGCACGGGATTGCGATAACAATATGTTCGGCAATACTCCATCCATAGTAAAGTGTTTTGGCTGCGGGCATGAGGGACATTATGCAAGAGATTGTCCGAATGGCACGCAAGAACAACGCGGGCCACAGCCATCGGTCCGGCCTGTCTGACAGCCGGAGCGAAGGATTGCCCGACGAGCACCGAAGCGACCACGAGAAGCGGAGATGGACATTGACGAGATAAATGACCATCGTCGAGACGGACAACAGTGTGTGATTCCTCAGGAGTGTTCGCGAAACGTGAGAATGGATTGGAATAATTCGCGAAAACAAGACAGCAAGTACGAGGATCGGGATGGTTTCGTGCTGACAGACGCGAACACGGATGCATATGGCCGGTATGGTGGAGAAAATGCATCGACCCGTCGCGACAGTTACGCTGAAGCAGTCAGCGGGCGAAGGAGCCCGTTAAACTAAGACGGAGAAAACCGTTGGTGACAGCACTGACCGAGCGGTTTTTAATCCGTCTACAAGTGGATTCTAACGGTCCAACGGATCAGGGTGAGTACCTGCATGCATTAGTGGATACTGGTGCTAGCACATCCTTGGTTCGTAAGGATATATGGCGTAGCATGTTAAATGCTAGGCCATTGAAAAGAGCAAAGACGCTCTTAGCGGTAAATGGTTCTCCCATAGAATTGTTGGGGGAGACCCAAGTAAAATTCAGGAACGCCCGGCCTATTCCTAGTACGGTAGTAGCCCGAATGAGACATGAATGTTTGCTTGGAGCGGATGCTTTGCACTTGGGAAATGCAAAGATAGATTATCAGGCCAAAGTAGTAGTATGGTTTGGCCGGGTATATCCATTTAGGTATCCTTATAGAGAACAGACGAATTATGTCTATGAGAGTTGTAAGGAAACGACCGGATATAAAGATATCGACAAAGTCTTGGGGGACTTTGCGGATATCTTTGATATGGCTCGTCCGAAAACGCTTGTATTGTTCCCAAAGTGAAGTGTACGGTACTAACAGGAGACGCGTTTCCTATAAGGCAGAAGGCCTACCGTCTACCGCTAGCCAAGCAGTATATAGTCAAAAACCAAGTGGCTGAGATGCTGGCAGCGGGTGTCATAAGACCGTCGTCATCACCCTGGGCGTCACCCATTACATTGGTTCCTAAGAAGGACGGGGACACCAGGTTTTGTATAGACTACAGAAAATTGAATTCCGTATGTCGTAAGGATAGTTATCCTTTGCCGAATATCTCGGACATTTTTGATTCTATGGGCGGCGCAACGATATTTTCTACTATGGACTTGAAGTCTGGCTATTGGCAGATACCAATGGACAGCCAAGACATAGCGAAGACGGCGTTCGTCTGCAGTGAAGGCTTGTTCGAATGGATTCGGATGCCGTTCGGTTTTGCGAACTCAGGTGCCGTATTTCAGAGGGCAATGAATGATATTTTTCGAGAATTCGTGGGAAAATATCTGCATGTGTTCGTCGACGATATAGTCGTATATTCAAGAAATCCGACGGAACATGCACAGCACTTGCGTAAGGTCATGCTTAGGATACGAGAGTATAATCTTCAGGTTAAGAAAAAGAAGTGCGATTTTGCTAAGCCATCAGTTGATTTGTTAGGGTATCGCATTTCCGCACAAGGAGTAGCTCTTCAGGCTCAAAAGGTCAAAGTCATTAGGGAAATGTCACCCCCACGCGATGTGGGCGAAGTGAGAAGTTTCCTTGGAGCTACCGGTTATTACCGCTCCTGTGTGCAAGGCTATGCCGAAATTGCTAAGCCTCTAATAGAATTAACCAAGAAGTATAAACGTTTTGAATGGGGTGCGGATGAACAGCAAGCGTTCAAGAAATTACAGAACTTGCTGTGCAGTGAGACGGTTCTCACATATCCGAATTTGAATGCCCCGTATAAATTGTATACCGATGCGTCTAGCTATGCGATAGGTGCGATATTGGTACAGGTAGATGGTAATGGTGTAGAGCGAGTAATCCAGTATGTGAGCTCTACTCTGAAAGACAGTCAGTTGAATTGGCCTGTAATAGAAAAGGAAGCTTACGCAGTAATATATGCGTTGAAGAAGCTTCGACCTTATCTATTTGGCACGCAGTTTACCGTGTATACTGACCACAAACCCCTAAAGAGTTTGTTTGTGGGAGAGGTTAAGAACACGAAAGTGCAGCGCTGGGCCGTACTGATTGCAGAATATGGATGTAAGATAGAATACATCCAAGGCTCGAAGAACATTCGAGCGGACATGTTGTCCACGTTACGTCGTCCAGCGGAGGTCGCCACCTTAGATACTGGCGATTTTGTCATACCGGATGTGGATGAGGGTGCGTTACCGCACGTCCCTCTGGAGACATTCGATATTCCCTACGACGAGTTGTGTATCGAACAAACCAAGGAATACCCGGAGTTGTTTAAGAACACCCCGGAAGAATACATGGTTAAGAACGGTATTCTGTATTCTTTAGTTACGCCCTCAGCGTTAGACGCTGAGTACCCCAGAATTGTCTTACCTACCCTGTTCCGTGAGAAGGTGCTCCGGATGGCTCATGAACGAGCTGGTCACCAAGGTCTGCAGAAGACTATCGGTATGGTAAGGGATTCGTTTGTGTGGACATCTTTAAGGAAAGATGTGGTACGTATGCTTGAGAGGTGTACGACGTGCCAGGTCAATCGACCTGTCACTACTCGACCACGGTACAGTGAGATGCCCATGGCCAATTATCCGAGTCAGATAATAGGCATGGATTTGATCGGTCCACTGTTGGAATCGAGTAAGGGTAATGTGTATATCATGACGATCGTTGATCACTGTTCTGCGTGGGCAGAAGCATATCCGATTCCGGCTAAGACGGCTCAGAATGTTGAAGACAAGTTCTTCAACGAGTACGTCGCGCGTCATGGTGTCCCTGAGATATTGGTAACTGATCAGGGAAAAGAATTTTGTTCTAAATCTCTGGAGGAACGATTTAAGGAACACGGTATAGATCATAGACGACCGAGTCCATACCATCCACAGACAAATGGACGTACCGAGAGGTTCAATCGAACTCTTAAGGAGTTAATCCAGAAAGGGGTGAATAATGCGTCTCGTACATGGGAAGACGAGTTGGGCGCAGCATTGACAGCGTACCGCAGTACTCGTCATTCCACGACCGGATATACGCCATTCTATCTGACGTATGGTCGACGAGCAAGACTTCCGTTTGCGATTCCCGTAGATGCTTCGCAGGATCTTAGTGAGAGACTGACGTGTCTCAATAATGCCTTGCTACGTGCTCGTAGTGAAACGGCGAAGTCTCGTGAGGTTCACCGAGAACAAATTGACAAGCGTGCAAACGCTGGTGTCTTCCAGGTGGGGGACTCGGTGGTCGTAAAGGCTGAGGAGAGGATGAAGTTGACCTCTCGCAGTGACCCCGAATATGAGATCTTTAAGATCAACGGGCCAGTGGCTCATGTCCGACATCAGAGATCTGGGAAGGTGCGTGTACTTAATATAGCCAAGTTACGTGTGGTCGACTCAGAAATGTGTTGGGACAGGATAAGGCCACGCCCTGTTCATAACCCCACAAAGGGTACGAAAGCCAGCCATCACCCTAGAGTTGTGGTACCCGAGTCCAAACCTTTGCCGGTGGATGACTCAGAGGCGACCCGGGATAAGAGGGCTCGACGGAAGCGACCAGCTTCGGATGAAGAGCCAAGGGTGCGCAAGGTGGGTAAGAGGGTTGATAATAACATCAGTCAACCTGGTACGAGTGAGAATCGAAACCGTGAGTCACCAACCGAAACTCACGTGATTCCTCCTGATGGAATGATGGACACATCGGAGGAGGTACCCGAGAGTGTGCCGGAGCCAATGGAAACGCTGCCAGCACATCCATACTTTCTGCGCAAGCGCAGTCATGTACCTGATGTCGAAACTAACACCAAGCGACTCAGGATCGGTGCTTTTGGGCGTGCTCTATACGATGACTTCATCGATCGTATCGATGCAGTTATACTGCGACATAGCCGCAGATAATTATCATTCTAAAGTATACTCTGTACCAGTGATCATCCTAATAGTGTCGCAACGCATATTCAATCAAAGTTTTAAATTTTTAGCATCGGATAGGAAATTAACAGTAGGAAAGTGCCAGTAAGCATCGTAATAGTGTAGCATCAGTGGTTCGGTTAGGGATACCTAGACTATGGCGTGGGAGTCAGTTAAGCTTGAGTTCGCTAGGCTGACAAGTAATGCGTATCCGCCAATGTGGGGGTCACAATTCGCTGCCGGCTATGACTTGTATAGTGCCTATGATTACGTGATACCGGCTTGGGACAAAATGGTCGTGAAAACGGACATTCAGATTGCGGTCCCGAGGGGGTGTTATGGACGCGTAGCACCGCGGTCGGGGTTGGCAGCTAAACATTTCATAGATGTGGGTGCCGGGGTGGTCGATCAGGATTACCGCGGGAATGTAGGTGTGGTCCTATTTAACTTTGGCCAGGATAGTTTTCGCATATGGAAGGGGGACCGGATAGCCCAGCTAATAATGGAAATGATAGTTATGCCGGAACTGGTAGAGTGTGGGGGGTTGGAGCAAACAGGAAGAGGAGGGAGTGGTTTTGGTTCCACTGGAATGGATTGATGAGGTCGACAAGACCCCCGTACCTTGCATAGTAAGCATACTAACAAATACTACGGATAGAAATTGCAATATTCAAATATCGGAGTCCAACTTAACTGCAAGTAAATTATTTGCCAATAAGAAATATGTGTGATTTTGCAAACGTTCGGGGAGACTGGAAATTCATTGTGACGGACAATTGACCGACCGATGTGACGTAAGTAGTGGTGTGTATGCGGTGATGTCGGGAGAATGTGGTTATAGTGGGAAGGGTTGGCAATTCGAGCCTGTGGCGTCTTACAGTCGGACGTACACTCGGGTTAGCCTGGCCATTGAAATGCCCCACTTGGATGTGACCGGCGTTCTGAATAAATCCATGATAGTAGATCATTTGAAAGTGCAACCCTGGGATCATTTACAGAAATCTAAGTATGTGCCGCTAGCACCATTGTCCGCACTCGACCCAGTGAGGGTCGAGGGCATGGGTGTACTATCGTTTGTGTCGTATTCAACGGGCTCCTTCGTGAGTGTGCTCGTTGTGATAATTGTGCTATACAAATGTGGAGTAATTTCGCGCATGTGGAAATGGCTAAAATGCAAGCCACGTGCGGCCCATAGTAGTGATAAATGCAAGCCACATGCGGCCCATAGTAGTGACAAACGCACTGCCATTCATATTAGTGCACCGGCAATTCAGGCCCAGCAGCCCCGGAAAACTGCAGTGATACCGGAGCCGCTGAGGTTGGCAACCGGGTCGTCACCTAACGCTACTGCGAGGACTGAGATCGACCCGACGGCTGCCGACTGGGTTGAAGTAGAACTTTACGATGACGTGGTGGATCCTGAAGAGGGTGTGGCTCGATTGGATATATCCATGTGACGTTGTGGGACTAACTTCATGTGCTGTGTGTGGAACATTGAATGGTGATGTACTATATACATCATTGAAATATGAACTATATAGAATTTATTGAACTATGAACTATATATGAACTTTATTTCGATAGGTAAGACTTATTTAATGACCTGTAATGAATTTGATCTGTATGATTAAGCTTTTTATTATTTAGTTTATTATTAATGATGATATTAATGTGTTTCCGGGGACGATATACCGTTATCCGGACATGTATGTATGTATAGGCGTGCCAGGAATGGGTGGTCGTGCATGATACTCCATTTCCGGTGTAGATAATATTTCATTAATTACAATGCTTTATCTATAGGCGATCGTATTTCATAGTTACAATGCTGTATGTATAGGCGATCGTATTCGTGTGAATGATGCATTTGGGTGTTGAGTGTTATCCGTTCGGGGAGCCGCTGGTATAGTGTGGTTTTGTTGTTGATGTAATACAACGAGTTAAGTGATATCGGATTGTCCGGTGGGGAGTCATGACCCTGTGGACATCTTATATTTATGAAGTAAGACCTTGATGAAATTCGTATTTGAAAATACCAGGTGAGCTAATGGACGGAGTAGCACGCATCATACTATAGTACGTAGAGGGCTGCTGCACTGGTTGACATGGACTGGTGCTGCCGTGACAACAGTTTCTCACGAAACTGATGCGTACATGATAACCGTATTTAGTATGAGTTGGAATTATAGTAGGATAGAATAGAGTAGGACCTACGGGTATGGTTTGATGATATCTGTCAATAGTTGAAGATGAAAGTTGGTGATGCGGGATCGGCACACACTTTCAGGACATTCAGCAGTCATTTTGGCCAATAATTTAGAAAATAGTAACCGAGACAGTTAGACGAGACGGACACAAAGTATGGTTAAAAGGTTGAGGGATAGGGTCAAAAGGTTGATTGACAAGGGAATCATCAACTCCCTATAGAAACTACAACAACACCAGCTGGCGATGAGATCATACAGCTCATGTGCTATTAACGATCGTATCCTACAGGCTTATTCGCAATAGGCAATAGGCAAGACAGGGACAGAGTAGCGTCCTGTAGGAGTGATTGACACTAACGAAGTTTGTGTATAAACTATGTGTCGATCAAAAACAGCGTATCCGGTTAGGAACAAATTTGTATATCAACTATATGTCACTCACCGAGTGACCTGCGACCCCAACGGATGAAGTAATGTTGTTGGTTAGCTGACAGGTCTCATCAAATCATAACCAGCCCAAACCGCAAGTGCTAGGTAAAAAGCATCCCTCCTGAGGCGGGAGGGTCGGCGATTTACTTGCTTAAAATGACGTCATAATCAAAAAGATATACTATGAGCGAATGATGAAGAGGGGAAACCATTATGTAAGTGTCTATTATTAGACATTACCGAATGATGGCAGAATAGAAACTCAGGAGAGTATAAAAGGGCCGCATTGCCTTGTATCGGGAGTTAGCTTAGCGCCTTTTTGTGAAGAAGAGTTCGAGTTGAGTTTGGTCCGTTTAGTTGGTTAGAATTAGATTGATGTGGTATATCAGACCTGTCATAACAGGGAGCAATAGCAGTCAATATTAGTTAGGAAACGTATCGTTTAGTTAAGTAGTTTAACGTTAGTCAAACTTATATAAAGTATTAATCTTTTCTTTGTGGCAGTAAAAGCCACCCTTACTTAGTGTACAGTTAGGATTATTATTAAAGTCATCACCTTGATAACCTCAAGGCAATAGTTTTGTTGTGCTATTTAATTCTGGACATTACGGAAGACCACCGTAACTTACCTACAGTCTCTGAGATTCAGTCAGATCAGGCCCGGATATCTAATACAAATATCGTTCAGTACATCTATTTACGAGGCGAGCTGATATCCATCTTTTGCGTTCTAGGTAAAGTTAGTTGTCGCAGCAACTATACATACAAGCTTTACCCAAAACGGAAAAGACTTACGAATCGATTAGTTCAGATAAGAACTTATAAGTAGTAGTGAATCTTGAAGATATACACGTCACAAATCTTCAACATGTTTAATAAATCTGAGTCTACAGAATGTGGATTGCATTTGCCTCATCTTGTTTAGGTTATATATTACCAGCGTCGAGCATTACATTGCTTAGATTACTTAGATTACCATCTTCACTGGTTTGGTTTTATATGCTAGCCTAATAGCTGTTAGTTGGAAAATCACGAAGCAGTTTTAGATAACTCATCCGAGCAACAGTAGTGGAGCCTACCATCTCGATAATAAGATATTGGAGTTCAGAAATCATCTCCAAATCCCTCTGACATTTAACATGGAGTTGGAGGTGGTATTGTCATCTGTATTATGTCTGAGAGGTTGGCTCACTATACCCGTAGAGTGTAATATATTGCTAGAAGCTTATGAAGATGAAACCGCTAATGAGGAGGAAAAAAAAGAAGGAAAATCTGTTTTCCCCCAGAGAAAGGTGGTCCCGTCTACGAATTTATTACAGTGTGTGAGGAACTATTATTGCCCAGAGTGAAGGGTGCTGCTTCATTGGCCAGAGCGAAGGACACAAATGTTGGGGAGAGGGTCAAAAGCCACCGTCTATTTGCAAACTAAAAAAATCTGCAGGAATACTACTCCATAAAGAATATGATAGAAGTTATAAATAAACATATATCTACTTATAGGCGCTTTAGTAGCTATATTAAACGAACTATTATGTGCACCTCACAAAGCTCCTGACATTAATGGTTAAATAGAACTTTGCTATCGAGTTTGCTGGTTATTAGTGAGATATCTCGGCTATGACTCGATCATGATTATGGGATTAATGCCACCTGAAGGGTTACTGTCGGGCCATAAGAATAAGGAAATTAGCGTAATAACTGTGTATGTATATTGCGATGTTGTGGCACATAACGTAGTCGGCGATACATCAGCTCTGCTACTCAGAATAATACCTCTATCTGGCGCAAATGGAGGTAGCGATATATGTCAGTGGATTTCCAGATATTCAATATTGCACGGTATCGAAGAACTACATGGATGCATTAGGCATAGTTATAACTGATAGGACGAGTGAGAATATATCATTTGAAGATGGTACCTCACCAATGATACTCTGTCGACATCTTAAATGCAAATCATTTTCCTAATCTTCACAGTTTAGCCCATGAATTGTCATAATTTTTCCAGCTTAGTGAAGAAAAAAAATGAAAAATTATAACTGAACCAATACTTCAATCCTCTACGGTTGCAATGCGAGACAAGCCAGCAGTCATTTACCCATGTTCATCAGAAGCCAGGATCAGAAGGGACATGGTTAGGCTTTCTGTTTAGTGCAGCTATTCAGTTAGCTAAAATGTGGTCATGACGATAGGTAAACGTGCCTTGTCAGCTGGGGTAAATGTCAGTTAAGTCAGTCTTAAAGATGATAAGCGTAAACTAATATAAATCAGGATTTTAGTTCTTTGCATTCGAAATTACCCCCGCCTTGGCTTGATCACGCATACCTGACGAAGCAGGGTAGTCTACGTTTACAGCTTTGCTGTCAGACTGCTCTACCAAATACCACGAACGTTATTTGTTAGGAGGAGTTTAATAATATATTATATGCTTAGACGCTGATCACCACATACTACTGAACTTTACCACATACTACTGAAAGCATCACCATGCTAACTACATCGGACATTGAAACTATTATTAAGGGAGATGCTTGGTTATCTATATTATTCCTTGGGGTCTTCGCTAGAGACAGAGTCGCTAAGTGTATTACGAGACATGCATTCATAGAGTTTAATACAGCTCCTCATAACATCCCAGGCACTTATTTTGTGGCTACACTAAGCGGTATGGGGCAGCTATATGAACGGTACAGATATAGCTTGGTTATTGTATAACCATTATTATCAACCCATTGTGGCAAATATTGCATATATCATAGGCGAGGGAAAATCTATATCATCCATTTTTAAAACATTTAAAGATGTACTGATGTCCTTGTAAACACCTCCCTATGAGTCTTTTTAAAGCGTATTTGATCAAAAAATAAAAAGTATCCAAATGTCTGCATCTGTCATTCTGTACTACGCAATATACCCTATTTACTTGCTGGGAGTATGAAGCACACGAGGAAAGGACATGGCAAACTTAGGATATGAGAAGCCTGTGCGAGTTACTACAATATTAGAGCCTTAATCTATGCTATAACTTCTAGCGCATGCGAGGAAAGAGGCGCGAGTGTTTCCTACCATAATTCTCACATCCCAATAACTTAGTAAGTAAATCTGACATCTGAATAAATAAAAAACTGGATTACAGTTGGAGGATTCTTAATATTAATTCCGGGAATAAACGATTATTACAGATTTCTGGTTATAGTTGTTCGAGCAAGGCATCGCTGCTCTGTGGGACCCTTTAAAGGAATCCCCAATGCTAAAAAAGCTTCAAATTAATAAGAGTATGTCAAACTCTCGACCAATTAAAACAGCCACTCATCCCAGTGTTCTTCTACTAATGTCTAGTTTAGTTGGTGGCAGTGTTGAGAACGAGAGGGTTAGCGGAATGCTGCTCAGAGTACTTTCAGGCTAATTGGTTTGCACTCGAGAGAAGCCAATCTTTTGAAATATTACCTGAATCATATGCGTCTCCATTTTTAATCAAACAACCTCTGTTAAATATTTTGAAAATATTTTGTCTGTACCATTTGTCACGTATATGGCTCTCGATTCCCCGTAAACGACATTTTACCCACGACCCAACCTACACCAGGCAGTACGCGCGCGCACATGCCCACACATTCTCGCACATACATGCGCCTGCTATGATGTCATAATCAATTACATCACATGCGGACTGGCATCACAATCATAGATGAGAGAAAATGTCATCTTGAATCTGGTATCGACCGCCAGTTGTACAAATTGTATGTTTTCCCTATTTAATATACATTCTGTTGAAAATTTTGAAACTAATTTGACTGTGAGCTGTCGTAATAAATCAGAATACCCGATTTGGCCGAGATTCGTCTATGGAATACGTTGAGAAGCAGGAATAGCTCAGCAGGTTACATGAATTTACTGTTTTACAATTTTATAAAGCGTTCTGGCGAATATTTTGAAAACAAGTTGTCTATATGAGATGTTACCCGTAGATGTCACAACTTGAGTCGAAATAATTTCAGGAAGCTCATCTGGGAACGCATCCAACCTCTAGGACTTTGTCATAGGTGCAACTTTTTATTAACTTAGGGTGACTTGGTGCCCTACATCCAGGTATAGCGCGTATGCACTTTTTAATAACTTTGCTGAGAATAGTTGGGCATTAGTGCAAAGCGGATGTCTTACTGCTTAATAAAAGTGCTGGCGAATATCTTGAATATAATTTGACTGGATGACTATCCACCATATTTCTACAACACCGTACAACGAGCAGACCGCATTCACGGGTGTAAATCTAGGGCCACCCACCTTTATCAAGATCTTATTCCGGCGTCATTGTGTTTGATATATTGATTACCCTGAATATCGGGTAAAAAAGCCCACAAGTACACATGATAATAGCACGGAAAATCAAGGGAAGTCACTTAGTACAATATTAATATTGATTTAGAGTTATCTCCCATAACGTCGTGATTTTAAAGAATCCCAAATGCATAGCCAATTTAGTATTATAAAAAGATATTACAATATGCCCTTTCCATAGAAATATCTTCCAGGCCCATTCGTTTATTGGCAGCAATACAACAAGCCTTTGAACATCGCATTATTTTGTGCTTGACGAACGGGAACATCTTGTCTCCTTGCTCAATGATATTTGATGTCATTCACAAATGCGTATAAATTAAAAAGCTACTGTTAATAACTTCTTGATTACAGTCCATTATTGTCAATTACGGGGTGACTGTAGCTTAAATATTCATAGCTGCAACAAGTTTCAACAAGTTTTTTAAAATCTCAAAATAATCAACAGTTTTCCAGCACAGAATGAACCTTTCCAGTTTTAGCTATAAACCTGCCCCCACCCCACCAACTAACTAAGCTCCACCCACACTTCCCCTGTGTTGGGATCGATCGATCCCTGAACTCCCTAACTATCAATGTCCAGGAAACTATACATGTAACCTATTGAATATTTTGAAACTAATTTGACTGGGTGCTGTTCCTAAATATGGCAGTAACAGCTCCCAGTCAATTTCGTTTCAAAATATTCAACAGCATGTTTATTAAATAGTAACGACATACAATTCGTACAACGTGTCGAACTATTAAGCGCTTAGGACGGACTAAATCGAGTCATTCATGTTGTAATTGATTATGACGTCATCCTACATGTCACGTAGTTGTTTATGACGTCGTATGATGGGTAGATAAACTGGAAAGGCCCATTGTCATGTTCTGACTCTATCTGAAACTTCAATGTACAGTATATCTTAAAATTACGCGCAATCGTATTGCGGTCGTGAAGCATAACAGCATAAACAGACCTCTTTAATCCATACGACAAAAATATAACATACAATCCAACTGTTATAGCTGAGCCTGAATGGCGTCACGGATAAATATCAATAGGTTGAAATGCCATGCAATGGTGGATTTCAAACAATCTGCCCTAATCTACCTACTGTATTTTATCATAAGATTTTGCAGATGTATTCATGGCTCTAATGCAAAGGAAACTACTGACGTCACTCGTTATGAACGGTGAGATGTAAGCTGTCACTCGAGTATCTAGCTCTATCATGAATATTTAAAAGTCCGCCAAGTGTACGAATTGTATGCCGTTGATGGATCTACTATTTAAAAAACATTCTGTTGAATATTTTAAAACTAATTTGCCTGTAAAATTAGTCTCAAAATATGTACCAGCCTATATACATGCCTATAGTTACTTTAAATTAGTCTCAAAATATCAAACAGGATTTTAAGAATTAAGGGTTCCAAGTGTATAAATTGGCCCCCATCACGCGCTAAACAAACCTGTTGAATACTGCAAAGAAGACATTCAAAACCAAACTCCTCAATTACGCTGATCTGAGTGTACCGAGCCCTGTTTTCTTAAGGTCACCTGGTAGCACGCGTAACAGATTTATACAATGATGTCCTCTCCTGACTTTATATTTGGTGGCTCTCCGAAGGGAGAATCCCAAGGCTCTTCGCGCTGGTGTCTCTTCGGCAATCCTTGCTGAACATATGGCCAAACATGAACCATTTTTGCTGGACGACTTTTGCTGACAGCGCCAATGTATGGTTAACTGTGTAGAAAACCTTGAAACGTCCTTGATAACGCAGATTACTGGGCCGACGCTGGGCCGATACTGGGCCAATTTTGAAAGTATCGACCCAGTATCGGCACAGTATCGGCCAAGTAAACTGCGTTATCTGGGGGTAGATTCTGGGAATTCACGTTCCCACATTTCAAAGTGATTCCAAGACGTGGATAGGCTTAGCTATTGATTGTTACAGTGGATACCGGGATGGACCTTTCCATTTTTAGCTATGCCCCGCCCATCACTAACTAAGCTCCACCCACACCTCGCCGTGTTGGGATTTATCGATCCCCAAATGCCCTAGCTATCAATTTCCTGAAAACTATACAGGGAAGCTGTTGAATATTTTGTAACCAATTTGACTGGGTGCTGTTGCTGCTTATGGCAGCAACAGCGATCAGTCAAATTAGTATCAAAATATTCAACATAATAGTTATTAAATAGTAAAAGCAAACAATTTGTACAACAACGCATAGACCGTCTTCAAATATGCGTTCGTGACGTACTTATCGACGTCATTCATGACGTCATTCATTATGATGTCATTGTACAAATGGCGCAGTTCATTATGACGTCAAATCATGGGTGGGTACTCTGGAAAGGTAAATTCAGCGACCCAGCCCCTCACATGGCGAGTAACTGTTCAATTCAATATGCTATTTAACACCAGTGCGAAGGGAGCGTCTCGGAAGAGGGTACCCCTAATGAACAAGATAATGCAATATTGGCTAAATGAATTGCCCAAAACCTCGCGATGGAAGGGAACTAGTAAGCAAGTCATCGCAATCGTCATCACCAACATCATCATCATCGTTATCATCATCATCACCTCAACCACCACCATCACCACCACCACCACAACCACCACCACCACCTCCATCACCACCACCACCACCACCACCACCACCACCACCATCATCATGATCATCACCACCATCATTTTCATCATCATCATCATCATCATCATCATCATCATCCCTACCACCATCACCATCACCACCACCACCACCACCACCACCACCACCACCACCACCACCACCACAACCAGCAGCAGCAGCAGCAGCACCACCACCACCACCACCACCACCACCACCACCACCACCACCATCATCATCATCATCATCATCACGCAACCACGACCACCACCACCACCACCACCACCACCACCACCACCACCACCATCACGATCACACCCATCATCATCATCAATACCACCATCACGACCACCACCATCATCATTACCATCATCATCATCATCATCATCATCAGCATCATCATCATCATCATCATCACCAGCACCACCAACAGCACCACCACCACCACCATCACCACCACCATCATCATCATCATCATCATCATCATCATCATCATCATTATCATCATCAACACCACCATCACTACCACCATCACGACCACCAACATCACAATCATCATTACCACCATGACGGCCACCACCACCATCATTACCATCATCATCATCAGCATCATCATCATCATCATCATCATCATCATCATCACCAGCACCACCAACAGCACCACCACCATCACCACCACCATCATTTTCATCATCATAATCATCACCAGCACCAGCACTACCACCAGCACCACTTATGTAACTTATGCCAACAACTGCCGACATTCAGGAAACATAGTCATAGACACCATGCTTGATATGTTACGTGGTAAAAACATGGGTATTAGTATAGTTTAGGTAAATGGCGATAATCTTGGGTAAAATAATGGGCTAGTTAGTGGCTAAGACGTTGAGATTGACTAAGCAACTGGTCACCTTGTATCAATAGGTCCATCAGACCTTGGTCACAACCATCAGGTTTAGGAGGATAAGTGTCCAATATCTATTTGAGAAACTCACGGAATTATACCATTATGCATAGGGGCATGCACTATCAATATAATTATATGCTTACATTCATTGCGACTTAGTTATCTAATTTGATTATGGGTATGTTAGAAATGTCTATCTGACTATCCTGATCCAAGTAAGAGGGGTGTTGCTCTCCTTTGCTGACGACCGCTTACGAACATGTGACCCATTTAGCTGTGACTAACTACTTTTTTTAACGTATAGTAACATCGTCAAGTAAAAATACTTTTTATAAAACCGTACAAAGCATCTATCAAGCCCTTAATGCAATTTTTTTACTTAATAACCACAACATGTACCATACAGACTCTGTACCAGGAGATGATGGTGGCATAAAATCAGAAAGGTGAAGCGTTAACTCACGTGATTCGATTGCCCAATTAACTTTCGACACGTGCGGGGTAAAGCTAAGTGCCCAGGAACGATCGACAGTTAATTGTATGCAAATGCAACAATTCCTGCTAATTTTGTTTCATTACCCACGAGTTCTACCAGGAATGGTCGACTCAGATAGAACGTTCCAGAACAGCTAATGCCGTGTCAGTTTCCGGTTCACGTTCACACATCGTATTTCATCACGCCAACATCAGTCCAACTTAAGTTGGCAAATCGATTCTTACACACAGATGTCTGTCTGGTTTGCAAGAAAGTCAACGTACTGGTTGCTATCTTTATAGACACAGTCGATTTTGCTGTCGGACTAGATTCATTGTGCACATTCTAGGTGCATCGCGATGGGGGAATGATACATCTGGTGTGCATGCTGTGGCCAAGACATATATCTATATATTACGATTTTATTTGTACATAATTTTTAGAACTGGGACTGACAATGGAATGTTAGAATGGATGGATTCATGACTCCCAAATATTCACACATTCACAACCTGAATCTTGTTTTGGAATGATACGTTTCAGTTGTCTAAGTTTTGTGCTACGGCGGTGATTATCATTCTGAATTCTTTCATTAATTATTAATTCTTTTGTAATTGTCAATCAGTTCTGAAATAGTGAACCTTGCATCACTATTATTTCCAGAAGAAGTCTTGCATATGTCTAGTAGCAAACATGTATATCATGCCATCGACTGTGAATATTATGTATGGTCATTTATCACAACAGGATTGTAACAACCACGTATCTGTCCATCCATCCGTCCATCCATCCGTCCGCCTGCCCTTTCGTCCATCCGTCCATCCGTTCATCTGTCCGTCCACCCATCCATCCGTCTGTCCTTTCGTCTGTCCGTTGCAAGACAGATATTCCACTCGAAGATTTTTGGAGAGCGTGAGAAAGAGAGGGATTGGCAAAGAGGTAGAGATGTGGGAGTGTGTTAGTGATGAAAAGGCTGGCGGTGGGAATGATGGAGGGACAGAGGGAGGGAGATAGAGAGGGGGGAATGTCAACGTGGAATTGAAAACGTTACGAGACAACAAGAGACAATGACGCACAGGGTTGTCTGATTGCTATTCATGTTTATAGTGTCTTTGGTTTATCTCCTATTCTTCTTCATTACGCCTTTAAAGGATGCCTGGTGGAGCTGATTGAATTCCCTCATTAGTCAGTTCGGCATTGGTGGGACACACGCACTCATCCATTAGCTCATCACATTATTTATTAACGCACTATTTAGCCTTAATGGTTTCCCTGAGACAACAGCTCACGTGTCCCACACGTTTTAACAGTCATTAAATCTAGCACACATGCTGCTCATATGGAAAACATCCTACGATACCAGCGAGTGATGTTGTGCGTCACTTTGAGGTAATTACATTATTTGAGAGGGACAATATTTTCTGACAATAGATAAGTTAACATTTGATTATCTTGGCCTCTATTCGGATCGTTGCTAGATGAGAGCTGGGAGCTTCTTGACTTAGTTACTATGGCTACATCTTCGGCTTACGGATCAATAACAGACCGTACATATAGCAGTCCTGTTTGTGAGTCTCTCTGAATTGTAGTTCATTCAGTTAGCAGACCTAGGTGCATGATTTGTCTTGGATGGCAGATTAACGCTAAGAGTTATTGTAGATTGGATAATAGTGCGAGTGTGAAAGACGCGTAGGAATACACTATCTCCAAACATCTTAAGTTTAAAACTTGCAAGTTATTGTTCAAGTTCGATAATACGTTGTTTTCCTGTGTTGTTGTGCGACAGAATTGACCAAGACGACGGCTGCAGAAAGTGGTGGTGAGTTTAAATCAATACAAATGTTTGTTCCTGCGAATATGGTAGCATATTGAGAGATGGTAATTTGAATTAGCCCAACGTAATGCACACGTGACAGCGTGCATGCTTAATGCTAAATTTAATGATGTATGCCACACTTTCGTGCATGCACATGCTTCATCATGCCCGGGGTGATGAAGCCCGTACTTCATCAGGCCCGGGGTTATGAAGCCCGTACGTCATCAGGTCCGGGGTGATGAAGCCCGTACTTCATCAGGTCTGGGGTGAATGAAGTCCGTACTTCATCGGGTCCGTGATGATGGAGCCCATACTGCATCAGGTCCGTGGATGATGAACCCCGTACTTCATCAGGTCCGGGTGATGAAGCTCCTACCTCGTCAGGTCCAGGGTGATGAAGCCTGTATTTAATCAGGTCTGGGGTGATGAAGCCTGTACTTCATCAGGTCCAGGGTGACGAAGCATGTATTTCATCAGGTCTGGGGTGATGAAGCCTGTACTTCATCAGGTCCAGGGTGATGAAGCCTGTACTTCATCAGGTCTGGGGTGATGAAGCCTGTACTTCATCAGGTCTGGGGTTATGAAGCCTGTACTTCATCAGGTCTGGGGTAATGAAGCCTGTACTTCATCAGGTCCTTGATGATGGAGCCCATACTGCATCAGGTCCTGGGTGATAAAGCACGTACGTCATCAGGTCCAGTGTGATGAAGCCTGTTTGCGTGAGAAAGCTGGTCATAATGAATAAGTTTAATCTTTAAAAGGGGCCCATGTTTGAACCTGCTATTATTTTCATCAGACAAGCATGGATAGCACAAGCTTTAATCATGTCAAATGACAGATATGTTTTGTTTGTGGATTTACGTGAACCACATGCCATCTCATATAGGCCTACGGTCAACGTCCATAGAACATATGTTTTAGATTCGGAATATTCTGTATGCCAATAACACCACCAAGACATTTTCCATTTCCGTTAATGAACACATATTAGTTAGTTCTAAGGCAACCATAGAAAATATTCTCTATTATTTCCAGAAGAAGTCTTGCATATGTCTAGTTGCAAACATGTATATCATGCCATCGACTGTGAATATTATGTATGGTCATTTATCACAACAGGATTGTAACAGCCACGTATCTGTCCATCCATCCGTCCGCCTGCCCTTTCGTCCATCCGTCCATCCGTTCATCTGTCCGTCTACCCATCCATCCGTCTGTTCTTTCGTCTGTCCGTTGCAATAATCTAGGTTCTACTAGACAGATATTCCACTCAAAGATTTTTGGAGAGCGTGAGAAAGAGAGGGATTGGCAAAGAGGTAGAGATGTGGGAGTGTGTTAGTGATGAAAAGGCTGGCGGTGGGAATGATGGAGGGACAGAGGGAGGGAGATAGAGAGGGGGGAATGTCAACGTGGAATTGAAAACGTTACGAGACAACAAGAGACAATGACGCACAGCTTTGTCTGATTGCTATTCATGTTTATAGTGTCTTTGGTTTATCTCCTATTCTTCTTCATTACGCTTTTAAAGGATGCCTGGTGGAGCTGATTGAATTCCCTCATTAGTCAGTTCGGTATTGGTGGGACACACGCACTCATCCATTAGCTCATCACATTATTTATTAACGCACTATTTAGCGTTAATGGTTTCCCTGAGACAACAGTTCACGTGTCCCACACGTGTTAGCAGTCATTAAATCTAGCACACATGCTGCTCATATGGAAAACATCCTACAATACCAGCGAGTGATGATGTGCGTCACTTTGAGGTAATTACATTATTTGAGAGGGACAATATTTTCTGACAATAGATAAGTTAACATTTGATTATCTTGGCCTCTATTCGGATCGTTGCTAGATGAGAGCTGGGAGCTTCTTGACTTAGTTACTATGGCTACATCTTTGGCTTACGGATCAATAACAGACCGTACATATAGCAGTCCTGTTTGTGAGTCTCTCTGAATTGTAGTTCATTCAGTTAGCAGACCTAGGTGCATGATTTGTCTTGGATGGCAGATTAACGCTAAGAGTTATTGTAGATTGGATAATAGTGCGAGTGTGAAAGACGCGTAGGAATACACTATCTCCAAACATCTTAAGTTTAAAACTTGCAAGTTATTGTTCAAGTTCGATAATACGTTGTTTTCCTGTGTTGTTGTGCGACAGAATTGACCAAGACGACGGCTGCAGAAAGTGGTGGTGAGTTTAAATCAATACAAATGTTTGTTCCTGCGAATATGGTAGCATATCGAGAGATGGTAATTTGAATTAGCCCAACGTAATGCACACGTGACAGCGTGCATGCTTAATGCTAAATTTAATGATGTATGTCACACTTTCGTGCATGCACATGCTTCATCATGTCCGGGGTGATGAAGCCCGTACTTCATCAGGCCCGGGGTGATGAAGCCCGTACTTCATCAGGTCTGGGGTGAATGAAGTCCGTACTTCATCGGGTCCGGGATGATGGAGCCCATACTGCATCAGGTCCGTGGATGATGAAGCCCGTACGTCATCAGGTCCGGGTGATGAAGCTCCTACCTCATCAGGTCCAGGGTGATGAAGCATGTACTTCATCAGGTCCAGGGTGATGAAGCCTGTACTTCATCAGGTCTGGGGTGATGAAGCCTGTACTTCATCAGGTCCAGGGTGATGAAGCCTGTACTTCATCAGGTCTGGGGTGATGAAGCCTGTACTTCATAAGGTCCGGGATGATGGAGCCCATACTGCATCAGGTCCGGGTGATGAAGCCTGTACTTCATCAGGTCAAGGGTGATGAAGCCTGTTCTTCATCAGGTCCAGGGTGATGAAGCCTGTTTGCGTGAGAAAGCTGGTCATAATGAATAAGTTTAATCTTTAAAAGGGGCCCATGTTTGAACCTGCTATTATTATCATCAGACAAGCATGGATAGCACAAGCCTTTTTTCATGTTAAATTACAGATATGTTTTGTTTGTGGATTTACATGAACCACGTGCCATCTCATATAGGCCTACGGTCAACGTCCATAGAACATATGTTTTAGATTCGGAATATTCTGTATGCCAATAACACCACCAAGACATTTTCCATTTCCGTTAATGAACACATATTAGTTAGTTCTAAGGCAACCATATAAAATATTCGCACCACCGCCCCCCCCCCCATATCACCACCTCAACCCCCCGACACCCCCCCCCCCACCCACACACACCCGCTGCTCATCAAAGAGTAAATTGTTGTCACTTCGCCACGTCTTGCGCATATTGTAGTGAGAACTAAGCCATAGTCAGCCTGTCAGTGCGCACTCATATTCATACACGGTGAATTTTTTACCCTGGTCCGACATCAAATATCCACACACATACACCCAACTCCACCCACGAAGACGGCGCAGACGAAGGAATATAGCATTATGTCGACTTTTAGAACAAGAAATATGTCTGTGTGTCAGATTAACTGGACGAACGTTGAATCGTCAGATTAGCAGTTTTAATACCCGGAATGTCAGCGTCCGTTGTCTGGTTCCAGTGTTATGTGAAGACATGCACGCATTCTGAAAGCACTTTTCACACTGCATTACGCACCAGCGACATTAAAAAAAATGATCATGCGTCAATTTGGTCTGTCATGGCACCACGCACGCACGCACGCACGCACGCACGCACGCACGCACGCACGCACGCACGCACGTCCACACACTTGTTTAATTCCCAGTAATCCCAAGTAATCCCGATAAGTCTAGAGACTAAATCTCTATTATCAGACCCGCCGTAACTGAAATGTCCACGTGAGTTAGTGTGATGTTAGATAATAAGATTACTTTTCGTTCCACCGATAGGCCTGTCCCTTCGCTGACTGCCTTGTGCTTGTAGATTTCATGCTAAAAACGAGGAAAGATGCTAATTTTTTCAGCGAAATTTAATTTTGAAATCATGGCATATAATTATTCTCTAGGAGCATAATATTCCGTATTTCTTTTTATGTGTAGCGGGTGCTTCTGCAATTCTTTTCGCATATCACTATTACTCTAAATGCATCCAAATGATATCAAGACCGGAATAATGCAAAACACTACACCACATGACTTTTTCTAAGGGGTGGTCGTCAGCAGAAGATATACGAATCTGTTCGCAAACGATATCGCCAAACATGACTAGGCATCACCACAGACCATGAAGGCAAACATAGCTGGGCTCGACTACAGACCATGTAGGCAAAAATAACTGGGTGTGACTACAGACCATACAGCCAAACATCACTGCATGTAACTAAAGACCATCCAGCCAAAAGATGACTGCATGACTATCATGCAGCAAATAGCTGTTTATCCATCCATCATATGACGTCATATTCAACTACATGACGTGTAGGGTGACATCATAATCAATGACGTCATGACACAGGTAGATAAGTGCGTCACGAACGCATAATGAACATTTCCACTTTATCCATCCACCATATGACGTCATAGTCATCAACATGACGTCTAGCATGACGTCATACCTAATGACGTCATGTATGACGTAGACAAGTACGTCACGAACGCATAATTTATAACTGACTAAGCGTTGTTGAACGAATTGTATGTTTTTACCATTTAATAAAAATGCTGTTGAATATTTTAAAACTAATTTGACTGGACGGCACCCAGTCAAATTAGTTTTAAATTATTCAATTTACCTGTATAGTTTTCTGGAAATTAATAGTCAGGGAATAAAGGGATCGATCGATCCCAACACGAATAGGGTGCGGGCGTAGCTCAGCTAGAGATGGCAGGGCATAGCTAAAACTGGAAAGGGATATTGGATACTGCTTACTCATTCAACACTCTGCGGTAGATATATCTAGATGTTGTACTAGAATACAACCCCGAAATGGCCATCAGTCATTCAGCAAATGTGGATTGAGCAGCACATGTTCACTAGTGTACCAAGGGAAAAACTATATTAATCAACAATTGTCAACAATTATCAACAACAGCACTTGCTAATGTGATTTATTTAGTACACCGCCATCTTATGATAGCGCATCTCTGACCAAAAAAAATTCCACACCTTTCTCACCCACCCACTCACTCCCACTACACTCACCAACCCACAGGACCGAATTTAGAACTCATTGGGGCCCTGTGCAAAGTTTCTGAAACTTTTACCTGAGGCCCTCGGAACTGCCGTTAAGATTATGTGAGGCGGCTAGGGTACAGTTTCAAGCATAATGCTGGTGGGGGTGGAGTGTGTGAGGCCAGACAGCGGTGGAGTTTGTCCACATCAGACTTATACACAACATCTCAGAAATAATTTATCATATTTCAAATACAAAATTTTTAAAATACTGTTGAATATGTTGATGGCAACAATGTTTTTCAATCCAAATATCTGAACAAATCATTCTTTACATCAAGATTGTTTTCTTCTGGAAACATGCTGACTTAAAGGATAACTAATCTCATCTATTGACTATTTTGAAACCAATTTGTCTGGAAGCAACAACCTCCAGTAAAATTAGTTTCAAAATATTCACTGAGATGAATGTTACATAATAAAGAATCTAATGCATTGGGACTTACATGACATCACACACTATCGCTTCAGGAGACAACATGGTGGCGATCACTGTTCAACATTTATGCGATATTACAATGCAGGTAGTACTGATACAGAAACGGGAATGTGACAGGATATAAATGAAATGGAATCTATAAACCATAATGTATCGGTGCAGTATAACATTTGCGATGAGATTAGCATCGCTTTAATTATTTGGTGTACGATATGTGTGGCATATATACGTGTAGCTCCCAAAAATTAAGAAAAAATTAAGATCGGCCCTGACAAACCCAATCAGCCCACTCATCTCACACACATGCCATCCTCACCCACACAGCCACCACGCCCAGCTCAGCAGAGACCAATTATTCGAGGCAATCATTTGTCATGGTAGCTGAAAGTGTGATCAGTATCTCTTGGTGGTGAACATTGATTGCTTCTCAGTGATATAGGAGACACGGTATATGGTCGAACACCATGCATAGCAGATGATAGCATGGCGAGCGAGGGAGCGCTGCTGATGCGTGTATCCCATGATATAACTCACTTATCCTCGTGTTGTACCGCCTAAAAGTCTCAATGTTTCTCCAATCTTTCCGGAGGGTTGTTAATTAATCTGTATACATGTGTGTGTGCATTCGGTGGTGGTCTGTTCGTCTCGCTTGTGCTAATGCATCCATGTGTTATTACGCTATGTCTGCCAATGGCTCTCAGCAGATGCATGTTGCGATGATGGTGGAGTTTGTGAAATAAAAACTTCTTGCGCTCATTTTGGTAATAGTGTTATCAAAAAGTGTTGCTCTCTCAGACAACACTGACTTGTACAGACACCATATATTAGAATTTAGGTATGGTCAAGTGTTTGCTGGTGAATTAAATGAAATGTATCTTTTTATTCATTGATGGTATGTACCAGACTATGTTAATGTAGCTTTATTGAATATATCAGAAGATTGTATGTATATCTGTTGACATATCCAACATTTCTGGTGAGTCATTGGAATCATTACATTGGCAACCTCAAGACTGACCAATATGTTTCAAAATATAAGAGTTAAATTGACTTCCAGCGATATGTTATACTTCTATGGCGTTCGTCGGCCTAGGTGACACAATACAATAATAAATGCAATAGGTCATATTTTATTATGTGGAAGTAGGCCGAGTAATGGGGGTATTACCATATTACAATCTGTTATGTGTCTTTTACAAACACTGGCAGGAATGACTAAGAGATTCGTATACCAGTCCTATTTCAACAGAATTTAACCCATATACTCAGCAAGATCTTTCGAAATTAAAGAGAACACAACTGAATGATATTGCTTTTTAAAGTTACACCAGCTATCATCAGCATGGTTCCCAAAATGAAATCAGCCGATATTAGTCGTTGGTGTTATGGTCGAAGACCCTCTAAACGAATCACATCGCCCACAGAGTGCACAATATTCCCGAAACCATCCATTGAGGCATTCGTTTATCCTGCTGACCAGAAGCGTGATCAGTTTTCCTTAGTACTACACATTGATTTCGTTCTCGGTGATGTGCTTGTCGATACATGGTTGATGGTAACCTAGCACTAAGGCTAGTGTTGCACTGACAGATACTCCCGCTCATTGTCCGCCTTTTCTGGAATTTGTCAATTGACATCAATATAGTGTAAATATTTGTGCGATCATTTGTCTGTTAGAGATTCTTCTCTCAAGGCGTCCTGTCTGTTATGTAACGAGCCGGCGAATGTATCGATATTTTGTAGGTTGTGGGACGCATACCTTGGTTCAATTTGATAATAGCAATGCTGACACAATGGTTATATCGAAAACAGCAACATCTTCCTTCATTCAAAATGAATAACTGTCGCTCTATCCAATAGCTGTGTAGTACGCATCAGTCCTCTAAATACATACCTAATATTGTATTTGTCATCTTTGCTAAGCGCATGCAGAGAAGCTGAAGCTTAAAGTACATTGTAAAATAACTGATTTGGATCCTAGTGTTTTTCATAACATACTGGTAATTTCTGCCCATAGCAATCCGAAATGTCTCGTTATAGACGTTGTCAAATTTGAGATATACCAAGAAAGAACGCTTTGTATTCCAAATTCAGTTTTGTAACCTTTGGTAATTTTGAGCATACTTTTTGCTGAATCATGTTGCTGAATAAGAGAACACAATTCTTTACCAGCAACTGTATCAAGACAGATATAAGCTAATCCAGATGACTAAATATATGGCTGTTATATTTTCATTTCTCTAAAGAGCTGGTTTAAAATTTAGATAAATTTGGGCTGGCGCAATACAACCCAATAGTACCAAGCAGTGCGAATTACCAGTGCCTTCCTGACGGCTGACATTGAAATGGAAGCTGAAAGGAATAGTGGACAGTTTGTGGCCATTTTGGAAATGTGTTGCTGCAAGTTCTTGAATCGATTTAAAATCAGTCACTCAGTATAATGAGTTCAGATGTTTCAGAGTCAGAGTGACTTAAATTAGTGACGTGTCTGCTGACGTCATAGTCATGACGTCATGAAAGATTCGAAATAGTCCGTCAGTAACGCTTAATAGGCGGACACATTGTACGAATTATATGTCTTTACCATTTAATAAACATTCTTGTGAATATTTTAAAACTAATTTGACAGGATGCAGTTGCTGCCATAAGCTTACATGTATACTTTTCTGGGAATTGATAGTCAGGAGTTCAGAGATCGATCTATCCCAACAGGAGCGTGGTGTGGATGGAGCTTAGATAGAGATGGGCAGGGCATAGCTAAAACTGGAAAGATTCATTCACAGAGTAGGTAGTATCAACATGAGCAACTCCTCTTCACTTATTCTGTAAGTTACAACAGACATCAACATTATTTCTGTAAGCAAAATTGCATTCAGTATTTATTCTGTATCTCAGACACTAGTGCGTTAACGACTTAGATGTTCTCCATATAGTCGCATTGGCAAGCTATTTTGAAAGTAGAGTTGCTTCAAGCTGTTATTGTTTTGCTGTTCAGTTTTTAATGATGCTGAGCAATGATATTGATGATTGTGCACCGTATTTATTTTAAGGTATCCGAGTCCAATTGTTACACTCGTCCAATCGTTACTCGAGCCGGATTGTAATTCGAGTCTGCTTACTACCATGGTATCGCATTGTTACTCTAGTCGGATTGTAATGCAAGTCTGCTTGCACCCAGGGTATCGCATTGTTACTCGAGTCCGATTGCAATGCGAGTCTGCTTGCTACCAGAGTATCATATTGTTACTCGAGTCGGATTGTAATGCGAGTCTGCTTGCTACCAGAGTATCGAACATCTATACTACAAGTCTTACATATTGACATGAATACATCCCTCTGGATGCGCTGCTACTGATTAATCTACACACTTGCTTAAGCTTCCTAACTGTATTTCAGAGATATTCAATTAACCATATCAATGTAGTGTCCGGGCAGATTAGTAGCATTGGCACAAAGAATTGGGTTAGTGATATGCTAACGCACTCTCTGAAATCCATGCAAGCTCTAGTAGTCCGGTTGCTGGACCAAGAACGCATAGAAATTGGCCTCCCAATGGTTTTTGGTGATTTTTAAACCGTGAAACCCTACTGATTAAGAATCTTGATGATGTTCCGCTGGCACCCTTGAGCAATTTGAAAAATCCAAGATGGCCGCCAAGATGACCGCCAAAATACATTATCAGCTATATCTTGCTATTCTGAACAAGTAGAATAATGATTTTGGTGTCGAAATGTAGGTTTTCATGGTCACAGAGTCGGATTATGTACAATAAAACTAGTTTGGGTGGTCACATATACCAAGGGATATAACTCTTAATATATGAACGGCCAAGATGGCTGTCAAAATACATGATAAGTACTATATGCTTTAGGAATTATGAATGATGCCTGTAAAATACATCATCCTCAATGTCATACAGCATTGTCAAATGCAGGAATGTTTCAACATCACAGTTGTATAACACAATGTTGTGCTGTCACAGTGCCAAAAACAAATATTCCCGTGGAATGCACCGGAATAAACTATCCACACCCGAGCAAACGGTCTACACATGGATAAACTAGCTACACACGAATAAACTAGCTACACACGAATAAACTAGCTACACACTAATAAACTAGCTACACACGAATAAACTAGCGACACACGAATAAACTAGCTACACACACACATAAACTAGCTACACACGGATAAACTATCCACAGCCTAAAAAATTATCTATGGCGAATGAACAGCATAATTCAAATCCAGACAGCATTGATTGTCTATTTCTCGCAAACAATCCGGACATACACCCTTCAATACTATGGAAATCCTGACACAGTTAATAGTCATGGTCTGTTCACCCATTTAGCTTAACACTTCCTCCTCTTTCTCCTCATTGATGTCACTATTATCATCTTCTGTGTGTTGATCTAAATGTTTTGACCAAATGTTATGGCATGATATGTTCTCGCTCTTCATGCAATTACAAAATGGTGTACATGAGAGTTGAGCCTATGTACATCGAAACCTTGAGGAGGAACAAGCATTTGCAGCGGCACAACCACATTGTTTCATCTTTAAAATGTCAGATGGTGCTGGATCTATTCCTGGTGCAACCGTTATTGGAAACAGTGACTGTGAGGAATCATTTTTGCTCCACCCAAATTTTGTAACATCCAACTTAGGTGTGTTGGGCATAATAGTAGATTTTCAAACACTTGTTTGATAATAAAGGCGTTTCATGTGCATTGTAAATGATTCTGTTATTGGCGGCAGCGTTTTCCGCTTGGGTATTGATGTAATGTTTTTTCTAGCAGTCTTTGTAAGCCATACATGATAACGGATTTCTGACATGGAGGCTTTGACTTTACAACCATAGGCTGCACCAATAAATGATGTAGCTTAAAGCATCACGTATTCAAATTCTGCATTGACATTACCAAGTCTTCCTAGATTGTAACCTTTTATGGGCTACTTAAATGCTGTTGTTTTGCCGATCCTGTACATATGTGCCACTGTATCACACCCCGTAATTGCATGCATACCTAATATACTAGGGATAATTTCCTTGTGTTGTTGTGATGTTGCATCAATATCTATCAGCGTCCTATTGGAACTAGTGGCCTCCATGAACACTTTGCAGGCGACTCCATTGAACATGTAATGATATACCAAAAGGATAAAAACATCTGTATCATCTGATATTGATGACCGCCTTAGGTTGTTCCTCGTTGTTTCAATAAACATGTCAGACCAAATGCCATTCCATATTCCATTATCCAATCGCAGCGCCATTACTGACCTCCTTATGGATAGATGCTTATCCTGTAACCACTAAGTGGTAACCTCCATCTGTCTGCGTATAGCAATCTTTGACTTTCCTGATAGGTTGATCATAAATAATGTCTATAAGCTGTACTTTGTTTGCAGTTAACATCACTTGCTGTGGTGGTAGTGGTATATCAAGTGTGATCTTGTAAACCCTACAATCTTGTTTTCCAGCTCTAGATGGCCTGGTACCACCCTTGATGCTATATGCATAATAACAATCAAACACCAGATACACAATCGCCTGTCGAAGCGTCTCCAGAATGTAGCTCAGGAAGCCATCCACGTATCTTTGAACTGTTCCTTGTGCAGGCCAGTGTATAACCCAAAGTATGGCACACCAATCAATTATGATAGCGGCAAATTGTGCAACTTCGAGCGTCTTCTTCAATGGGAATTTTAACGTCGTTGCTCGCGTGTCACCGCCATCGACAAATATAGAGGTAGGGATAGGCGCAAGCTCGTGATCAAATATGTTCCCAATATCCAACTCACGTGAGTGCATCAGACCCATCACCCGGGAATATATCAGTTCAATGTGATAAACACGATCTGATCCTACCGTCACATGTTTTTTGGCAATGTTCATTGTAACTACTTTCTTACTCAATGGAGCATGAATACCGCCAGACCATGTAGCTTAATACTCATTCATTTGTCATTGGCCTATAGCTAATGCATTGTCAATGTTAACTGTATCATGAGATATCCAGCCTGTCACTATGTTTATTATACCATCAGGGTGCTCAGACGTGTTCAGGGGATCAATACAAAGTTGAAACATTTTGCGGATCATTTCTCTATCTTTTGTGTCAGTATGCAATCTAGCAGGTTTTTATTCTTTGTGTTCTGTGATCTCTTCCCATTCCGATGCATTTCTTATATCTGAAATGTCTTTGGTGAGACGACTGAATATATGCAGACTAAGTGCCCACCATTTAACTCCACTTGGATATAGTGTTATTCCTACAATTCCTCCCGGAGCATGTCCATATCGCATGAACGTTGTTTCAATAAACACGTCAGACTACATGCCATTCCATATTTCACGCGTATGCCGCATCACATGCTCATCTTTGAGAAACCATTCCAGAAAATTAGAGTGTTCCATCGACCAGAGATAACAGAGTCCATATCTTGCATAATTCACATAGCCTCCAGCAAAGAAATAGGGTATCATATGTTTTACTGCTACAAGGTGCAAGGGCCAATCACATCCTCTTTCCGCTCTGACATAAAGAAGGATTATAAGAATAGGAACAATCAGACATTCTATCCAGAGCTTGGAAGGTCTCTTATATTCTGTGGATACTTCTTCCCAGTAAGCATACGGGCTGCGCCAGCAAATGTAGCTCTCATAATTTCTTCCAGACAAGTTTGCCATCAACACGCCTATACAGTCCGCAAAGCTCATAAGCATATGCATACCACCTAGTCGTGGAATGAATTAGTGAACATTTCTGGATAAACCCAAACTATGTATACCATCACGCCGTATAACTGCTGATCAGTTGTAAACACCGTATATGTACCTGTCCTGTTTCATCAGTAAGTCTTTGCTTCTAGCATTGCAGTATTCATTGTTGTTGGATCAGAGGGTGTCATATCAATTAGTGGTGCATACGCCGCCTTGGTGGCGGGCCTTAGTGCATGGCCTTGTTCGCGCGATATTATGGTGTTAAATCCCCCATATTTTGGGGATAATGGAACTTCAGCAATGTTCTTTAGAAGATGACGTCTAGATCACTTGCATGCCTTCGGGAAATGTTTTACCTTCAACGGTAAGACTGAAACTTTGGACTCAGAATCTGGCATTTCTGGTCTTTTAGGCCCGGTATAATATTTGACTGGTACGGCATCAGTGGGTCCAGCTTTCATTTCTGCCTTCTTCAATCGAGGGATGGTCTCTTCACAATCATTGGAAGCTTCATTACTGGACTGCATTTGTGTCAAAAGTAAAGCTAGAGCGTGTATGGACTGAAGACCATTTTGTGACGATATATTGGCGTCAAAGTTGTCGGCTACTCAGTGTACCATCAGAATCAAAAAGTCCACGCAGATGCTTGTATTTTCCAGAGGCTGCTGCAACATACGCTTCAAACCTTAGCACTTTATAGTATGAGCATATAATACCAAAGTCATAGAACTGTTCAATAAGGTGTTTTCTCTCAACAGTACACCAAGAGAGATTTGAAGGTGTGTTGCTCAGCTGGTGATAACAGAAGTTATAATATTGCCTATCAAAATGGCAGGCAGTGTAGAATCTAATTCTTCAGAAATGTTGCGCATTAAGGATATCAGGGTTAAACTTACAGATTGCAATGCAATGCATTTATTTAGCCTTGTTTGATAAACCTGCTTGTCAGGTAAAAGTTCTTTAGACTCTTTGACAATTATTTTCGCGACTTTGGAAACAGATCTCGACGTATCATCGTCTTCCTCCTCCACAATTCTAACTAGATCTGAGTCTCTGCTTCGGAACAAAAGTATATTTGCTAGTCCAGTGTCTGACAACACCAAAAGGTCTTTTCCAAAATGTCCAGACAGGGCCTTTACAAGATTTAAACGGCACTGGTTATCGCCTCCATTTTCATGATAGAGATTATCAACTTCTACTGATGTCCAAATGTATGATCTGTCAGAGTCCATGGTACACAAAACAAGATTGTTCAGTTTCATTCTTACTATGTATTGCTTTTTCTATTGATGTTGAAGTTGTAAATCTACATCGACTGTCATCGTGGTAACGTGCGTCAACAGCATGCAAATCACTGATTGTGCCCTGTATTCTAACCTGAATTTCCTTGGACCATCTGTCACTCCTCTTAGAACACAATTCTAGAACTACCAATTTAAATATTTTCTGGCCATAACCCCTGTGTTCTGTTCTACAAAGTTTTAGATTTACGCCACCGCTTTGGATTTCTACGGGCTGGCTCTATCTCACATGACTCTCCACAAAATAAGCAATGTTCCAGGAAACTGAAAATTACTACACTAGAGTGCCTTGTCCGATTTGAAGGTGATTCGGAATCTGGAAAATGCCTAACTCGAATTAACTCCTTTGTCAAACGCACATTAATAATCTAGAGAAAAGGAAACCATATTTATTTTAAAAAACAGGCCATTGATATCACTGGCTAACTTTGACAATTAAGCCAGTCGTTTCAATGAAACTTTTTATAAATGCATTTTCCTCTTATAATTCACCCTCGATAAATTGAGTCTTCTCTCCCATTGCCTGTTGCGAACACCAAAATAACCTTTAATGCACATAAGCCGACTCAATGCCACTGAAAACCTACATTTATGCACTAAAATCATTATTCTAGTTGTTCTAGGATGTGAAATATAGCTGATTATGCATTTTTGCAGTCATTTTTGGCAAGTTTTAAACTAAAGCTTATCTCCCTTTGTGTATGTGACGAACCAAACTAGTTTTATTGTACATAATTCGACCAGGAAATCCTACATTTAGACACCAAAATCAGTATTCTAGCTGTTCAGGAAAGCGAGATATAGCTGATCATGCATTTTGGAGGCCACCTTGGCGGCCATCTTTGATTTTTCAAATTCCTTAAGGGTGCCAGAGGGGCATCATGCAGATTCTTAATCAGTAGGGTCTCAAGATTTCAAAAACACAAAAAACCATTGGGAGTCCAAAAACTTTAGGTCAGATGTAAATCCAGGTTTGGCAAACGGACTATAGGTAATTTCTTTTGATGAACACAAACTTTAACGTACAATAGCACAATGTAAAGAAAGCCAGATTTTGTGCAGAGTTTTATGACATATAATCTATAACATGTATAAGTCCAATTATGAAAAATATATATTTAAGAAAGTAATTGCGTTATCATTGGCAGGTCCTATTAAAAAAATGTCGTACTGAGCTTTTAACAAAAATATCATTAGCATATTGCTAGGCGGTAATTGTATGTGACAGTTTTATTTCGGATGCTAGCTGTTAAATGTGTTGTATATCTTGTTGGTAAATGACTGTTATTACTCCGTAAGTCAACAAATGTTTTCAGTAATATTTCTTTAAACATCTTTCCGTTCCATTAGCTCTCAGATTTATCTTCACTGTAAAACAAAAAGGTACAACGTCACATTAAAAGTGTTTAGGAGAATTCACCTTTCCAGAATACCTACCCATCATACGACGTCATAATGAACTGCGTGATGTGTACAATGACATCATAATGAATGACGTCATGAATGACGTCGATAAGTACGTCACGAACGCATATTTGAAGACGGTAGATGTGTTGTTGCACAAATTGTTTGCTTTTACTATTTAATAAATATTCAACAGCTTCCCTGTATAGTTTTCAGGAAATTGATAGCTAGGACATTTGGGGATCGATCAATCACAACACGGGGAGGTGTGGGTGGAGCTTAGCTGGTGATGGGCGGGGCATAGCTAAAATGAAAAGGTCCATTACTCTACAGAATAGCGACTACACAAATGTTTGTATTACATCCATATCATTGGTCAAATTCCATAACAGATCGGCAAATATTGAGAGTTTCTGGCTGTACACGATTGGCATCAGTGTTACGTTATCCCCATTACCAGACCTCGACCATCAAATCTCCGTTAAGGTCTTGCTCCATGGTTTAGATCTACACTCAATTTCATAAAGAGGTTTACTCAGAATCATTTGAAAATTGATGGCTGATTAACTAAAGATTGAATCAGTGTTAGCAGTGGAGCCGAATCAAGTTTTAGTAGAAAGACATAATTTTTTTAACTTTTGCCACCGGGTGGCGTGAGTGGAAAGCGTTATTCGCAACTGCCAGTCATTTTGAGAATGTCTTTGATGAAGACAGTGGTTAACACAGCAACAACATTACGTAAAATCCTTAGGAAATTTAATATATCTACAATCCAATATCTCAAAATTACACGTTTACCACCACCACCACCACCACCACCACCAACAACAACAACAACAACAACAACAACAACAACAACAACAACAACAACAACACAGTCGGTTTCACCTCTTTCACTCGCTTTTCTGGCAATTCTTCCTAACTGATCACCTACTTTACGCTACCTAAAGGTTACATATTTATTAACACCGCCGCTGCCGCTGCCATCACCACCACAACCACCATCTCCGCAACTACAACCACCATCAGCCCCACCACCAACACCACCCGCACCAGCACCAGCACCAGCACCCCCACCACCACCACCACCGCCACCATCACCACCACCGCCACCATCAACACGACCAGCACCACCAACACCAACATCACCGCCACGACCGCGTGTATTTGTTGGCTCCGAGTAGAGCGAATTCCAAGGCGCTTTGCGCTGGTGTGTCTTCTGGCATCCGTAGCACATGGCCAAATATGGACCATCTTTGCTTGGCGACTTTTACAGACAGCAGCGTATTGCACTTCTTGTATAGTACATCATTGGAAATTATGCTGTCTGGCCATCGGTGTTCAGTGATGGTGCGAAGGTGTTTGCGTTGGCAGTCATCGAGTTTGTCTAGGCATCCTTAGCACATGGTCACACATGGGCCATCTTTCCTGGGCGACTTTTAGGGACAGTGGCGACGTACTTAACAGCTTGTATAGTACATCTTTGGAAATTATGCTGTCTAGCCATCGGTGTCCAGCGAATGTATTTGCGGTGGCAGGCGTTACGCTTGTCTAGAGCTGTCTTTAGAGCTGCCAAGCTGTTACAGTTATACAGCATCAAGGATACGCAGGTTGTATTCTATAGACGTAGTCGTTTTATCATGGGATTCTTTGATCTACGAATCCATAGCGCACAGAAGGACTGGAAATCTATGTTCTCCATCACGCAGCGTGCATCAATGTCAGCAGTACTGCAAAGCAGTGAGCCCAGGATTGTACTTTTCCTCCATAGTTCGCCGCCAGGAAGTTGATCGTCGTTTTCTTTAGTTTCGTGATTTGTTATAGGTATATGTGGGTGAACTCTGTTTTGGATTCATTCATAAAGTGATTCTAAATTCTAATTTTTCTGCAACTATTGGGAGAATTTCGTCAAGGGGTTTATTTTCCTCGTCTATGAAGTCCACATGGTCGGCATATTCCATCTCTAGCGGCATACCCAGTATTGACAGTGGAGGATTTGGTCTTGTGGAACTTTCCTGCACGGATTTCAATGCAGCCACACGGTAAGAGGTGAAAAGCTCAGGAGATAGACCATCTCCATGTTGGGAGCCGATTGATGTCTCAAAGTCTACAGACTCCACTGACTTGACACGTACTATCAGCTTCGTGTCTGCAAACTCTCACTAGTCGTAGCTCATCTTCATTGTAACTGAAGCAGGTTTATTGTTCTTTAATGACGTCGGTTATTAGAATGTCTTGATGTAGGTATATTGTACTTTAATGACGTCGGTTATTAGGATGTCTTGATGTAGGTGTATTGTTCTTTAATGACCTCGGTTATTAGGATGTCTTGATGTAGGTTTATTGTACTTTAATGACGTCGGTTATTAGGACGTCTTGATGTATATGTATTGTTCTTTAATGACGTCGGTTATTAGGATGTCTTGATGTAGGTGTATTGTTCTTTAATGGCGTCGGTTATTAGGATGTCTTGATGTAGGTGTATTGTATTTTAATGGCGTCGGTTATTAGGATGTCTTGATGTAGGTGTATTGTTCTTTAATGACGTCGGTTATTAGGATGTCTTGATGTAGGTGTATTGTGCTTTAATGACGTCGGTTATTAGGATGTCTTGATTTAGGTGTATTGTACTTTAATGACGTCGGTTATTAGGATGTCTTGATGTAGGTGTATTGTATTTTAATGACGTCGGTTATTAGGATGGCTTGATGTAGGTGTATTGTTCTATAATGACGTCGGTTATTGGGATGGCTTGATGTAGGTTTATTGTACTTTAATGACGTCGGTTATTAGGATGGCTTGATGTAGGTGTATTGTACTTTAATGACGTCGGTTGTTAGGATGTCTTGATGTAGGTTTATTGTACTTTAATGACGTCGGTTATTAGGATGTCTTGATGTAGGTGTATTGTTCTTTAATGTCGTCGGTTATTAGGATGTCTTGATGTAGGTGTATTGTTGTTTAATGACCTCGGTTATTAGGATGTCTTAATGTAGATTTATTGTACTTTAATGACGTCGGTTATTAGGATGTTTTGATGTGGGTGTATTATACTTTAATGACCTCTTTTATTAGGATGTCTTGATCTAGGATTATTGTACTTTAATGACGTCGGTTATTAGGATGTCTTGATGTAGGTGTATTGTTCTTTAATGACCTCAGTTATTAGGATGTTTTGATGTAGGTTTATTGTACTTTAATGACGTCGGTTATTAGGATGTCTTGATGTAGGTGTATTGTACTTTAATGGCGTGAGTTATTAGGATGTCTTGATGTAGGTGTATTGTTCTTTAATGATGTCGATCATTGGGATGTCTTGATGTAGGTGTATTGTTCTTTAATGACGTCGGTTATTAGGATGTCTTGATGTAGGTGTATTGTTCTTTAATGACGTTAGTTATTAGGATGTCTTGATATGGGTGTATTGTTCTTTAATGACGTCAGTTATTAGGCTGTGTTGATGTAGGTATATTGTTCTTTAATGACGTGGGTTATTATGATGTCTTGATGTAGGTGTATTGTTCTTTAATGACGTGAGTTATTAGGATGTCTTAATGTAGGTGTATTGTTCTTTAATGACGTCGATCATTAGGATGTCTTGATGTAGGTGTATTGTTCTTTAATGACGTCTGTTATTAGGATGTCTTGATGTAGGTGTATTGTTTTTTAATGACGTCGGTTATTAGGATGTCTTGATGTAGGTGTATTGTTCTTTAATGACGTCGATCATTAGGATGTCTTGATGTAGGTGTATTGTTCTTTAATTACGTCAGTTATTAGGATGTCTTGATGTAGGTTTATTGTACTTTAATGACGTCGGTTATTAGGATGGCTTGATGTAGGTGTATTGTACTTTAATGACGTTGGTTATTAGGATGTCTTGATGTAGGTCTATTGTACTTTAATGACGTCGGTTATTAGGATGTCTTGATATAGGTGTATTGTTCTTTAATGGCGTCGGTTATTAGGATGTCTTGATGTAGGTGTATTGTACTTTAATGACGTCGGTTATTAGGATGTCTTGATGTATGTTTATTGTACTTTAATGACGTCAGTTATTAGGATGTCTTGATGTAGGTGTATTGTTCTTTAATGACCTCGGTTATTAGGATGTCTTGATGTAAGTTTATTGTACTTTAATGACGTCGGTTATTAGGATGGCTAGATGTAGGTGTATTGTACTTTAATGACGTCGGTTATTAGGATGTCTTGATGTAGGTGTATTGTACTTTAATGACGTTGGTTATTAGGATGTCTTGATGTAGGTGTATTGTATTTTAATGACGTCGGTTATTAGGATGGCTTGATGTAGGTGTATTGTACTATAATGACGTCGGTTATTAGGATGGCTTGATGTAGGTTTATTGTACTTTAATGACGTCGGTTATTAGGATGGCTTGATGTAGGTGTATTGTACTTTAATGACGTCGGTTGTTAGGATGTCTTGATGTAGGTTTATTGTACTTTAATGACGTCGGTTATTAGGATGTCTTGATGTAGGTGTATTGTTCTTTAATGACGTCGGTTATTAGGATGTCTTGATGTAGGTGTATTGTTGTTTAATGACCTCGGTTATTAGGATGTCTTAATGTAGATTTATTGTACTTTAATGACGTCGGTTATTAGGATGTTTTGATGTGGGTGTATTATACTTTAATGACCTCGGTTATTAGGATGTCTTGATCTAGGTTTATTGTACTTTAATGACGTCGGTTATTAGGATGTCTTGATGTAGGTGTATTGTTCTTTAATGACCTCAGTTATTAGGATGTTTTGATGTAGGTTTATTGTACTTTAATGACGTCGGTTATTAGGATGTCTTGATGTAGGTGTATTGTTCTTTAATGATGTCGATCATTGGGATGTCTTGATGTAGGTGTATTGTTCTTTAATGACGTCGGTTATTAGGATGTCGTGATGTAGGTGTATTGTTCTTTAATGACGTTAGTTATTAGGATGTCTTGATATGGGTGTATTGTTCTTTAATGACGTCAGCTATTAGGCTGTGTTGATGTAGGTATATTGTTCTTTAATGACGTCGGTTATTAGGATGTCTTGATGTAGGTGTATTGTTCTTTAATGGCGTCGGTTATTAGGATGCCTTGATGTAAGTTTATTGTACTTTAATGACGTCGGTTATTAGGATGGCTTGATGTAGGTGTATTGTACTTTAATGACGTCGGTTATTAGGATGTCTTGATGTAGGTGTATTGTACTTTAATGACGTTGGTTATTAGGATGTCTTGATGTAGGTGTATTGTATTTTAATGACGTCGGTTATTAGGATGGCTTGATGTAGGTGTATTGTACTATAATGACGTCGGTTATTAGGATGGCTTGATGTAGGTTTATTGTACTTTAATGACGTCGGTTATTAGGATGACTTGATGTAGGTGTATTGTACTTTAATGACGTCGGTTGTTAGGATGTCTTGATGTAGGTTTATTGTACTTTAATGACGTCGGTTATTAGGATGTCTTGATGTAGGTGTTTGTTCTTTAATGACCTCGGTTATTAGGATGTCTTGATGTAGGTTTATTGTTCTTTAATGACGTCGGTTATTAGAATGTCTTGATGTAGGTATATTGTACTTTAATGACGTCGGTTATTAGGATGTCTTGATGTAGGTGTATTGTTCTTTAATGACCTCGGTTATTAGGATGTCTTGATGTAGGTTTATTGTACTTTAATGACGTCGGTTATTAGGACGTCTTGATGTATATGTATTGTTCTTTAATGACGTCGGTTATTAGGATGTCTTGATGTAGGTGTATTGTTCTTTAATGGCGTCGGTTATTAGGATGTCTTGATGTAGGTGTATTGTTCTTTAATGACGTCGGTTATTAGGATGTCTTGATGTAGGTGTATTGTGCTTTAATGACGTCGGTTATTAGGATGTCTTGATTTAGGTGTATTGTACTTTAATGACGTCGGTTATTAGGATGTCTTGATGTAGGTGTATTGTATTTTAATGACGTCGGTTATTAGGATGGCTTGATGTAGGTGTATTGTACTATAATGACGTCGGTTATTGGGATGGCTTGATGTAGGTTTATTGTACTTTAATGACGTCGGTTATTAGGATGGCTTGATGTAGGTGTATTGTACTTTAATGACGTCGGTTGTTAGGATGTCTTGATGTAGGTTTATTGTACTTTAATGACGTCGGTTATTAGGATGTCTTGATGTAGGTGTATTGTTCTTTAATGTCGTCGGTTATTAGGATGTCTTGATGTAGGTGTATTGTTGTTTAATGACCTCGGTTATTAGGATGTCTTAATGTAGATTTATTGTACTTTAATGACGTCGGTTATTAGGATGTCTTGATGTAGGTGTATTGTTCTTTAATGACCTCAGTTATTAGGATGTTTTGATGTAGGTTTATTGTACTTTAATGACGTCGGTTATTAGGATGTCTTGATGTAGGTGTATTGTACTTTAATGGCGTGAGTTATTAGGATGTCTTGATGTAGGTGTATTGTTCTTTAATGATGTCGATCATTGGGATGTCTTGATGTAGGTGTATTGTTCTTTAATGACGTCGGTTATTAGGATGTCTTGATGTAGGTGTATTGTTCTTTAATGACGTTAGTTATTAGGATGTCTTGATATGGGTGTATTGTTCTTTAATGACGTCAGTTATTAGGCTGTGTTGATGTAGGTATATTGTTCTTTAATGACGTGGGTTATTATGATGTCTTGATGTAGGTGTATTGTTCTTTAATGACGTGAGTTATTAGGATGTCTTGATGTAGGTGTATTGTTCTTTAATGACGTCGATCATTAGGATGTCTTGATGTAGGTGTATTGTTCTTTAATGACGTCTGTTATTAGGATGTCTTGATGTAGGTGTATTGTTTTTTAATGACGTCGGTTATTAGGATGTCTTGATGTAGGTGTATTGTTCTTTAATGACGTCGATCATTAGGATGTCTTGATGTAGGTGTATTGTTCTTTAATTACGTCAGTTATTAGGATGTCTTGATGTAGGTTTATTGTACTTTAATGACGTCGGTTATTAGGATGGCTTGATGTAGGTGTATTGTACTTTAATGACGTTGGTTATTAGGATGTCTTGATGTAGGTCTATTGTACTTTAATGACGTCGGTTATTAGGATGTCTTGATATAGGTGTATTGTTCTTTAATGGCGTCGGTTATTAGGATGTCTTGATGTAGGTGTATTGTACTTTAATGACGTCGGTTATTAGGATGTCTTGATGTATGTTTATTGTACTTTAATGACGTCAGTTATTAGGATGTCTTGATGTAGGTGTATTGTTCTTTAATGACCTCGGTTATTAGGATGTCTTGATGTAAGTTTATTGTACTTTAATGACGTCGGTTATTAGGATGGCTAGATGTAGGTGTATTGTACTTTAATGACGTCGGTTATTAGGATGTCTTGATGTAGGTGTATTGTACTTTAATGACGTTGGTTATTAGGATGTCTTGATGTAGGTGTATTGTATTTTAATGACGTCGGTTATTAGGATGGCTTGATGTAGGTGTATTGTACTATAATGACGTCGGTTATTAGGATGGCTTGATGTAGGTTTATTGTACTTTAATGACGTCGGTTATTAGGATGGCTTGATGTAGGTGTATTGTACTTTAATGACGTCGGTTGTTAGGATGTCTTGATGTAGGTTTATTGTACTTTAATGACGTCGGTTATTAGGATGTCTTGATGTAGGTGTATTGTTCTTTAATGACGTCGGTTATTAGGATGTCTTGATGTAGGTGTATTGTTGTTTAATGACCTCGGTTATTAGGATGTCTTAATGTAGATTTATTGTACTTTAATGACGTCGGTTATTAGGATGTTTTGATGTGGGTGTATTATACTTTAATGACCTCGGTTATTAGGATGTCTTGATCTAGGTTTATTGTACTTTAATGACGTCGGTTATTAGGATGTCTTGATGTAGGTGTATTGTTCTTTAATGACCTCAGTTATTAGGATGTTTTGATGTAGGTTTATTGTACTTTAATGACGTCGGTTATTAGGATGTCTTGATGTAGGTGTATTGTTCTTTAATGATGTCGATCATTGGGATGTCTTGATGTAGGTGTATTGTTCTTTAATGACGTCGGTTATTAGGATGTCGTGATGTAGGTGTATTGTTCTTTAATGACGTTAGTTATTAGGATGTCTTGATATGGGTGTATTGTTCTTTAATGACGTCAGCTATTAGGCTGTGTTGATGTAGGTATATTGTTCTTTAATGACGTCGGTTATTAGGATGTCTTGATGTAGGTGTATTGTTCTTTAATGGCGTCGGTTATTAGGATGCCTTGATGTAAGTTTATTGTACTTTAATGACGTCGGTTATTAGGATGGCTTGATGTAGGTGTATTGTACTTTAATGACGTCGGTTATTAGGATGTCTTGATGTAGGTGTATTGTACTTTAATGACGTTGGTTATTAGGATGTCTTGATGTAGGTGTATTGTATTTTAATGACGTCGGTTATTAGGATGGCTTGATGTAGGTGTATTGTACTATAATGACGTCGGTTATTAGGATGGCTTGATGTAGGTTTATTGTACTTTAATGACGTTGGTTATTAGGATGACTTGATGTAGGTGTATTGTACTTTAATGACGTCGGTTGTTAGGATGTCTTGATGTAGGTTTATTGTACTTTAATGACGTCGGTTATTAGGATGTCTTGATGTAGGTGTATTGTTCTTTAATGACGTCGGTTATTAGGATGTCTTGATGTATGTGTATTGTTGTTTAATGACCTTGGTTATTAGGATGTCTTAATGTAGATTTATTGTACTTTAATGACGTCGGTTATTAGGATGTTTTGATGTGGGTGTATTATACTTTAATGACCTCGGTTATTAGGATGTCTTGATCTAGGTTTATTGTACTTTAATGACGTCGGTTATTAGGATGTCTTGATGTAGGTGTATTGTTCTTTAATGACCTCAGTTATTAGGATGTTTTGATGATGGTTTATTGTACTTTAATGACGTCGGTTATTAGGATGTCTTGATGTAGGTGTATTGTACTTTAATGACGTGAGTTATTAGGATGTCTTGATGTAGGTGTATTGTTCTTTAATGATGTCGATCATTGGGATGTCTTGATGTAGGTGTATTGTTCTTTAATGACGTCGGTTATTAGGATGTCTTGATGTAGGTGTATTGTTCTTTAATGACGTTAGTTATTAGGATGTCTTGATATGGGTGTATTGTTCTTTAATGACGTCAGTTATTAGGCTGTGTTGATGTAGGTATATTGTTCTTTAATGACGTGGGTTATTATGATGTCTTGATGTAGGTGTATTGTTCTTTAATGACCTCGGTTATTAGGATGTTTTGATGTAGGTTTATTGTACTTTAATGACGTCGGTTATTAGGATGTCTTGATGTAGGTGTATTGTACTTTTATGACGTGAGTTATTAGGATGTCTTGATGTAGGTGTATTGTTCTTTAATGACGTCGATCATTAGGATGTCTTGATGTAGGTGTATTGTTCTTTAATGACGTCTGTTATTAGGATGTCTTGATGTAGGTGTATTGTTTTTTAATGACGTCGGTTATTAGGATGTCTTGATGTAGGTGTATTGTTCTTTAATGACGTCGATCATTAGGCTGTCTTGATGTAGGTGTATTGTTCTTTAATTACGTCAGTTATTAGGATGTCTTGATGTAGGTTTATTGTACTTTAATGACGTCGGTTATTAGGATGGCTTGATGTAGGTGTATTGTACTTTAATGACGTTGGTTATTAGGATGTCTTAATGTAGATTTATTGTACTTTAATGACGTCGGTTATTAGGATGTTTTGATGTGGGTGTATTATACTTTAATGACCTCGGTTATTAGGATGTCTTGATCTAGGTTTATTGTACTTTAATGACGTCGGTTATTAGGATGTCTTGATGTAGGTGTATTGTTCTTTAATGACCTCAGTTATTAGGATGTTTTGATGATGGTTTATTGTACTTTAATGACGTCGGTTATTAGGATGTCTTGATGTAGGTGTATTGTACTTTAATGACGTGAGTTATTAGGATGTCTTGATGTAGGTGTATTGTTCTTTAATGATGTCGATCATTGGGATGTCTTGATGTAGGTGTATTGTTCTTTAATGACGTCGGTTATTAGGATGTCTTGATGTAGGTGTATTGTTCTTTAATGACGTTAGTTATTAGGATGTCTTGATATGGGTGTATTGTTCTTTAATGACGTCAGTTATTAGGCTGTGTTGATGTAGGTATATTGTTCTTTAATGACGTGGGTTATTATGATGTCTTGATGTAGGTGTATTGTTCTTTAATGACCTCGGTTATTAGGATGTTTTGATGTAGGTTTATTGTACTTTAATGACGTCGGTTATTAGGATGTCTTGATGTAGGTGTATTGTACTTTTATGACGTGAGTTATTAGGATGTCTTGATGTAGGTGTATTGTTCTTTAATGACGTCGATCATTAGGATGTCTTGATGTAGGTGTATTGTTCTTTAATGACGTCTGTTATTAGGATGTCTTGATGTAGGTGTATTGTTTTTTAATGACGTCGGTTATTAGGATGTCTTGATGTAGGTGTATTGTTCTTTAATGACGTCGATCATTAGGCTGTCTTGATGTAGGTGTATTGTTCTTTAATTACGTCAGTTATTAGGATGTCTTGATGTAGGTTTATTGTACTTTAATGACGTCGGTTATTAGGATGGCTTGATGTAGGTGTATAGTACTTTAATGACGTTGGTTATTAGGATGTCTTGATGTAGGTGTATTGTACTTTAATGACGTCGGTTATTAGGATGTCTTGATGTAGGTGTATTGTTCTTTAATGGCGTCGGTTATTAGGATGTCTTGATGTAGGTGTATTGTACTTTAATGACGTCGGTTATTAGGATGTCTTGATGTAGGTTTATTGTACTTTAATGACGTCAGTTATTAGGATGTCTTGATGTAGGTGTATTGTTCTTTAATGACCTCGGTTATTAGGATGTCTTGATGTAAGTTTATTGTACTTTAATGACGTCGGTTATTAGGATGTCTTGATGTAGGTGTATTGTACTTTAATGACGTCGGTTATTAGGATGTCTTGATGTAGGTTTGTTGTACTTTAATGACGTCGGTTATTAGGACGTCTTGATGTGGGTGTATTGTACTTTAATGACGTCGGTTATTAGGATGTCTTGATGTGGGTGTATTGTACTTTAATGACGTCGTTTATTAGGATGTCTTGATGTAGATGTATTGCACTTTAATGGCATCAGTTATTAGGTTGCATTGGTGCAGTTTCTCCGTTCATTATCTGATTGCTCCATTGCGTTGACTTAACTGCACCATTACTAATGATGTACCATTCCAAATCTTATTGATTCTATGTTGCCTACCTCGGTAATAGCGTTGATTGTAATGAATGCATTCAATGTAGTGATACACCATGAATGTCGTGTTTACATATGTTTCAGCTGTCAATCGAACTCATTCGTGTTCTGAAGTTACCGCGGGTATTTTACAATGAATTCTATCACATAGATATGATGTAGACGTATGCTGATTACCTATACATAATTAATTATAACTACGGTTTTTTCGAAGAAAAGTGGTGATTATGTTGTTCTTCCCGTGCGCGCGTGTGCATGCGTACGTGCGTGCGTGCGTGCGTGCGTGCGTGCGTGCGTGCGTGCGTGCGTGCGTGCGTGAGTGAGTGAGTGAGTGAGTGAGTGAGTGCGTGGGTGGGTGGGTGGGTGGGTGGGTGGGTGGGTGGGTGGGTGGGTGGGTGAGTGAGTGAGTGAGTGAGTGAGTGAGTGAGTGAGTGAGTGAGTGAGTGAGTGAGTGAGTGAGTGAGTGAGTGAGTGAGTGAGTGAGTGAGTGCTTGTGTGCGTGCGTGCGTGCGTGCATATATGTATGTGTGTGTGTGTGTGTGTGTAGAATATAGATTAAAACATAACCGCTCAGAAACCATTGGAGAGAACACAAGCAAATTTGGTATGTAAGATACCCAAATGATTGCCGAATGCGAGAGAACATTTTGATTTCGCTCCACCACAGGCAGTGAGGGATGGGTAAAAACGTCAGGTTTTAACGTGCGGGAGCTGATTGTAATGTAATCCCTTTCATACCATAGGCCGGAATTCAATGTGAGTTATGCATATCAGTGTGGGGTGCGAGAGCACACTTACATTTGGCCCCACCTCCAGGGAGTGGGTGTCCAATGCTCAAGGAATTCATTGTAAAGCAACTACTCTGTGGACGATGGATGGAATTCAACCAAATTTGGTATGTCACTTACCGCAAACGTGTGTAACCTCACCACCATGAGGTAATCACGCTCCTAACTTTAACAATCCTCAAACCAGCTTTCAAAGGAACGTGTTTGGTGCCATTTGTCAGTGTGGCTACTGTCTTGAAACGCCTCCCATCTCAGAAAGCTTAGGATACAATTACAGCCCTAAATGAAAATATTATTGATCTGCCCAACGATATGAGATTATGGCCAACCTCAACATCAGCAACCAGACCAAAATGGGTAGGGGCGCGATGGGTTGCAGCAATATGAGAGCTTAGCAGGACAGACCACATAGATCCTTTCATCAAGCGAGGCTAAAGATAAACAAGGAACATCAGGTCCTAGTAGCTCTTCCAATGTCACCTCGATTGATATGTCTGGCAATGTGGATGAGGGTGTGGAGGAAGATGGCATGTGTGGACACTGTAATATGTTGTATTCCATTTATACTGGAAATGAGTGTGTACAATGTCTCCAATACCTCAACTACTACAGTTGATGGTGTCATAAATACGACCCGTTCTTTGTAAGTAAGGGGTGTCATGGCTGAGATGATGACACGTGATGGTTAATTTGTGAACTTGTAATAACTAAGCGGTTAATTTTGTTAATGCAGCACTACATGACAGGTTAACATGCCATCGAAATAAAGCTATAATTTTCACTTGCTTTCACTGGCAAAATGAATGAATACTTTTTGTAATTTTGACATAATTTGTGTTCTCTGTTTTTCTAACGTCAATGAAAGTGGCGATGATTGAATATCGCATGGTTAATTTGTTCATTACACTCAGACCTGCTTGAGTAGCGAAATAACGCCTATGCCAGTACATAGATAACTGATCATTTTCAGACTATTGCTTTTTTATGCACTGGACCCTAATTGCTCTAAACACCAGCATGCCA